>JAABOM020000012.1:10952152-10993338 GCA_011800125.2 Solanum clarkiae
CATTTTTTTGTTCTTGATACACAATATGTACCCACATATATGATATATAACCGGATCTTATTTGTGCAGTGCCGGAATACATATTCTCTTCAGAATGATTCCAATTATTTTGTTAATTGTATTCTTTTTATTCAAGAAGTTTGACCCCCCTCTATGCAGTTTTTGATTATCCAATTCTATATCGAAAAGGAGCAGTTGATCCCACGAAAGCAACACTGGCTTTGTTGCGGGTTCAACTGGAATTGTAAGAAGTGAGGTAAATTGCCTTTCTCCCCACCCCATATGCCTCCTCTGCATGAAAACTGGATGAACCATTGAAAGCTCTTGAGGTGGCTCTAGATCATATGCAACTTGCCCGAACCTCTTAATAATCTGATATGGAACTATGTAACATGGGCTCTATTTTCCTTTCTTACCAAATCTCATAACCCCTTTCATTGGAAATATCTTTAAGAATACCCAATCCCCTACTGAAAACTCTAGTCCTTTCCTTCTAGCATTCGCATGCGATTTGTGATGACTTTGGGCTGTTTCTAGTCACTGCTTTATAACCCTAACTTTTTTCATGGCTTGTTGTACTAGATCCGGCCCAAGCAAGGTGGTTTCACCCACTTCAAACCATCCAATCAGTGACCTACATTTCCTTCTATACAAAGGTTCGTAAGGTGCCATCTTGATACTTGAGTGGTAGCTATTATTATAAGCAAATTCAATAAGTGGAAAATGGTCTAACTAACTACCTTTAAAGTCCAATGCACAAGCTTGCAACATCTCATCAAGCATCTGAATGGTGCGTTATGCTTTACTGTCTGTTTGAGGGTGGAATGTTGTACTCAAATTCACTTATGTCCCTAAACTCCTTTGGAAGGACTTCTAAAACTTTGCAATGAATTGAGCTCCTCAGTCAGATATAACGGAGATTGGGACTCCATGTAGCCTGACTATCTCTTTGAGGTACAGTTCAACATACTTTTCAGTTGTATAATCACTCCTGACTGGCAAGAAGTGTGCTGACTTTGTTAGTCTATCAACTATTACACATATGGAGTCAAACTTGTAAAATGAGCGAGGCAAACCGGTAACAAAATCCATATTGATCATATCCCACTTTTCACTTGTTGGCAATTTGGACATTGAGCCACAAATTCTGCAAGATCCCTTTTCGTGCCTCACCGCCAAAACATTCTCTTTAGGTCTTGATACATCTTAGTTGATCCTAGATGGATGAAATATGTTATCCTCTTTCTTAGTCCATTAATATCAGGCACATATAATCTATTTTTGCAATACAATGCTCCATTTTGTGTAAGATCAAAGCCCTTTATCGTACCCTGACTCACCTTGTCTTTAAGTCGTCGTAAAATAGGATCCTCGAACTATTTTTCTTTGACCTCCATTAACAATGAAGACATTGTTGCATTATGCACAACAACCCTTCCTTTAGGGTGTCAACTAGCTAGTTGATGTAGATCTCTAGCCACTCCTTGACTTACAATGTCCTGGTCACTAGTATTCATGATTGCCTTACGACTCAGAGCATCAATTACCACATTCGCCTTCCCCGGATGGTATAGTATATCAACATCGTAATCCTTTTTTAGCTCTATCCATCTCTGCTGCCTTAAATTTAGGTCTGTCTGCTTAAAAAAGTATTTCAAACTCTTATGGTCAATATATATGTCAATGTGAACCCCATACAAATAGTGGCGTCATATTTTCAGAGCAAACACAACTACTGCTAGCTCAAGCTGATGTGTTGGATAATTTTTCTCACGTGGCCGTAGCTATGTAGATGCACAAGCAATTACCCTACCATGTTGTGTCAGTACACACCCTAAGACAACTCCTGAAGCATAGTAATACACTGCATACCCCTCGGTTTCTTCAGGATGTACTAGCATAGGTGCAGAAGTTAGATTCTTTTTCATCTCTAGGAAGCTCCTTTCACATGCTTCGTTCCATTGGAAATTGGTTTCCTTATATGTCAACTTTGTTAGAGGTGCAAAAATAGAAGAAAAACCTTCAACGAACCTTCTATAATAACTTACCAACCCTAGGAAGCTCCGTACATCCGTGGGTGTCATTGGCCTTGGCCAATCTTTCACAGCCTCTATCTTTTTTGAATCAACCCTTATTCCCTCATCAGACATAATATGACCCAAGAATGCCACTGATATTAGCCAAAATTCACATTTAGAAAATTTGGCATAGAACTATTTATCACGAAGAATTTGTAACACTTGTCGCAAGTGATTTTCGTGGTCCTCTTTTCATCTTGAATATACCAAAATGTCATCTATAAATATTATAATGAACACATCCAAGAATGGGTTGAATACCCTATTCATCAGATCCATAAAAACTGTTGGTGCATTTGTTAGCCTAAATGACATAAACAAGAAATTCAAAGTGACCATAGTGTGTTCTGAAAGCAATCTTAGATATATATTTCTCCTTTATCTTCACTTAGTGATACCCTGATCTCAAATCAATTTTTGAAAAGCATTTGCCACCCTGTAATCAATAAAATAAATCATCAATACTAGGGAGGGGGTTTATATTCTTAATTGTCACCCTATTCTATTGTCGATAGTCGATATACATTTAAAGGCGCCATCCTTTTTGCGTACAAATAGCACCGGTGCACGCCAAGGGGACACACTAGGTCTTATCGAACCCCTTCTCCAATAAGTCTTTTAATTGCTCTTTTAATTCATGCAATTCTGCCGGGACCATTCTATATGGAGGGATGGAAATAGTTTGAGTTCCTGGAAGTAAGTCACTACCAAAATCTATTTCTCATTCTGGAGGTAAACCTGGAAGTTCTTAAGGGAAGACATCAACAAATTCATTCACCACTGGAACTGATTGAAGAGTTGGCGATTCTGCCCCCAAACCCCTTACTCTAACTAAACGACATATATAACTCTTAGATATCATATTTCTTACCTTAAAATAAGAGATAAACTTACTCCTTTGGCGCCCCAATATTGCCTTCCCATTCAAGAACAACCTCATTTGGAAAGTGGAAGTACACTTTCTTAGTTAGGCAATCCACAGTGGCATAGCAAGAAGCTAACCAATCAATACCCATTATAACATCAAATTCCACCATTTCTAGGTCAATAAGGTCACAATGTGGCACGATCACAAATAGCTACTACACAGTCATAATAAATCATTCTAGCCATAATAGATTTACCAGTTAGTGTGGACATTTCAAATGGTTTGTTCAATAATATAGGTGTTCTCTTAAGCTTCCCAACAGCTAGTGGGGGAAATGTATGATAGTGTAGAACCAGGGTCAATTAATGCATATACATTATGTGAAAAGATAGACAATATACCTGTGACCACATCAGGTGATGCTTCCAAATTTTGCCGACTCCCTAGAGCGTAAGTGCGATTCTGGACTCTACAAGAGCTAGCTGACCCTCTAACACCTCTACCATGACATGTAGGTTCTTTTTGATCCTTACCTAATGGAGGAACTAATGATGATGATGCAACCGCTGACCCAGTAGATTGTGCTATATCACTCGTACGCCTCTTCGGGCAATCTTTTATCATATGCCCTAGCGCACCACACTAATAACAAGCATTTGTTCCAACACAACATATACCTGAATGACTTCTTCCAAATAGTTTATAAGCTTGCGTAGGAGTCATTTGCTAACCTACCAAATATTTTGTTGTCTGTGCACCTTGTCCCTCACCTTGTTGACCAAGCTGATTGCTTCTAGACCCTTGAAGTTGTGGTGGAGCACTGGCTACAGAGTAGGAGGATGATGGCCGAAGTGGTCTATTAGAAAACTGATGCCTAAGCTCACCTTTGGGTGGTGTAAACTGCCTCATAGACCTCGCCCTCTTGGACTGCACCCTTTCTAGCTCTTGTGTCCTTATCCTCTGCCTCTGATCCTCCAATTTTTGTGCAAAAGATTGATTCTCGCTATATCCATGTCTTTGTGTAGGGAAACAATGGTACAGTCTCTAACCAGATATGCATCCAGTCATCCACATATCTTTGAACTCTATCTGCCATAGTAATAGCCACATTAGGAGCATACCTGGCCAGGGAATTAAATTGAAGGCTACACTCCCTCATGCTCATAGTCCCTCGGTGGAAATTCAAAAACTGATCTACATGGGTCTCTCGGATCTCTAGTGGCAAGTAATGGTCAAGAAATGCCTTTTTGAACTCTTTCCAAGTAGTTGGAGGTGCATCTTTATCCTTAGATTGCTTCCAATCTTCATACCACAATGCAGCCACACCTTTCAACCTATATGTCGCTAACTTGATAACTTCTATACCACTCACATGTATAACATCTAAAGTGTGCTGAATCTGATCAAATAAAGTCTTGGATATCTTCATTAGGATTTGACCTAGTGAAGGATGGAGGGTCCAACTTAAGGAAGTCACGTATCATCGTGCCAGCTGCCCTATTCGCACCACCTGCACCTTATTGTCTTTGACCTTGGCAAGCAACTATATGAGCCAATAGTTGGACTGCATTTCTCAAATCCTGCATGGTAGCATTGATAGGTGGTTCTAAGGAAATTTCACTACTTTCAGGTTCATCAGGAGATGGAGAATTTGGAGATGTTTGTGACAAAGACTCATATTGAGCCTTATTTCGTTGTCTCACCCTACTGGGTATACCAACCACCACTTCTACTTCCTTCCCTTTACCTTTGTTCTTATTGGTTTCTAGAATACTTGTTGTACAGAACAGTTTAGGAGTTAGACACAATCCACCTATTATACTTAGCTCTATGGCACGATCTAAAGAATGAAAAGAAAGTAACAACTCCTAAATGCCATGTATCCTCCTGCTTATAAATGTGGTGCACAACACATCGATAAACAAGACTCTACATAGACACGACTTTGTAGACTCCCTAGGATGACCTGCTTTGATACCACTTTTGTCATGCCCAAAGTCCCATTGAGGTAGACTGGCACCCGTTACCAACAAGGCTCGAGGGAACCAACCTGTATCCTTGTGCATAATATACATATTATAAGGGATTTTTACATTCAATATCCCTTTAAGAAAGTACATAATAATAACAAGCGAAAAAGGAAATGCATATGGCTACCGTTGGGGCCACATTGTCTAAAGTACGAGACATAACCACACTTTAATATACATAGTCTACAAAGCCTCTAGATAAGAAAAAGTATCTGATAAGGGTCAGGACATATCCCGCCTCAAATAAATATACAATACAAAAATATAAGCTCTAAAAACACACAGCTCCGTAGCAACCTGGAGCTTCGTAACAGCATCTGGATATTTTGTACTCCTATTGGGGAGATGTACTAGCACCTGTACCTACAACATGAAATACAAGTCCCCCATAAGGGACGTTAGTACGAGATAATATACTGAATATGTAAGGTAAGAAATACTGTATAAGAAGTAATAGCTCAAATAAAACTATGAAATGGTGTAGGATAAGAGACCACCTTTAGTTATACTATGGGATCATGTACTTTATGTTCTTTTTATTACTTTACCTTTACTGTATAATCTGTGGACAACATGTAATACAAATCACCAGCTGATCAGTGGTAAATCTATATCAAGATCGGCCCTATCTAGGCTTTTCCTTTCACCCCTTGGGCTATCCCCCGTGATAGGATTGACCTTGGCTAGGTGATTCTTCCACCCCTCAGGTTGCCACCCATCAATAGGAAATATACTTTATCTTTCCGTGGGCAATATCTATGTTCTTATGCTATGGATTAAAAACTACTTTTTTGTTTGTATACTTGACTATGAGGGTGAGCATGATTATTTTGTCTTGGCCCTCGCTCTTATCTATGTATTTAGAGACATTTATTGGACAAGTTATGTATCTACATTATGAGTTTTGGCTCTTTGTATCTTAATGATGGCGTTTTGCAAGCTAACTCTTAGTACCTTTGCCTCTTATCCTTATTTTATGTCTTTTACATGCTTCCACGACTAATGATACGCAATGAAAAGTTAAGAGGCTTGATTGGGTTCCCCATTCGTCGTGTCACGTCTAGCCCCTATTTTGGATCATGACAAACTTGGTATCAGAGAACTAGGTTGATAGATCATCGAAGTGTAACATGCCGCGTCGATTAAAGTCTTATTCATGGTTGTTACGTACCACAACCATGAGTAGGAGGCTATGAGTCGTTTTAGGAAAAGTTTCCCTTCTTCATATTCTAAGTCTTGCAATAGAGTTGGAGTAAGTTTTTCCCCCAATGATTGTTCTTTTCTATGCTAGATCATGTCTAACAATCGAAGAAGATGGGCCCAAACTCCTGAGGAGCAAACTACCAATAGTGAGTTCCGGGATGCTCTCACTATGGTTGCCCAAGTTGTGGCCAATCAAGTCAAGAAAGGGGCCCAAGCCCCTTATTCTATGACCCTGGGAGCTAGGGTAAGGGACTTTATGAGGATGAATCCTTCGGTGTACTATGGGTCAGAGGTAGATTAAGATCCACAAGAGTTCATTGATGAGGTCTAGAAAATATTGAATATCATCGGTGCAGGGCCGAATGAAAAGGCGGAGTTGGCGGCCAACAAACTTAAAGGGGTAGCCTAAATATGGTTGATCAATGGAAGGAAGAGAAGGGAAATAGTAATGCGGTTCTATGGGAGGAGTTCAAAGTGGCCTTTCTTAATAGATTTTTACCGCTTGAGCTTAGGGATGCTAAATTGATGGAATTCATGAACTTGAAACAAGGTGTTATGAGTGTGAATGAGTATTCACTCAAGTTCACCTAACTTTCGAGTTATGCTCCTCATTTGGTGGCCGACCCTAGATCTAGGATGATAAGTTTGTTATGGGGGTCTGCAACTTGGTGAGTGAAGAATGCTGGTTCGCCTTGCTAATTAGTGACATGGACTTGTCTCGGTCGATGACTTATGCTGAGCAATTGGAGGAAGAAATGATGAGGAAGAAGAGGGGTAAAAGAGGCCAAAAGAGTCCATTTTGACGGGAAGTTCCAAAATCCCAAGGATAGTGATGATGCCATATATCCAACACATGGTAAGGTTCATAGAGGCCCATTCTTGAAAGGCACCAATGCTTGTTTCCATTATGGTAAGGAGGGGCATAAGAGGAAGGAATGGCCTCGTAATTGAGGTAAGGGCGAAGATGTTCATCCTTAAGGTGGTGCTCTAAGGCACAACTAATTCTATGCTCTTCAAGAAAAGTGAAATGAAATTGATGCACCTAATGTTGCCACCGATAAGTTGAAATTTCCTTTGACTTGGATGTTTATGCATTGATGGGTCCGAGGTGTTACTATTTCTTCCATTGCTCTTATGGTTACTAGTGGATTCCTTATGTGTCTCGAGTTGTTGTGTGGAATAGTTGAAGTTTATTCCATTAGGGATTTATTGTTGATGGGTAAGGCTTTTGGAGCTTCTTTCATGACTTATTTCTTTAGTACTTGTCTTGTTCTTTGGTTGAATTAGGTGTGGTGGTTTTGATGTCATACTTGAGGTCGATTAGTGGCATGTATGGTATGTCTTCATTATTGGTAGGACCCGTAGAGTTAGATTCTGACTCCCTAATGAGCACATCTTTGAGTGGGAGGTGGTCAAGTGGTAGCAAAAGAGGTAGGTCTATTCTTGTCTTAAGGATCAATTGGTCTCTAAAGGGTTGCATTTTTCATCTTCTGAGAATCGGAGGTGTTGAACCTAAGTTGTTTTGTCTATAGAATTGTTTTTGGTGGTAGATGAGGCATTGAATATACGTTTCGGTATTTTAAATTTAGGGTAGTGTCTTTTGGTTTGACTAGTGCACCGATTATGCCTAAGTCTCATGAGTAAGAACTTTATTCCCCACTCTAATAGGTTTATGATGGTTTTTGTGATGATATGATGGTTTTTTTTCCTAATGAGGTAGTGTATGTGAGTTTGTGAAGGTAGACCTACAAAGTTTAGGGGAGTAAGTTGTATGCTAACTGGGTGGAATGTGAGTTTGGTTGCAAGAGGTTGCCTTCCTAGGATATGCGGTGCCGAGTGATGGTATTAAGATAGACCTTAGTAAGACAAAGTTGATTAGAGATTAGCCCAATTTCGTTTTATGGTATGATTTTGATAAAAGGTTGGTTATGAAAATATTGTGATCACATATATATCTTTGATTTTGGCTCGTAAGGAATTTTGGATGCTTTCACCATTTTGTATATGAATGGGCTATTCCTCTGCATGAGTATTATGACTATGAAATGATAATTTGGCATTTGAGCATAAGTATGAATTATTATGACTGGCATTTGGCTTTTAAGCCCAATTGTGCATTGAAATGATTTGGAAAATGACTATTGCCTCTTTGAAAGTATGTACATGCATATTATGAGTATTCTTGTGGGATGACGACTTTGATTGTTGTGTTGGGGGTCTTGGGGTAGTTTGGGCTATTTGCATAGCATGTTTCTAATGAGTGTAGAACCCGTAAGTTTGTAATATGATGAGTAAAGATGGTCGATCTATTTAGTCAACTATAAAGGGTCGGTCACAAATCTAAGATCGATCTTTTATTCGGGTTTTGTCCCCAAGTGAGGATGAGGTAGGTGATATTCCTAAGTGTCCTTTTCAGACTAGGAGTGAGCATTTAAATTATTGGTGGAGTTATTTGGTTGGCCTATGCATCGGTTGTGTTTATGGGTTTCATGAATAGTTTCTTAAAGGAAGGTCCTGGTGGAGGTGTTGGACGGATGAGTGGAGAAGTTGATTGATGAGGATGTAGTTTTCATTAAGGCTCTCTTGAAAGGATCATCAAGTCAAAGGTATCTCCAAGGAAGCCAAAGCAGTCTTATGGGGGCAATATTTGTACCTCATTCACTCTAATCAAGCCTCATATAGCGACTAGGTTCTTCATGTGATTTCAAGTCCTGTATTCCAGCCTCATGTCATTCATATGCATTCATGTTCTAGTTGGAAAATTTATGATGAATTTAAACTTATGTTGAGATCTTGAAAACGGTGTTTTTAATGTAACATTTCATTCTTGCTGGGGCTGATTTGTTGATGATCAATCCTGTCTTCTATGTCTCTTTTATATTCAAGGACGAATGTTCCTAAGGGCGAGATGTTGTAACGATGCCAAAAAATGCCCGAAAATGTTCCTCGAAAGTACCTAGAATCGTAATTTTTATATATCTAAAAATTCGTTCGTTATTTCGAAAATCGACTTTACATTCTTGTTCAAGGGGTCAAACTAAGTGGGAAATGGGTCTAACCTGAATTTTAGAGCAACCGTATCAAAATTCAAAAATCGCAAAAATGTGATTTAGCAGGGTCAACTTCTAAAGGGAATATCTCTTAGCTCACAAAGAACTGGGTGGCCCATGACCTACCAACTCAAAGCTCTTTGAATTAGCTTTCCAACACACTTGGTTTCACCTCACTCTGAGTTTCGATGAAAGATTTATGCCCATTTCATAGAACTCATTTATGCAAAAAATGCCGATTCCAGTGAGGTTAGAGCAACAATTCCGCGACGCGCCCTTGTTGTTTTTGGTGCTTGTTTTAATTTTTTCGGTCCAAGACTTATAAGTCTTGGGAATAAGGGTTCCCACACTTGAAAATACCTATATTTACCCTTATTTCACCCTCATATCATCCTAAACATTCCTTAATACTCACTCAAAGATTTAGACTAATATTTCTCTTAAGATTCAAGTCGCAAAAACCCCATCCGGATTTAAGGAATTCCTTTAAGCTTCAAGTCTCCATTAAATTCTTCTTCAAGAAATTCTTCAGGGTCAAGGTATGTGGTGTTGAACAATTGGGTCCTTTTACCCATGGTACTTAAGCTTCCTTTGTACTAATATATGTATGATTTAAAGTTGATTTTACATATGGGTCTTATAAATTAAGAAATTTACTACACAGTGATTTGAGTTCATGAAAGAATGGTTCTTTTAGCATGTTTTAAGCTATTAATCTTGGATCTAATATTGAATTTGATGAAAGGTTTTGATGTAAATGTCTTGGAGTTGATGCAAGGTGTTGATTGATTGTTTTACAACAGATTTTCTTACATGATTTCATCTCTAAATTTCATGGTCTTTTACCCCCATTACACCCCCAAGTGCTTGATAAAATGTTCTGCTAGGGTTTCTTGAGGAATTGAAGGTTTGACGCTTGTCTTATGTTATGAATGACTTTTTGATGATGAAAGAAGGATGAATATGTGTTGATTTCATTAAAAGTATGAGTGATGATGAAAGAAGAGTATGTATGTGATATTATGATGATGATAGAAGGAAAGTTTGTATATGGTATTTCTCTATGTAGTGTTGATTTGATCCTAACAAATTTGAGGGGGTTGTTACCTTATTAACCAAATTGAGGGGTTGATTCCTCATTAACTAAATTAAGGGATTGATACCATATTAACCAAATTGAGGGGTTGATACCTCATTACCCAAATTGAGGGTTTGATACCTCAATAACCAAATTGTGGGCTTGATACTCAATCACCTTAGAGGTTGGTGGTGTATGCTAATAACCAAATTGTGGGGCTGATGGCTCAATCACCTAGTATGGGAGGTGATAAGCCCATTAGCAAAAGGATGGGCTCTTCTATGTATATTCTATGTTTTATATAGCCATAATCTTACTTCAAGAACCATTCATACATTCCATATTGTTGCTATGCTATCTATTGTCTATCTTATGCATTTGATCATGTTGCCTATCTCTTGTTACATTACATTCTACATACATAGTACATTCAAATATACTAACATATATTCTATGTCTACACGATATCACCGTGTAGGAACCAGAACTCTATTTGGTCATCATCCTCCTCCACGTGGTTAATGGCTTCCATTCAAGCTAGTGGGTGAGTCCTCATGTCCGAGGGCAATATCTATGCTCTTATGTTATATATTGAAGGCTACTTATTTTTTGTATACTTGACTATGAGTTGAGTCCGGTTACTTTGTCTTGGCCCCTTCTCTTATCTATGTATTTAAAGGTGTTTGTTTGATAAGTTATGCATCTATGTTATGAGCTTTGACTCCTTGTCTCTAGATGATGATGTTTTGCAAGCTATGCCTTAGTCCCTTTACACCTTATGCTTATTTTTTGTCTTTTACATGCTTCCGCGACCAATGATGGGTAATGACAAGTTAAGAGGCTTGATTGTGGTCCCTTCGGGTTTTCTATTCGTCGTGTCATGTCTAGGCCCTATTTTGGGTCAAGACAAACAGTTATCATTTGAAACACCTCCCAAAGTACCCTAGAATACCCTTATATTAGATGCATAGTATAATGCATCATCTATACTCATTTTAGAAAGTCTGAGGTTGAATTATTGATCATGGGGGTAAAATCATGTGAAAAAGTGGCCTTATTCAATTGTTAGGTCAACTTTATCAAAAAATAGGTTTTCACAAATTTCGGCATTTTTAGAGGCATCTGTGACATCTCCATGTCCCAGAGAGGGTCTGTTTCAGTATAAAAATGACTAGAACTGATCTCAAGGCAAAATCAGGAGAAAATTAAACTTTCCACAAAAATGAACTATCGTGGAAAACCTTTGCATCGCACCGCTATATCCCTCTAGTACACATTTTTCCAAAATATTCCAGATTTAAGTAAGGCCTATTGAGACGAATTCTTGAACACTTATGGATGGGATTTCACAAAAATTTCTCAATTGGGACCTATTTCACAAACCTAAACTCCAAACTTCTTCTCTAAATTCTCCAAGACCTCGTTTCCAAATTCCTCCTAAAATTCTAGGGTTTCAAGAAATCTCCATCGAATTCCAAGCATCAACGTGATTCCCAAGCTTCTTCGAGTTTCTCCTTTTTCCTCCATACTATTAAAATATGTGGGTTTCTTCATCCATGGGTTCCTCCACCCATGGAGTCCCAAATTCTTCTCAACTCAATACTTTAATTTCAAGACTTATTTCATTATGGGTACTTCCTATTCCTCTTCATATGCATGAATTATATTGGAAATTGTTATCTACTAAAGTAAAATGCACAAACACCTTTCAAATGTTAATATTATGAAATACTTTATGATAGTTAAGTTATGTATGTTATGTAACTATGAAATACTATGGATATTTATGGTTTGTGGTGTTGATTTTCATGATGACCTAACTAGGGTCTTATAATGATTATGGGTGATTGTTTTGAATGGATTCAAGTGATTATATTTGACATCATTCATTCACATTACTATTGAATGTCATGATTTTGAGCCTTTATGCATGACCCCACCAAGTTTGAGTTAAAGTTACTTATTGAAATGGGATGAAATGTTTTACTACATGTTATGTAAGTTTATGGATATTATGAATGATTAAGGGCTATAATCATGCAAGATCATGATGCCCTTTTCTTGAGATTATGATGCATCCTCTTCTGAAAGAAACATGCTCACTTGAAGGGGTTCTGATTTTAATGAGCTACTCTTGTCATTAAATTATAATTTACAAGTTTGTACATGTTATGCTTATGCTTATGTCTTGTGTATTCCATGGGATATTGACTTAGCACTATGAAGACCTTGTTATACATCCATTATCCCTTACCTATGTGCCACTATACGTACATGATTAGATAATAATCCACATAGCTCATGTTTGCAACACCCCAAAAAGAGCCCAAAAAAATGTTCCTCAGAAACGGCCATAATCGTAATTTCTATATATCTCAAAATCCATGTGTGATATAAAACTTTTTACTTCATATTCATTGTTAGGAGGAAAATTGAGTGGAAAATAGGTATAATCCCGATTTTAGAGCAACCGTAGCAAAATTTCATTTTCAAAAATTTTCTTTTCCAGATATCACTCGAGATACTCCTTAGATCCTCTCTAACACTTAGCCAAATAGTTTATCCAAATTCAAGTGTTCTAAAATCATCTCCGAAACTCAAGAATTTCATTCAAGCTTCAAGTTCTCATTCAAATCTTCATCATGGAAATCCCCAAAGTTGAGGTATGTGGGTTTCAACCATTGGGTCCTTTCACCTATGGTGCCCAACAATCCTTTTTATATAAATTGCATATTTTCAAGTTAAATTATCTATGGGTATCTATTAGTATGAATTTTATTATGAACTAGTTTGGGGTTTCATCAAATGTTGACTCTTTAAGCATGTTTTGAGCTATGAATCTATGATCTACTATGATATTTGATGAAGGTTTTCAATGTATCTTGCACGAGGGTGTAACCAAGTGTTTGTGTTTTGATTTGCATTAAGTTTTCTCACATGATTTCACTCTTGAATTGCATGATTTTGATCTAGCATTAAACACCCACCAAGTGTTTGATAAAATATCCTGTTAAGAATTCTTGAGCTATTGATGATCTATTGCATGGACTATGAGTGAAATGACTTTATGATGATGAAAGGAATGTATGTATATATTGAATTCATGAAAAGTATCTATGGTGTTGCAAGTTAACAATACCTTGTTAGGGGGTGTTAACCCCAATCACCTTGTTGTGGTGGTATTAAGCCTCAATCGCCTTCTCAAGGGTGGTAAGCCCGTATTACCTTATTGAGGGTAATGTTCCTCAATCGCATTATCGAGCCGTGGTAAGCCCGTACTACCGTGTTGAGGGGAATGTACCTTAATCGCCTTATCGGGGGTTGTAAGCCTGTACTACCCTATTGAGGGGTATATATCTCAATCACCTTCGAAAGGTGTGGCAAGCCTTAGAGTTCAAGACAAGCTTTGTTGGGCTGAATGGATATGTTCTCTTCCTATACATGTATTATTTTCTTTACAATCATGTTTTACTTCAAGCACTGATCATGCATGCCATATTTTTAATATATTATCCCTTGCTTAAGATTTTGCATTTTGACTATATTGCCTTTCTCTTGTTAAATTGCATCCTACATACTTAGTACACTCAAATATACTAACGCATCCTACATGATGTTATCATGTAGGAACCGGAGCTTCTGACGATCATCCTCCACGTGGCTAGATTTGACATCTTGAATATAAACTTTGGTGAGTCCTCAAGTTTGGGGACATAAGCTATGCCACTCTTGCGTATGTTATTTCTTTAAGTTGAACTTTAGTGCAATGATGATGAGCTCGGAAAGGGCCTTGGTCCCCGCCCAATCTATGCTAGAGGCGTTGTTGGATAAAGTGATATAATTAAGCTATGATCTTGACTCTTTAGTATCCTATGTTTTATGCTATCGAAATTTTCCCTTAGTCTCTTTATCCTTATTTATACTCTCTTGTTGTCGTTTAATTGATTCTGCAACCAAGAATGTATAAATGATATGCTAAGAGGCTTGTTTGGGGTCCCTTCGGGTTCCCATTCATCGTGTCACGTCTTGGCCCTAGGCTTGGATCGTGACAAACTTGGTGTCAGAGCACTAAGTTTTTAATGGTCGTCGGCATCCAACATAACACATCGATTAAAGTCTTATCCAAGTTGTGAAGTGCACCACAACTATGAGTAAGAGGCTATGAGGCATTTTAGGAAATGTTTCCCTTCTTCTTGATATATGTTATGCTATAGAAGTTAAGGTAAGGCTTCCCCTAATGAATGTTCTTTGCTATTTTAGATCATGCCTATTCCAAGAACAAGAAGAGCTTGTTCACCTTAGGAGCAACTGACCCCTCCCGCTCCTCAAGCTCCTCATGATGGGGGAGCAGCTCATGAAGAGTTCTGGGATGGTATTACCATGCTAGCCCATGCCATGACTAATGAAATCAATCAAGGGGCCCAAGCCCCTCATGCTCTTTCTTCGGCCTCAAGGGTGAGGGATTTTACAAGAATGAACACACCGGAGTTCTAAGGGTCTAAAATGAATGAGGACCCTAAAGAATTTATTGTTGTGGAGTAGAAGGTGTTGTCCATTATGTGAGTTAACTCGGTGGAAAAGGCAGAGTTGGTGGCTTACCAACTCAAAGGGGTGTTCCAAATATGGTTTACCCAATGTAAAGTGGAGAGAGGGAACAACAATGTGATCCATTGGGAGGAGTTTAACATGGTGTTTCTCAACAAGTTCTTCCCTCTTGAGCTAAGGGAGACCAAAATGATGGAATTTATCAACTTAAAGGAAGGGTCCATGAGTGTCAGGAAGTATGCCTCAAGTTCAACTAACCCTCAAAATATGCTCCATAATTGGTGGCCGAGCCAAGGTCTAGGATGAAAAAATTTGTGATGGACGTTTCCAACTTGGTAAATGAAGAATGTAATGTCGCCATGTTGATAGGTGATATGGGCTTATCCTGCCTCATGACTTATGCCGAACAATTAGAGGGGGAGAAATTGAGAAAAAAGAGAATGGGTAAGGCCAAGAGAGCCCATTTTGAAGGTGGATTCCAAAATCCTAAGATGGCCAATTTCCTCAAGGCCACAAGTTCCAAGGCCAAAGTTCTTCAAATGCTCCTAATAGAAGGGCTGCTAATGATAATCAAAGATTCCAAGGTGGTGGTGGTGTGGTGCCTAATGCTATGTGTCCAACACGTGGTAGAGGGCATAATGGCCCATGTTTGATGAACTCTAATGCTTGTTATGATTGTGGCAAAGTGGATCATAACATAATTGATTGTTCTCGTCACCAAAACAAGGGTAGAGATGACCATTCACAAGGCCAAGGTGAAAATGTGGGTCCAAGGGGAAGAGGAGGCCAACAAGGGGGTGCTCCAAGGCAAAATCGATTATATTCTCTTCAAAGGAGACAAGGGGTAGATGAGGTGCCCGATGTCGTCACCAGTATGTTAAAAGTCCTTAATTTTGATGTTCATGCATTGATAGACCCAGGTGCCACTCCTTCATTTATTACTCCTTTTATTGCCAAAAAGCTTCATGTTAAACCCGAATTGTTGTACGAGCCATATGAAGTGTCTACTCCAGTTGGTGCATCCATTGTTGCTAGGAGTGTTTATAGAAATTGTTCCGTATTCATTTTGCACAAAAATTTCCTTGTGATTTTGTTGAGTTCGATATGGTGGATTTTGATGTCATTCTTAGGATGGATTGGTTGCATGCATATTATGCCTCTATTGATTGAAGAACCCGTAGGACCAAATTCGAATTCTCTAATGAACTCATCTTTGAGTAGGAGAGTCATGATGTGGTAGTCAAGGGTAGGTTTATTTCTTGCATTAAAGCCCAAAAGTTGATTTCGAAGGGGTGTCTCTATGATATTGTGAGGGTTAGGGATGTTGAGTCCAAAGTCCTTCCTATAGAGTCAGTTCCGGTGCTTAATAAATTCCTTGATGTCTTTCCAGATGAGCTTCTCGATGTTTCTCCAAAAAGGGAAATAGATTTTGGTATAGACCTTATTCCTGATACTCAACCCATTTCTATTTCCCTTTAACGTATAGCCCTGGTGGAGTTAAATGAGTTGAAAAAGAAATTGAGGGATTTGTTGGAGAAGGGTTTCATAAGGCCTAGTTAATCACCTTGGGGTGCACTGGTGTTGTTTGTAGAGAAAAAAATGGTACTCTTAGTATGTGCATCGACTACTGACAAGCTAATAGGGTCACCATAAATAATAAGTGCCCTCTACCAAGGATTGATGATTCTTTTGACCAACTTCAAGGGGCTAATCACTTCTCTAAGATTAATCTTTGGTCCGGGTATCACCAAGTGAATGTGAGGGAGTGTGACTTTCCCTGGATGGCCTTCCAGTCTAGGTATGGGAACTATGAGTTTGTGGTTATGTCCTTCGGTTTGACTAATGTACCAGCTATCTTCATGGATCTTATGAATAGGGTCTTCAAACCCTACCTTGACTTGTTTGTGGTGGTTTTATAGATGATATCTTGATTTATTCCTATAGTGAACAGGAGCATTTGGTCACTTAAGGGTGGTGTTGTAAATCTTGAGGGAGGAGAAGTTGTATGCCAAATATGAAAAATGTAAGTTTTGATTGAAAGAGGTTGCCTTTCTAGATCACGTGGTGTTGGGTGATGGTATCAAGGTGGATCCTAAGAAGACAGAGGTAATTAGAAATTGTCCTAGACCTTTGACCCCATTGGTTATTAGAAGTTTCTTGTGTTTGGTGGGTTACTACTGAGGTTTGTTAGTGGTTTCTCTTCTATTGCTTCTCTCACGACTAAGTTGACCCAAAAGAAGGAAAAATTTTTGTAGACCAATGAATGTTAGAAGACTTTCCAAACTTTGAAACATAAGATTGTCGTTGCTCCTATCTTGTCTTTTCCAAAAGCATTGGTAGGGTTTGTTGTGTATTGTGATTCCTCAAGAATTGGTTTGGGTTGTGTTTTCATACAAAATGGGAAGGTGATAGCTTATGCCACTAGAAACTTAAGGTGCATGAAAAGAATTATCCTACCCATGATCTTGAATTGGCCGCCATGGTATTTGCTTTGAATATTTTGAGTCATTACTTGTATGAGGTTCATGTTGATGTGTTTACCTATCATAAGAGTCTCCAACATGTGTTCACCCAAAAAGATCGTAACTTGAGACAACGAAGGTGATTGGAACTTCTTAAAGAATATGATATAAGTGTGCATTATCACCACGACAAAGTTAATATTATGGTCGATGCTCTAGGTAGGCTGTTTATAGGTAGCCTAGCACATATTGATGATGGTGGAAAAGAGGTGGCTAAAGAGGTCCATCGGTTGGCTAAATTAGGGGTTAGGTTAGAAGAGGTTGATAATGGTGGTGTAGTGGTTGTTGATGGTTTTAAATCTTAATTGGTTGAGGAGGTAAAGGCAAAGCAAGATCTTGACCTCTCCTTATTAGAGTCGAACACCTTGGTGAGAGATGGTAAGGTGGAGGTTTTCTCCCAAGGGGGAGATGGTACCCTTAGGTACCAAGGTAGGTTGCGTGAGCCTAATGTTGATAACTTCAGAAAGAAGATTTTAGATGTGGCTCATAATTCTTTCTATTTTATTCACCCCGATTCTACAAAGATGTATAGAGATTTGAGGGAATAGCTTTGGTGGGGTGGCATGAAGAAAGATATCGCTAAGCTTGTATCCGGTTGTCATATTTGCTTACAAGCTAAAGTCAAACATCAAAGGCCGAGTTGCCTAACCCATGGTATAGAGATTCCTACTTGAAAATGGGAGAAAATTAACATGCATTTTGTGGTTGGGTTGCCAAAGACCATAACGCATTTTTATTCTATTTGGGTTGTGGTTGGTAGAATGACAAAGTCGGCTCATTTTCTACTAGTCAAAACTACTTATGGTGCCAAAGATTATGCCAAATTGTATATTCATGAGTTGGTTAGATTGCATGGAATTCTATTGTCTATCATTTCAGATCATGGTGCTCAATTCACTTCTCACTTTTGGAGGTCCTTCCGAAGAGGTCTTAGTACCAAAGTAAAGCTTAATATGGCCTTTCACCCTCAAACGGATGGCCAAGCCGAATGAACTATCCAAACTCTTGAGGATATGCTTAGACCTTGTGTTTGGAGTTTAGGGGTAGTTAGAATGAAGATCTTCCGCTCATTGAGTTTGCTTACAATAATAGTTATCATTCAAGCATTAGTATGACTCCTTCTGATGCTCTTTATAATAGGTATTGCAGGTCCCTGGTTTGATAGTTTAAGGTAGGGGAGATGACTTTGCTAGGAACAAATTTGATTATGGAGACCATGGTGAAGGTGAGGTTGATAAGGGAGATATTGAAAACAGCCCAAAGTAGACAAAAGTCCTATGCTGATGCGAGGAGAGGGGATCTTGAATTTAAAGTTGTTGATTCGGTCTATTTGAAGGTCTCACCAATGAAGGGTGTGGTTTGTTGTGGTAGAAAGCGTGATTTGAGTCCAAGATATGTGGGTCCTTATAGAGTCTTGAGGAGGATTGGTAAGGCCAATGAATTGGAGTTGCCCAATGATATGAATATAGTTCATTCGGTCTTCCATGTATCTATGTTGAGGAAGTGTGTGGGTCACTCAAGTGCTATTGAGCCTTTTGATGTTGTGGGTGTTGTTGAAGACAATTTTACTTGAGAAAAGTTCCCGATAGAAATTTCGGATAGACAAATGAAGAGGTTGAGGAATAAGGATGTAGCTTCCCTTAAGGTCCTTTGGAGGAATCAACAAGTTGAAAGTGCCACATGGGAAACCAAGGCGGACATGCAAAAGTGATATCCCTATCTCTTCCATTCTACTCAAGTCTAAGGTACTAATTTAAGTCCTCTATATAATTTCAAGTCTTACGTTTCAGTCTTTATGTCATTTGCGTGCATTCATATTTATGTTGACAAGTTTATGACGATTTTGACACTTATGTTGAGATTTTTGAAATGGTGTTTAAGTGCATTGTTGCATTCATATGTTGGGCTGAAATCACCCTTGTTACTTCTCTTATATATATTTCTTTGACATTCGGGGACGAATGTTCCCAAGAAGTAGATATTGGAATGCCCAAAAAGTGCCCGAAAATGTGCCTCTGGAATGCCCATAATTGTAATTTATATATATTTCAAAATCCATCTGTGATATTAAATGTTCGACTTCATAATCATTATCAGGGGAAAAATTTAGTAGGAAATGAGTATAACCCCAATTTTATAGCAATTGTTGCAAAATTTCATTTTCAAAACTTTTCTCATCCAGTGTCGAATAGCACCTGAGGCGCGACTTCCCAAGGGCACAGAGATGTGTATTTTGTTGCTAGTTTCACTTTTTCAGCCTAAGGCTTTGAGGCCTTGGGCCTAAGCCTTCCTATTCGTAACAATACCTATATGTAGTCATTTTTCAAACCCATATCACGCAGAACACTCCTAAAACCATCTCAAACACTTAACCAAATATTTCATCTAAATTCAAGAAATTCTTTTAAGCTTCAAGTTCTCATTAAAATCTTCATCATTGAATCCCCAAAGTTGACGTATGTGGATCTCAACCATTGGGTCCTTCCACCTATGGTGCCTAACCTTCCTTTTTATGTAAATTACATGTTTTCAAGTTGGATTATCTATGAGTATCACTTATTATGAATTTCATTATGAACTATGTTGGGGTTTCATAATATGTTGACTGTTTTAGTATATTTTGAGCTATGAATCTATGATCTACTGTGAGATTTGATGAGGGATTTCAATGTATCTTGTATTAGGTTCTTACCAAGTGTTGGTTAGTTGATTTACGTTAAGTGTTCTCACATGATTTCACTCTTGAATTGCATGATTTTGAACTAGCATTACACATTCACCAAGTGTTTGATAAATTATTCGGTTAAGAATTCTTGAGCTGTTGATGATCTATTGTATGGCCTATGACTCAAGTGACTTTATGATGATGAAACTAATGTATGTATGTGTTGAATTCATAAAAAGTATCTATAGTGTTGCAAGTTGACCACACCTTTTTTGGGGGATGTTAAGCCCAATCACCTTGTTGAGGGGGTTTTAAGCCTCTATCGCCTTGTCAGGGGCTGGTAAGCCTATACTACCTTGTTGAGGGGTATGTACCTCAACCACCTTGTCGGGTGTTGAGAGGTATGTACCTCAGTCGCCATGTCGGTAGGTTGTAAGCCCATACTACCTTGTTGATTGGTATGTACCTCTATCGCCTTGTCGGGGGTTGGTAAGCCCGTACGACATTGTCGAGGGGATTGTACTTTAATCACTTCCAATGGGGTGGAAATACTTGGAGTTCAAGCAAAGCTTTCTTAGGCTACATAGATATGGTCTCTTCCTATAAATGTATTATGTTCTATACAAGAACGTTTTACTTCAAGCATTGATCATACATGCCATGTTGTTAATACACTATCCCTTGCTTATGGTTATGAATTTTGATTATGCTACCTATATCTTGTTGCATAACATCCTACATACTTAGTACAGTCAAATGTATTAACGCATACTCTATGCCTACATAATGTTACCATGTATGAACTGGAGCTTCTCATGATCATCCTCCACGTGGCTAGATTTGACATCTTGAAGATACGCTTTGGTGAGTCCTCATGTTCGAGGACACTAGCTATGATACTCTTGCATATGTTATTTCTTTATGTTGAACTTTGGTACAATGAGGGTGAGCCCGAAAAGTGTCTTAGCCCCAGCCTAATCTATGCTAGAGGTGTTTTTGGACAAGTGATGTAATTAAGCTATGATCTTGACTCTTGAGTATCCTATGTTCTATGATATCAAAGTCTTCACTTAGTCCCTTTATCCTTATTTATACTCTCTTGTTGTTGTTTAATTGCTCTCGCTACCAAGGATGCGTAAATGATATGCTAAGAGGCTTGTCTGAGGTCCTTTTGGGTTCTAATTCGCTGTGTCACGTCTAGTCCGTAGGCTTGGGTCATCAAAATGTTGCACCGATATATAAAAATTGGTGGGATTGTGTAAGGTACATGTACAACATTGACAGAAATGGGTTGGATCCCGTACGGTGAGGTATAGTCTACCTTGGAAAGTAGACTGCTTCTTTTATACTATGGAGGATACATCCAAATTTCATGTAGTAACTCGCATGGTCTTAGTGTCAGTCAAATTCACTTCTCACATATGTATATGCTATGTTGTGAAATTATACTTTTCCTACCATGCATGTTTTTATATGTCATTGATCATCCATTGCCTATTGATCTTATTGCCTTTCTTATGATTATGCATCTTGTCTATTATGACATATTATTTCCTTAATACAGTGTATTCTGCATACTTAGTCCATTCAAATTACTAATGTATACTTTTACCTGCATGATCTAACCATATAGGGACTAGAGCTCTTCGTCATCAACCTCACGGTGGCTAGATTGACATTTGAAGATCTTGCTTGTGGTGACTTCTCTAGTTTAAGGATGATATCCATTTTCTACGTAGGTTACTTATGTCAGGATATTGTTATATTTACTACTTTTCTTTTGAGGGTGAGCTCGGGACATGTCTTCGTCCCTGCTCCATCTATGACTTTGAGGTATTATTGGATATTATACTATATATATATTTTGCACTGATCTAGTATTTATGGTAACTTTGCCTTACTCCCTATCCATTATGTGTTGCTCTTGTGATGTTATTAGCAAGGTTGTGAAATTCCTATGTCCCCTCTTCCTACAATGTGCATCCAATATCCCTTTTTCCTAGAATTACTTACTGTGATTGAATGGTTGTAATTCCATACCTATTTATGTGTAAGTGCATACAAAGTTCCTAATCCCCTTAGTTCTACATGATGATAATTGAATTATATTTTTTACTAGGATGTGCTTATATATGCTATATGGCTTGTTAGGAGTACCTTCAGGTTTCCTATTTACCGTGCCGCACCTGAGACCTAGGCTTGAGTCGTGACATCTTACTTATATTGAGATGGCATTATTTGAGGCCTTATATGGGAGAAGGTTTGAAATTTGTGAGAGGAATTGATCGGTCCTTATTTGGTGTTGGATACTGTGGAATAGGTATCTTGATGACTAAAAGTTACCAGAAGCCGAATTATGATGTAAAGAAGAGGGATCTTGGGTCCAAGTATTGGTTTAGGTGTATGTGAAGGATTCACCTATGAATGGTGTGGTGCGGTTTGGCAGGAAGGGTAAATTGAGTCACTACGATTTAAGACCTTATGAGATTTTAGAGCAGATTTTCAAAGTAGAATATAGGTTGGACTTGCCATCACAGATATCTATGATTCATCTGGTATTCCACGTGTCCTTGTAGAGAAAATTCATATGTTATCTGAGATATATTGTACCTTTGGAGAATGTCGACGTAAAGGAAAATTTTACCTGCGAAGAGATTTCGATGGAGATTTTTGATAGGCAAGTAAAGAGGCAACGAAATAAGGAAGTTGCTTTAGGTAAAGTCCTTTGGAGGAACCAAAAAGTTGAGGGTTCGACAAGGGAAATGAAGTCAAATATAAAATGTTGATATTCTTTTGTTTTTCACTCCAATTAAGCCTATGGTATTAGGTTATTCATGCTCAAATGGTATGAATCCTTTAATTTTAGTATTTCCATGTAATAAGACATGCATTGTTCGAATGATTTTCATTGAAAAGATTTGATTATTTTATGATTTTGATATTTAAGCTGCATTTTGCACTCATAATGGGAGCATGATACGTATTTTATACTACTTAAGCTAGATTTCATCTCATTGGAGAATGTATGATCCCAAAGGGGAGATATTATAAGCCCTCACGCATTGGAAGTTTAAGCCAAACCAAAGAAATAAAATTTCTAGAAAATCTGTGATGCTGTATAATGAATGGTGAATCTGCACTCATCCATGGATTGAATTGCACATAAAATGTGCCCTTGATGCCCTATTTTGTGCTATAAACTAGCATAAATTGTTTGTTTTTGCAGTAAGGTGAAAATTGAGGAGCACTTGGAACAAAAACATGCAAAAAGAGATCAAAAATGAGCGAACAATGAAATATGATAAACTGAGAATCGCAAAACAGTACTTAGCGAGTCACCAAAGTACCCCATACCTCACTGAAGATCATCTAACAAGAGGCAAGTAATCTAGAAAAAGGGTTAGGCATAGAAATGTTTTGTGGAGTTGCCAACTTTGTTGGTGAGCTCAACCTACCTAGAAAAATAGGCCACAAACATGGCTTGGAGACATTATTTAAAAGGAGAATTCAAGCTTCAAATGGTGTATCACCGACCAGGTTGGCAGTCTGCAATGCTGAAGGAGCGTCATGCGAATCGTCGACTTGAAGGACATGCTCGACATCGATTACAATTTTGAGAAAGATAATTTGTATTTTTTGTGCAGAGTATAAATAGCTTAGGGGATAGCATATTTTTGACGAACGAATTAGATAATAAAAAAGGAGAGAATTAGTTAGTAGAGTAGAGAGAAGAGTGCAATTCTGAGTAGTAGATTTTTGAGGGAGCACAACTTTCCTTTGGAAAATAATTTTTCTTTTCTTTTAAGGGTGTTAGGGGTACAAGCATACCAATATTCGGTGGTGATTAGTGTTTTGCTGAACTTTTGTTGATTTCTTCTAGATTTCTAGTGTTTGAAGACTAATTAAATAGAAAATCAATTTGGTAAGTTACCAATTCTCTATTTGATGATTACTTAAAACCCTCAATACTTCTAGGGTGATAATGTAGACTATTATTTAGTGATTGACTACTAGGTGCATGATTTTACAAGAGTTATTGATGAATGCTTAGGGTTTTTTATTTTAGCATGTTTTAATGTATGGATTGAGGTTGCAAACTTAGTCCTAGCTTAGGATCTTCATGTATACCTAGGAAGGGCGCAAAAGCAGGTTAAATAATGATTAGCCTTTAATGTGTTGAGTTAATGAAATCTCCTAGAGATAGGTTGTTTCTGCTAAAGTTGAGGTGGTATGTGTTAGAGCCACTGCAGCTTGAGAAAGTAATTATGGAAAGTTGAAATTGAGTTTGAGAAACCTTGATCAAATATTAGGTCAACTTGCTCTTTCCCATATTGATTCATCATCTTTCGACTATTTTCAAATACCCATGCCAATTACTACTCGTGTGTCTATTGATATTCCCTAGAAGCTACTTAAACTATCTAAAGTTCCCCAAATTTACTATCAGATTATGGTTTATTTTTTGTGTTTTTTGCTGATACTATAAAACCCTAAAGAACCAATGTTACTTCTTGATGTGAATTCTAACCTTATCCTTTCTCTATGGGTTAGACCGCGACTCGTAGTTGGGTAAGTGTATTTTTGATGACCTCAAGCATTTGAATTTGTGAATGGTCTGTTGATGTGTAAGGAATCATCAAGTGGCATTGTTGCCAGAGAAATGGTGTTAGATTTCTTTGAAGAAGTTCTTTGGTGATTTAGCTTTTAGTAGTTTAAGTTTGCTTACTGGCCTTTTTGTTGTTTTTTTTTAAATTACTAGGTGAAGATATAAGTGTAGTTTGAAGCATGGTTGGTTCAGATACTTAATAAAAATCAAAAATAAAATAAGGAATCCCAAAAATATTCGATTTCTATTTATGGTAGCGTAGCATAATGACATCGATAACCTTAATGGCGTCGTCAATTTCAATGAAGCAAGACTAAATGAGGTGGGCAATGCTGGTGCAATACACTTCCCTCCATTTGAAGAAAGTGTGGTGTTTCATGTCACTAGACCAAAGTTTTAGCTATTGCGAATAAAGGGTTTCTCTGATGGGAAATCAAATGAGGAACCTTAAGACCCCATAAGGAAATTCATGAATGTGTGCAGCACATTCACATTCAAGAACATATATCAAGAGTCCATTAGTCTTAAGTTGTTCCATTCTCATTTACTGGTGAAGCTTCAAAATGGTTGGATCAATCTCTGATCGAAACAATTACTTCTTGGGACAACTTGAGAGATGCTTTTATTGAGAGATTCTTTCTTCCATCTAGCATGCAAAAGTTGAGAGATAGCATCGAAAACTACAAAAAAGTGGAGGAAGAACAGATTCATGGTACTTGGATTCATTTCTTAAAAAACACTTGTTGAAATTCCCAAAGCATGGTGTACCTGAACATTTGCTTTGCTAAAATTTCTATCGGAGTCTTGATGTGGTTAACAAGATCGTTATAGATAATTTGGTTTCTCCTACATTAATGAGGTAAACATTTTCTAGAGTAATTCAGTTGTTGGATGAAATTGTGAAAGATCACAGAGCTAGGTATATAGGGGATGATATGGTTACTTCTCTCACCTTATGGCTGACGAAAGAGAAAATAGAAAAGAACTAAGAACAAGATGAGAATATGGCCAAAATGATGATGCAGCTAGATGTATTGACAAATCTTATGACAGGGATTTCTAAAGCGATTAATGCTATTGCAACAAGTGACAAGTTACCTCAAGAGGCTGTGGTGTACTATAATTATATCAAATGGGTGCTTATCGCCAAAATTTCTAAAGGAAAAATGTCAACCAAGATTGGAATCAAGGTGGTTATCAAAGAGGTTGCGGTTTGAATTTGAGGGAGCGAGAAGCTAAAAGACATCGCTACGTACCTCCACAAGAGCATAAAAATATTGGAGAGACTAAAGCTGATCTAAAAGACTATTTGATCAAGGACATGTTGGCTCAAATTTTGAATGAGGTGGAAGGTTAAACAAGTGCTCAAGGAGATGAAAGGTGACTTTTCAACATTGAACCAAGTGGTCACATCACATTTAACCACTACTAAACACCTTGAGTCTCAAATGAGTCAAATATCCTCTCGGTTGAACCAAAGACCACAAGAAAGCTTCCTAAGTGATACCATTAAGAATTCAATGATGCTTAACTAAGTCATGATACGATGTTAACTAAGGCACTTCTTAGGAAGAAAGCCAAGTTTAGTTTCTAATTTATAGTAATTTTGTGTTTATTTTGTTGTTTACGGGTGTTGGGAGTTGAGTATATGAGTTAAACGTAAAGAGGTGAAATGGTGGGAAAATTGGCAAGCAAGGATAACGTATGCGAGTTGCCAACATGGTATGTGATGTTAGAGACCATCACAAAATTTCAAGATAAAATTATCACAGGGGCTACTGCTAAAAGGGCGATAAAAGAGATCAATCGGTGGTTTACTGATCCTGTTTTGCGAGGTAAGTCAACTTCGCAAAGTCCCTCTTACCTATCAGTCTAAGTTAAGTAATGTGATGAATCACTTATTTGCAACTCATCGAATCATTCGACAAAGTTATTTACCCGCAAAACAATCCCAAACACGAATTGAAGAGCCTTCACAAAAGACTCAATTCTTTTATCATTTTCAAATTCCAATCCTCTCTCTTCTTTCCCACACTACCCCGTAAATCCTTTCCCTTTATTTAGCTGATTTTAAAGATTATAAACTATTTTTTGGCATGTCCACACCGATTGCATGTAATCTACTTGTTCCAGAGCTTCATTGAAAGGTATGTCCTCTTCTTTTTATATTTTCAAGCCATTATTCATGATTTCTTTTGATAATGAATTCCATATAGGTACTCGCTCTTGCTTGTTTTTGAGCTTCTTATGTTGTATTTGTATTTGAGTGTTCCAATGGATTCCAAATAGGTACATTAGTTTATCATGAATGCTTATTTGGTGACAATGGGGTGAAATTGTGCATTGATGTGTTTGGATTCAGTTTAAAAAAGCGCCATGCTTAGTTCTAATGTTATACTGATTTGAAATGGGTGAAATGGTTTAGATTTGATGTTTGGACTAACTATGAAACATTTATCTGTGAAGTCAGAATAACCTGATGCATATGATTGACAAGTTTATCCGATGGTAGTGTAATGACCCTCCTGGTCATTTTTGTGATTATGAAATTATTTAATCAATTGGAGCATATGCATAACGACCTTAGGCCATTTTGAGTAGTTGGTATTATTGGTGTGCTTGTTGGGTGAATCATTCATAAGTTAGTATTGGTTTGTGAAAAATGGCCATTGGATGGGCCTGGAACACCCTAGAGAAAATTTAAAGTGAGCTGGTGCAGAATGGTTTTCTGGCAACCCTCTGTAGACGTAGAGTGCGGGCTATGTGCACGAATGGCATAGGTATGGATGCCCACGGCAATGCGACTTGGTTGTGTCTGCGGGGGCCTGGCATGCCAGTACCCTACAACCGCATTCCATGCTTAGGCACGTGGAAGTCAATGGTAAGGCAGTGGCTATCAATGAAAGGCCAGTTATACTGGGAAAAAGTGGCAATATTTTATTAGCCATAACCTTTGATTTTCGTATCAAAATTAAATGATTTAAAAGGCTAAATTGCACATAATTGTAACATCCTAGATATTAAGCTAGGATTCAAGCTGCTCCTCATATGAGTATGGGATCAACCTGACGATTTCTAAAGTGGTGGGATCACTTATTAGGTATTCCTAGTAGATTACATGTGGCTTTAGGTCATAAGGCATCACTCACATTGAGCTAAACCTAAAGGATTCCAATTAGCTATCTTTCGTCATGAATTCATAAAAAGGTCAACATTAAATTGTCATATCTCATAGCACACAATTTATAAGGTAACATACTACCTACCAAATTAAATCTCTTTCAATTATCTTTCCAACATATCCATTTTTGCCTTATTCCGAGTTTGAAATAACAAGTTATGACTATTTTACTGAAGACTGCCAAATCTATCAATTTTAGTAAATCCCTGAATAATTAGGCAGGCAACATATTTTTCTCCCCAAATCATCCAAAAAAGCTTCAAATTATGTTAAAATGTTGATCTGACGGTCCCATTTTGTGATCCGCTGAACTGTTCTGTGATAGAACCCCTGAATAACCAAATTTGATGCTGGGTCACATTGAAATGTATTTTTTTATTTTGATGAAATTTTTACTTTTTCAAAAGGGGTTTCCATTTAACCTACATACATTTTCCTACGCCCATTTTCATGCCCAAATAACCTTCCCTTTCACTCATTCCAAATTTCTCTCTCAAGGAAGAAGACTCAAATCCTCCCTTTAAGAACAAACATCAATTGCTTCAAAGCATTCCATCAACTTCATGATTCTTATCAACTTTCTTTTGTATTTTGTTATAAGGCATGTGGTTTTTAACAAGACCCAAGAATAGGGTCTAGAAGTGACACAGCGAATGAGAAACTGAAGGGATCCAAATAAGCCTCTTAGCATATCAACCACAAATCCTTGGTCGCGGAAGCAAAGTAAACAACAATAACAAAAGATATAATAAAAAGGGAAGCGGGACTAAGGGAAGTCTTGATATTCATAAAAGTAAAAAGAGTCGAGCTCACAGCATATGTACATCATAATATCCAACAACACCTCTACCACGGAATGAAGCGCGCGCCAAGATATTTTCTGGGCTAACCCTCATAGTAACAAGTGTTCAACATAAGAAGTCTCAAATTGCAAGAGTAACATAGATAGTGTCCTCGGACTTCAGGACTCACCAAAGCTTATGAAATATCAACTAGCCACGTGGAAGATGATCAAAATGTGCTCTTGTCCCTACATGGTAATAATATGTAGGGATAGGTATGCGTTAGTAAGTTTGAATGTACTAAGGATGCAGGGTGAAATGCAACAAAGACATAAGCTAATATATTCAAAATGCATAATCATAAGCGATGGAAATTTGTAAACTCAACATGGCATGCATGTTCAACGCTTGTAATAAAACATGCTTGTAACTCAAACAACTTGCATAATAAACCATACATATATGGGAAGAGACCTTAACCGACATGAATAAGACCAAGCGAGCTACAACATGAAATCCTGATTATTATCCCTCATCGATAAAGAAGTGGTCGACTTTCCAAGGTAAACCATACTTCACCTTACAGGAACATCACCCATATCGTATGAAGTAACCCACCTTATGGGAACATGACCCATTTCGGAAAGCATTTCATGATAAATTATACTAGATGGATCTACTAGAATAGCAAAAGTAATAATCATGATCCTATGTTTGCACATAGTTTGAGGAAAGGAGTATAGACCCTTGAACATGGTCCACGCCGACATCCAATCCATTAGTGCTAAGTCTAATCCCACAGAATACTTGAAATAATCATACTTTAATCATAACATGAATAGCTTGTAAAAACATGACTTGAATAGCTCAGAAACATGCTTGACCTTTAGTATTGAGTCTAACTTGAACATGAGGATAGATTATAATCATACATGAACCCTTGCTTTAACATGAATGGCTCACAAGAGGTAAAAATCATGAAATACGACTTAACTTGATACTTGTAACATCATAGGAACTTTTCATGAATCTAACAATAGTTGTAATCCCTTAATCATCATATAGTCACTTGACATGTAAATCATGAATTAAGTCATCAATAACTTGAAAATTCTTGACTTGACATTTAATAAAACACATGGTATGTTCATGATACAAGTTCAAAATCATGCAATACAAAAGTAAAGTAAGATGAGTCAACTTAATGCAAATCAACCAACCAACAGGTAGTAAAACCCTCATGTAGGGTACCTTAATATCCATCATTAAAACTCATAATAGATCATAGTTTCATATCTCAAAACATGCATAGTCTCAATAGACGAAATAAATTCATGGTATAAACTTGAAGTATAAAGTCAAGCATAATCAATCAATACTTCATAAACCCCAATGTAATTTATGCTCATACATCATGATAAAAGATACTCATTGGTAATACAACTTGAAAACATGCAATTTTCATGAAAGGAAAGGTTGGGCTCCATGGATATAAGGACCTAATGGATGAAACCCACATACCTCAAACTTGGGATTTCTTGAGATAAGATTGAAGAAAACATAGAGCTTAAAGTTAATCCTTTAGTTCCAAAGTTATGCTTGAAATCCTTTAGATTTGGAATGAGATATTTTGTTAAGTCTGGGAGAAGTTTTTGTGACAGTTTTGAGTGATATAGAATTGAAATATGCCTAAGTATGGGTGATTTCATGCTTAAGTAGGCATGAGGCTATGACCTCAATGCCCTTAGGTGCAAAACAAAAACTAAGGAAACTTTTGTACTAGTCCTCGTCTGGTCCATGATGCAGACCCAACGCGAAGAAGAAGATGTACTACCCTGCACCCCTGGTGGGGATGCTCTTTAGAAATCATAAATTAGCAAAAAATAGTTTGTTGCTATGGGTCGTATAAAATCTGGGTTATACCTATTTCCCACTCAATTTTTCCCCTGATCGAGAATATGAAGTCAGATTTTCGATATCACACATGGATTTTGAGACATATAGAAATTATGATTATGGGTATTTGCAAAGCACATTTCTAGGCTTTTCAATACCTCCCCTTTGGGAACATTCATCTCCTAAAGTCAACGAAACATGCATAAAAGAAGTAATTATGAAGATTTCAGCCTAATATGAATGCAACAAATGCATTTAAACATCATTTTCAAAAAGTCTCAATATGAATAACAAAAATCACCATAAACTTGTTAACATAAACATGAATGCATGGAAAATGACATGAGGGCTGAAACTTAAGACTTGGAATCATGTAGGGGACATAAATTAGTACGTTTGGCTTGATTCCTCCAAAGGATCTTGACGGAAGCTACATCTTTGGTTCACAACCTCTTCACTTGTCTATCCAAAATCTCCGTCGGGACCTCCTCATAGGTCAAATTTTGCTTCTACAACACCCACAACCTCCAAGGGCAATATAGCACTTGGGTCACCCACAAACTTTCTTAACGTAGACACATTGAAGACCAGATGAACCATATTCATCTCTATAGGCAACTCCAACTCATATGAAACCTTGCCCACCCTCCTTAAAACTTTATAAGGACCCAAAAACTTGGGCTTAATTTCTCTTCCTTTCCAAACTGCACCACACCCTTCTTTGGTGAGACTTTCAAGTAAACCCAATTACCTACCTTGAACTCAAGATCTCCACTCCTCACATCAGAGTAGGAATTTTGTCTACTTTGGACTGTTTCCAACCTTTCCCTTATCAATCTCACCTTTTCCAAGGCTTCCATAATGAAATCCAGACCTAGCAAGGGCATCTCCCCCACTTCAAACCACCCAACAGGGAATCTATAAAGCCTACCATATAAGGCTTCAAAAGGAGCCATACCAATGCTTGAGTGGTAGTTATTATTGTAAGAAAACTCAACAAGTGGAATATGTTCATCCCGACTACCTTTAAACTCCAAAACACAAGCTCTAATCATATCCTCAAGAGTTTGGATATTCCTCTCGGCTTGACCATCTGTTTGAGGAAGAAAAGTCGTGCTAAGCTTAACTTTTATACCAAGACATCTTTGAAATGACCTCTAAAAGATAGAAGTGAATTTAGCAACACAATCCGAAATGATAGACAAAGACACCCCATGCAATCTAACCAACTTATGTATAAAGAACGTGGCATAATCTTCAGCACCATAAGTGGTTTTTACCGGCAGAAAGTGAGCCGCTTTTGTCATTCTATGCACAACAACCCAAATAGAGTCAAAATGTTTCCTAGTCTTTTTTCCTAGTCTTAGGAAACCCAATGATAAAATCTGTATTGATCTCTTCCAACTTCCAAATTAGAATTTCCATGTGTCGGGCTAGGCCACTGGCCTTTGATGTTCGGCTTTGACTTGTTGGCAATTATGACATCCAGATATGAACTTGGCAACGTCTCTCTTCATAGCACCCCTCCACTATACCAACCTCAAGTCTATATACATCTTTGTAGAACCGGGCTGAATAGAATAGGATGAATTGTGGTCCTCCTTCAAGATCAACTCCTCAAGTCCTCAACATTAGGCACACACAATCTACCTTGGTACTTAATGGTGCCATCTCCTTTTTTAGAGAAACCCACCACTTTACTATCTTTCACCAAGTCCTTCAGCTTTAACAATGTAGGATCAAGATCTTGTTTTTTTTTTATCTAATCAATCAACGAAGATTTAAAACCATCAATAAGCACTAAACCACCATTTTCGACTTCATAAAACCTAACTCCAAATCTAGCCAACCGATGAACTTCTCTAGCCACCTCCTTGCCACGATCATCAATATGATCTGACTACCTATGTACACTATTCTTAGATCATCGTCCACAACATTAGCTTTTTCTGGTTGATAATGCGCACTTATATCATAATCTTTAAGGAGCTTTAACCACCTTCTTTGTCTCAAGTTAAGATCTTTTTGGGTGAACACATATTAGAGACTCTTGTTATCGGTAAACATATCAACATGAACCCCATACAAGTAGTGACACCAAATCTTCAAAGCAGATACCACAACCGCCAAGTAGAGATCATAGGGGAATAATTCTTCTCATGTACCTTAAGTTTCCTAGAGGCATATGCTATTACTTTACCATTTTTCATCAAAACACACCTATACCACGAACACTTCCAACCCTTCCGATAGAGCCAAGATAGGATAAAAGACAAGCTTATCTTTCAAGAATTGAAAAAATTTCTCACATTCATCGGTCCACAAGAATTTTTCCTTATTTTGTGTCAACATAGTCATAGGAGAAGCTATAGAAGAAAAGCCATTCACAAACTTCGGTAGTAACCCACCAAACCCAAGAAACTTCTAATGTCTGATGGAGTCAAAGTTCTAGGCCAGTTTCTTATCACATACGTCTTCTTAGGATCAACCTTAATTCCACCACCCGACACTACACACCCCCAAAATATAACCTCTTACAATCAAAACTCACATTTTCCATATTTGGCATACAATTTCTCATCCCTCAAGATTTGCAATACCACCCTCAAGTGCTTCACATGCTCCTCCTCACTATGGGAAAAAATCAAGATATCATCAATAAGGACCACGACAAACAAGCGAAGGTAGGGTTTAAAGACCCTATTCATGAGATCCACAAATATGGCCGTCGCATTAGTCGACCCAAAGAACATAACCACAAACTTAAAGTGCCCATAACTAGTCCATAATGTCATCTTTGGAATACCACACTCCTTCGCTTTCACTTGGTGATACCCAGTGAAATAACCCCAAAAAGTGACCGAAAAAGTACCTCAGAAGTTCTCATAATCGTAATTTTCTTATAACTTAAAATCTTGTGCATTATCAAAAATCTGACTTCATATTATTGTTTAGGGGGTCATTTTGAGTGGAAAATGGGTCTAACCCAATTTTAGGGCAATTGAATTGCAATTTAAAATTTCTAAAATTTTAATTTCCAAAATCAGTTTGCAATAATGTCGCAACATGTAGCTGTCGCGAACATGTGTAAACTTGGTCTCTGCAATAGGTCCGTGACATGAACCTATGTAAAATTTCCCCAGTTGTTTTTTTCTTGCGGTCTAAGTCTTTTATGTCTTTGGCCTAAGTGTTCGCAAAATGTGAATATACCTATACATAGCCATTTTTCACTCTCAATATCATTGTAAACATTCCCTAATACTCATTCAAACACTTAGCCAAATATTTTGCTCCTGAATTCAAGTCAAACCCTCTTCTGGATATCAAGGATTTTACTCAAGCTTCAAGTCTCCATCTTAAATCTTCTTCAAGGTCATCTCCAAAGCTAAGTTATGTGGTTTCTTTTATGGGTTCGTTCCACCAATGATACCCAAGATATTTCACTCAAAATTGTATGATTAAAGAAGATTTATTCATGGGTCTTATTCATTATGAAATTCACTGCACCTTATGTTGTGGTTTATGAAATTGTGACTGTTTTACTATGTTTGGAGTTACGAATCTAAGGTCTATTGTGAGAATTGATTAAGGGTCTTGATGTATATTGTTTGAGGGTGTTATCAAGTATCTATTTATAGATTTACACTGATTTTTATAACATGATTTCACTCTTAAATTGCATGATTTTACACTAGCACTAAACACCCTCTAAATGTTTGATAAAATGACCGGTTATGGATTCTTGAGGAATTGAAGATCTGATGCATGTCTTATGAGTTGAATGATTATATATTGATGAAAAGATGATGGAATGATGATGGAAAAGGAATGTATATATATGATGATGAAAGAAGAGAGAGAGACCGAGAGAGAGAGAGTGTGTGTGTAGTATTGGAGATGACCATGCCTTAGATGACCATGCCTTGCTCAGGGGGTTGTAGGCTCAGGTAACCTATCGAGGGGTTGGTACCTTGGTCGCCTATCTCGGGAGGTGGTAGGCCTAGGTAACCTTGTTAGGGGTGGGTACCCATTAACCTTAATGCGGGGTTTGTACTCTATCAACCTTGATGGGGAGCTTGTACTTCATCAACCTCGGTGGGAGGTTTGTACTCCATCAACCTCATCATGGGGTTTGTACCTTATGCGCCTATCCAAGGGGGTGGTAGATCATAGCTTACATTATAATGGTCACTCCTTACACTCGTATTATGGTTTATATAAGCATTTTTTACTTCAAGCATCATTCATACATGTCATATTGTTAGTATGCTATATATTGCTATAATTATGGATTTTGCCTGTGCTTCCTTCCTCTTGTTGCATTGCATCCTACATACTTAGTGCATTCAAATGTAATAACTCATAATCTATGCCTACATGATGTCATCATATAGGAACCTGTGTAGTGCTTGATCATTCTCCTCCTCCACGTAGCTAGTACGACTTTTATCAAGCTTGTTGATGAGTCCTCCATTCTGGGGATGTTACCCATGATTTCTTGTTATGTATTAAGACTTCCTCTCTTTGACTTATGAATTGACTATGAGGATGAGCCCGGTTGCTTTGTCTTAGGCCTCGCTCTTATCTATGTAGTAGTGTTTTGTTTGAAATGTTATGTATCTATTCGTTGAGCTTTAACTCTATTAACTCTTGTTCTTTATGATAAGAAAGTGTTCCCTTAGCCCCGGTTGTCCCTATTTTACTATTCCTTGTGGTATTCTATTGTTTTCACAACCAAGAATGTGTAATGATATGCTATGTAAAGGTGGTATCAAAGTACTAGGTTGTTAGATTCTCGTAGTCCAAAAGACTTGTGTTTATTAAAGTCTTATTCGTGGTTGTGTTGTGCACCACAACTATGAGTCGGAAGCTATGAGACGTTTAAAGAAAGGTTTCCCTTCTTCATGTTGTAAGTCATGCTATAGAGTTGAAGTAAGTTTTTCCCCTAACGATTATTCTTTGTTATCATAGATCAAGCTTAATACAAGTAGAAGACGACCCAGAAGCCTGTGAAGCAACCATCCAATGGAGAGCTTAGGGATGCTCTTATCTTGCTTGCACAAGTGGTCCCTAATGAAGCCAACTGAGGGGCCCAAGCCCCTCATGTTCCTTCCACTGCCTCTCAGCCAAGAGACTTCATGAGAATAAATCCCCCGGAATTCCATAGGTCAAAGGTAAGTGAGGACCCCCAAGAGTTCACTGATGAGGTCTACAAAATATTGTCCATCGTGGGTGTCAAGCAGAAGGATAAAGTGGAGTTGGCAGCCGACCAACTCAAAGGGATAGCATAAATATGGTATGACCAATGGAAGGAGGAAAGAGGAGTCAACTATGTGGTACATTGGGAGGAATTTAAGGTAGCCTTCCTTAATAGGTTCTTCCCCCTTAAACTTAGGGAAGCCAAGTTGGTGAAATTTATGAATTCGAGAGAAAGGCCTATCAGTGTGAGGGAGTACGACCTCAAGTTTATCCAACTCTCTAATTATGTTGCGCATTTGGTGGTCGACTCAACATCTAGGATGAACAAATTTGTGATGGGTGTTTTCGACTTGGTTAGTGCAGAATGCGGGTCTGCCATCTTGATTAATGACATAGGCTTGTCACGTTTGATGAGCTACACCAAACAAATGGAAGAGGAGAAATTGAAGAAGAGAAGGGGGCATGAGGCCAAGAGGGCCCGTTTTGAGGGTAAGTTCCAAAGGAGTGGCCAATTCCATCAAGGACAAAGGCCTACTCATGCATTAGATAAAGAGTTGCAAATGATATTTCGAGAGCCCAAGGTATTAGGGGTGTGGCTCATATTGATGTGTGTCCGAAGTGTGGTAAGGGTCATGGTGGCCCATGTTTGAAGAATACCGGTGCCTGTTATGGTTGTGGGGAAATGGGACATAAGGCGATAGATTTCCCTCGAAACCGCAATAAGGGAAGGAGGTTCGTCTACAAGGTGCTAATGCGGTCCCATTGCGGAGAGGTGGCCGATAAGATGGTGCCCCAAAGTACAATTGGTTCTACGCTTTGCATGGGAGGCAAGTGGTTGATGAAGTCCCTAATGTTATTACTAGTATGTTGAAAATCTTTGACTTTGATGTGTATGCATTGATTGATCCAGGTGCCACTCTTTCTTTTGTTACCTCCCTTGTTGCCAAAAAGTTTCATGTTGACCCCGAGTTATTATATGAGTCTAATGAGGTGTCTATTCCTTTTGGTGCATCTATTGTTGTTAGAAAAGTTTATAGAAGTTGTCCCATTTTCATCTTGCATAAGATATTGGCTTGTGATCTAATTGTGTTAGACCTAGTAGATTTTGATATTATTCTTGGGATTGATTGGTAGCATGCATACTATGTTTCTATTAATTGTAGAACCCGTAGGGTCAAATTCCAATTTCTAAATTAACCTGTCCTTGAGTGGGAGAGTCAAAATGTGATGGTCAAAGGTAGGTTCATCTCTTGCATTAAAGCCCATAAGTTTATCTCTACACATCTTATGAGGGTTAGGGATCCAGAGTCTAAAGTCCTTCCCATAGAGTCAGTTCCATTTGTAAAAGAGTTTCTTGATATCTTCCCAAATGACCTTCTTGGTATTTCTCCCAAAAGGGAAATAGACATTGGCATAGACCTCTTCTCCGATGCTCAACCCATTTCTATTCTCCCTTACCGCATGGCCCCATCAGAGTTGAAGGAGATGAAGGAACAATTGATGGACTTATTAGATAAGGGATTTTTTTAGGCGTACCAATCACCTTGGGGTGCACCGGTGTTTTTTGTGAAAAAGAAGGAAGGATGGATCCCTTAGGATGTGTATTGACTACCGGCAACTCAATAGAGTTACCATCAAGAATGAGACTCGATTGATGATTTGTTTGACCACTTGCAAGGGGCAAACCATTTCTCTAAGATTGATCTTCGGTCTGGGTATCATCAAGTAAAAATGAGGGAGTGTAATATTCCCAAGACGACCTTCCAAACTAGGTATCAATGTTACGAAGTTGTGAAAATGTCTTTTGGGTTGACCAATGCACGGATCATCTTTATGGACCTAATGAATAGGGTCTTTAAATCATACCTTGATTCCTTTGTTATGGTCTTCATTCATGACATTTTGATATATTCTCATAGTGAGAAGGAGCATAGGGCTCATTTGAGGGTTATGTTGCAAAGATTGAGGGAGGAGAAATTGTATGCTAAATATGAAAAGTGTGAATTCAAGTTGAGGGTGGTTGCTTTCATAGGACAAGGTGGTGTTGGGCAATGGTATTAAGTTGTATCCAAAGAAGATCGATGTGATTAGAAACTGGCCTAGACCATTGACGCCGTTGGATATTAGGAGTTTCTTAGGCTTAGCGGGCTACTATCGGAGGTTTGTGAATGGGTTCTCTTCTATTGCTTCCCCATGACAAAATTACTCAAAAGAAGGTTAAGTTTGTGTGGACCGATGAATGTGAGAGGAGCTTCCAAACCTTGAAAGATAAGCTTGTATCTTCCCCTATACTGTCGCTATCAGATGGTCTGGAGGAGTTTGTTGTGTATTGTGTTGCTTCACGGGTTGGTTTGGGTTGTGTATTGATTCAAAATGGTAAGGTCATAACCTATGCTTCTAGAAAACTCAAAGTGCATGAAAAGAACTACCCTACCCATGATCTTGAGTTAGCAGCCATTGTGTTTGCATTAATGATTTTGCACAATTACTTGTATGGGGTGCATGTTGATTTGTCCACCAATCATAAGAGCCTCCAATATATCTTCACTCAAAAGGATCTCAACATAAGGCAAAGAGATGGTTAGTAATTCTTAAAGACTATGATATGAGTCTGCATAGTCATCTCGGTAAGGCAAATGTGGTGGAGGACGCTTTTAGTAGGGTTCTCATGGGTACCCTAACACATGATGATGGTGGTGATAAGGAAATGGGCAGGGAGGTGCATTAATTGGCTAGATTGGGAGTTAGGTTTGAAGAGGTTGGTAATAAGGGCATTGTTGTTGTTGACGGTTCTAGGTCTTCCTTTATTGGTGAGGTGTAAGAAAAGCAACATCTTGATTCCTCCTTATTAGAATTGAAGGCTTTAGTAAAAGAGGGCAAGGTGGAGGTTTTCTTCCGAGGGGTGATGGTTCCCTTAGGAACAAAGGTAGATTGTATATGTCTTGTGTTGATGGTTTGAGGGAGAGAATCCTTGATGAGGATAGTTTGATGGAGAGTATCCTTGATGAGGATGGTTTGAGGGAGAAAATCCTTGATGAGGTCCATAACTTTTCTTATTCTATCCACCCTTGTTCCACCAAATGTATAGAGACTTGAAAGATGTGTATTGGTGGGAAGGCATGAAAGAGGGACATTGCAAAATTCGCTTCTAGTTATCATAGCTTCCAACAAGTCAAAGCCGAATATCAAAGGCCGGGTGGCCTAACCCAAGACATTGAGGTCCCTACTTGTAAGTGGGAAGAGATAAATATGGATTTTGTGGTTTGGTTGCCCAAGACTAAAAAGGGATTTAATTCGATTTGGGTTATGGTTGATAGGATGACAAAATCGACTCACTTTCTACTGGTTAAGACAACATATGGGGCTGAAGATTATGCAATGTTCTACATTCATGACTTGGTAAGGTTACATGGGGTTCCTTTGTATATTATATCACATCATGGGGTCAATTCACTTCTCACTTTTGGAGGTCCTTTCAAAGGGGACTTGGTACTAGAGTTAAGCTTCCTATGGCCTTCCACTATCAAACATATCGCCAAGCCGAGAGGACCATCCAAACCGTTGAGGATATGGTTAGAGCATATGTGTTGGAGCTTAAAGTTAGTTGGGATGACCACCTTCCGTTGATTGAGTTTGCCTACAATAACATCTATGATTTTAGCATTGGTATGGCTCATTTTGAGGCTCTCTATGATAGATGTTGTATATCACCGGTGGGGTGGTTTGAGGTTGGTGAGGTGGCCTTGATAGCACCAGATATATTTATAGAGGCTCTTGATAAGGTTAGAATGATTAGCGAAAGGTTGAAGATGACTCAAAGTCGTCAAAAGTCTTATGCCAACATCAGGAGAAGGATCTTGAGTTCAAAGTTGGTGATTGGGTCTACTAGAATGTGTTACCCATGAAGGGTGTGGTACTTTTTTGTAAGATGGGCAAGTTGAGCCCGAGATATGTGGGTTCGTATAGAGTGAAGAGATGGGTTGGCAAGGTATCTTATGAATTGGAATTGCCTAGAGAAATGGATTTGGTCCATCTGGAGTTTCATGTGTCTATGTTGAGCATATATGTGGTTGACCTGAATACAATTGTACCTCTTGATGTTGTAGGTGTTGTTGAAGACAATTTGACATATGAAGAGGTTCTGGTTCAGATTTTTGATAGACAGGTGAAGAGGTTGGCAAACAAAGAGGTGGCTTCCATTAAGGTCCTTTGAGAAATTAACAAGCGGAAAGTGCTACTTAGGAGGCCGAAGAGGACACGGAAAAGCAATATCCTTGCCTTCTCCACCACACTCAATCCTAAGATATTGAACTAAGTCCTTTATATGATCTCAAGTCTTCAGTTCATCCCTCATGTCATTGCATATGTTCATGTTTAAAGAGACTAAGTTCATGATGATTTTACAATTATGATGAAATTTAGAAATGATGTTTAAGTGCATTGTTGCATTTGTATGTGGGCTAAAATTGTCATGTTTATGTCTCTCATATAAGTCACTTTAAAATTCGGGGACGAATGTTCCCAAGGGGGAGATATTGAAACAACCCCAAAAGATACCCGAAAATGTGCCTCGGAAGTTCCAGGAATTGTAATTTCCATGTATCTCCAAATCTGTGCGCGATATCAAAAATCGGACTTCATATTCATGTTTAGGGGTCATTTTGAGTGGAAAATGAGTCTAACCCCGATTTTAGAGCAGTCAAATACCAATTCCAAATTTCCAAAATTTCAATTTTTAGAATCGATCCACGACGCACAGCTGTCGCGGACACGTGTAAACTTGGTCTTTACGCAGACCTGTGTAAACTCTGCCCAGTTGTTTTTTTCTTGTGTTCCAAGACTTTTAAGTCTTGGCCTAGGTGTTCCCAAACATGAATATACCTATACTTAGCTATTTTCACCCTCATATCATTCTAAACATTCCCCAATACTCATTAAAACAGTTAGCCGAATATTTTACTCCTAAATTCAAGTCTCAAACCCTCTTTTGGATCTCAACGATTTCACTAAAGCTTCAAGTCTCCATCTTCAATATTTATCAAGTTCATCTCCAAAGCCAAGGTATGTGGGTTTCTTTCATGGGTTCCTTACACCCATGATACTGAAGCTCGTTTACTCAAAATTGCATGATTTAAACATGGTTTATTCATGGGTCTTATTCATTATGAAATTCACTGCACAATATGTTGCAGTTTATGAAATTGTAACTACTTTACTATGTTTGGAGCTATGAATCTAAGGTCTATTGTGGGAATTGATGAAGGGTATTGATGTACTTTGTTTTAGGGTGATACCAAGAATGTACTGATGGCTTCACACTGATTTTTCTAGCATGATTTCACTCTTGAATTACATGGTTTTACATTTGAAGGTCCGATGCATGAGTTGAATGATTATATAATGATGAACAACAACAACAACAACAACATACCCAGTATAATCCCACAAGTGGGGTCTGGGGAGGGTATATTGTATGCAGACCT
>JAABOM020000012.1:10997567-11077524 GCA_011800125.2 Solanum clarkiae
TTTAACTCCTTTCATGTCATATACTCATTAATTGCATGGTTTTAAAGTTATGTACATGTACCCACCACGGCTTTTATTGAAGATATATGCAAGCTTCTATGTTGTTAAGGGCCCTATGGAAAGTTATGGCAAGTTGTGTAAATCATGAATGATATGTCTTATGAAGGGCTATTATGCATGTTATGAGATATGAAAGTATTGAGAAAGTTACAAAAGTTATGAAGCCCTATCTTTGATATCATGAAGCTTTGGTTTTGATGAGCTACTCTATGAAGTATGATTCTAATATAATGCTTTGGATGCTATCGCAATAAGTATGATTTGATTATTTCTTGGGATTGTGACCTAACAATGAGAGGACCTTGGTAGATAAGGAATGTCCCTTAACTATGTTTCCACCATAGGTTTCGAATAAGTGAATGGATCCAGGTAGCTAACATTGTAAGATTGGCCAAAAAGGGTGGTGTTCCCGTATGACACATGTTAAAAAAATACTGAAAAGGGTTTTATTACCATAAGGCTATTATCATATTTTGATTGAAAAAGGTGAAGTTCCCATAAGGTGTATATGAGACCTTTATCCAAAATGGGGAGGTTTCTATAAGGTGAGTGCTTGGTTTACCTTGGAAAAGTAGTCCACTCCTTTTTCGGTATGGAATGAACATCGGTGTTCCAAGTAGCAACTCACTTGGTCTTATATGTCGGTTATGGTCCTTTCCCATCTATGTATGATATTTTATATGACGTGATGATTCCTCATTCATACTTTGACCATGTGATGTCCTGTCAAAATACAACACGTTTTGTGCCTAAAAAAAGGATTTTGTGCGTCTCAATGCGACTTTTTATGGCTTTTATGTGTTTTTGTATTTATTTGTGTATGCTCATCATGGCTCATTCGGAAACAGTCGCGCTATGTTTTTAAACATAAAGGTCAGGCTGCGTACATTCGACCCCCCCTTACCCCGCAATGGGCGGGAGCCTTTGAGGCATTGGGGGTAATGTTGTTGTTTTTGTTTGTGTTTATTTGTGTAGAAAATATAGGTCGTCCTGATTTTGGAAAAAGTTGCAGATTTTGTCGATTATTTGAAGATCTACGAGACCCACTATGAGTCGTAGCCCTAACTACAAGTCGTAGGGGATGATCATAGCAAGTAATAGTTTCCAAAACCAAAATCTGAGAATTTCAAGTTCAGCCATATGAGGTCAGAGTATGGGTTGTAGTCCTCACTACGTCTTGCAGAAGGGGTCCTCGTAGTAATTAACAGTGTTGATTAAAATTAGAACAAGAAATACAAGGGTGTACTACAAGAAGGCATTATAAGTTGCATACCAGACTACAACTCGTAGTGGTGGATCATAGTAGTGTAGTCCAAAATGCCAAGTGCTGACCACAAAAGCCCGATTACGGTTTGTAGGTCCATAGCAGCTGCCGACCAGATTTTCTAATTTAAGGACCTTTTTATAAATAGTACGAGTATTATATGTTAGAGTTTTATAAGAGAGCTTTGCATTTTGAAACAACTTAAAAAAGTGCCTCGAAAATGTCAGGAGTCATAATTTCCATATATCTAAAAATTCGTGCATTATTTGAAAAATTCGACTTCATATTCTTGTTCAGGGGGTTAAATTGAGTGGGGAATGGGTCTAAATGCAATTTTAGAGAGAATGATTTACAATATCTATTTTCCAAGATTATGAAAGACAGTGGGCATTCGCTTCGCTCCCCCGGCGCGACGTGCCAAGGGTCTATCCCTAAGTAAATTTTACACAATTTTCCCTTGTCCGGTCCAAATCTTTTGGGTCTTAGGCCTAATCCTTCCCACGTATGAAAATACCTATACTTAGCCTTATTTAACCATCATATCATTCATGACATTCCCTAATACTCTCCCAAACACTTAGACAATATTCGTCTCCTAAATTCAGGTGTCAAAACTCATCCAGGTTTCAAGGTTCTCTCTGACGCTTCAAGTCTCCATCTCCAATATTCATCAATTTAATCTCCAAAGCTAAGGTATGTGGGTTCCCTTATGGGTTCCTTTCACCCATGATGCCTAAGCATCACTTTATCCTCTATTGCATGATTTAAAGTGATAGATTTACTCATGAGTCTTATTTATTATGAATTTCACTGCACACTATGTTGGAATTTATGAAATTTTGACTATTTTACTATATTTTAGACTATGAATCTAAGATCAATAATGATATTTGATGAAGGGTTTTGATGTATATTTCTTGAGGGTGTTACCATGTTTTTGTTGATGGTTTTACCTTGGATTTCCTTTCATGATTTCATTCTAAATTGCATGGGTGAATACACACCCACCAAGTGTTTGATATAATGACTTTTTAAGGGCTCTTTAAGTTTTGATGATCTATTGGTTGATTTATGATTCAAGTAACTCTATGATGATTATGTTCCTTCTAAAGGTGTATTTAAATCATGAAAATATTGATGATGTTGTAGGCCTGATTAAGCCCATTTTTCCAAAGATTTTACCTCTTGTGAGCCTTTGATGTTGATGCTAATGTATGGGTAATGTTGATAATGATCCATCTTATTTATGATGATTAAACTCACCATTTGAGGTCAATGATGTTAAGCACAACTCATGCCATGTTACTATGCTTGTTGCAAGTTATTAAAATAAGATTATCTTATATATTCCATGGGATTAGACTTAGCATCGAGTAGACTAGAGGCGAGCCCCCAAGTCCTAAATCTTTATTCCACCATAGGTGAAGAGATTAGAGGCGAGTCCCAAAATCCCTAAGAGGTGAGTATCCTAATATGAGGGCTTGAGGCAAGTACCCAAGTCCAAGCACTAGACACGATTATTCGATTCACACAAGGCCTCGTGGGCCCACTTAGTCATTAGGAGGTTCACCTTGGCAAGTAACTTCCCCCTTTCTTCTGATGTAGGGTGGACATTGGGATTCAAAGTTATAACACTCTTGGTCTTAATTTATGGCTATTGAGGTTTCTTCCCACACTTATATATTATGTTCTATGTAAGATGAATGATTTGGAAAGCATGATTTGCTTAAGCATTGATCATACATGCTATATTGTTATTATGCCATCCGTTGCTTATCATTATGCATTTTGACTATGTTGCATATCTCTTGTTGCATTGCATCATACATACTTAGTACATTCCAACATACTAACACATACTCTATGCCTACGTGATGTCACCATGTAGGAACTGGTGCCCCACTTGATCATCCTTCTCCTTACGGCTAGTACTACTTCTATTAAGCTTGTTGGTGAGTTCTCTATTTCGGGGACGTTGCTTATGATATCATGCTATGTTCTAAAGCTACCTTTCTTTTATGTAAATATTGACTATGAGGGTGAGCCTGGTTGCTTGTCTTGGCCCCTGTTCTTATCTATGTAGTAGAGGTGTTGTTGGACATGTCATGTGTAATGCTATAAGCTTGACTCTCTCTTGGATTTTGTTGTTATGATATGAAAGATGTACCTTAGCTTCGGCTATCCCTATTTCTACTCTTGTTGCTATTTTATTATTTTTTGCGACCAAGGATTTGTAATGATGTACTAAGGCGCTTGCTTGGGGTCCCTTCGGGTGCTCCTTGCGCCGTGTCACGTCTAGGCCCTAGTCTTGGGTTGTGAGAAACTTGGTATCAGAGCACTAGGTTGTTCGATCCACAGAATCCAACACGCTAGATCAATTAGGGTCTTATTCATGATTATGTTGTGCACCACGACTATGAGTAAGAGGCTTTGAGGAGTTTTAGGAAATGTTTCACTTCTTCATGATCCATGTCGTGCATAGAGTTAGGTCTCCTATGGCTTATTGCTAATCCCTGACCGATACATTTCAAAATATGTCTCAAGCTACTCAAGATGGTGATATATTAAATGTGGAGGTTCATAATGCTCTATAGGTAATAGCCAAGGCGGTGACAAAGTTGACAACTCAACTCAATCTAAAGTGGGTTCCCCCAAGACTTCAAGTGGTAAGAGGGAGGAGAGAGGGGCCAAGAGGGCCCGTGGTAAAGGAAAGTTCAAAGTCTTAATGATAGAGGTGGTATGATGCCTTATGCTAGGTGCCTAAAATGTGGTAGGTTCCATGATGGGCTATGCTTGAGAGGTACCGATGATTGTTACGGTTGTGGAGAGTTGGGTCATAAGGTAAAGGATTTCCCTCGTAAACATGATAAGGGTAAAAGGGGTGATGATGGGGTGACTCGTCTTAAATGCCCAAAATGTGGGAGGAATCATAGTGACACATATTGGAGGAACACGATTGCATGCTTTGGATGTGGTGAAATGGGCCACAAGATTCCGGATTGTCTGCATGGTCACAACAAAGGTGAAGATGGCTAATCATAAGGGCAACATGGCCATGTTGATCAAGAGGCTCAAGGAGTGGATGTGGCTATCGGTATGTTGAGATTTCCTTTGGCTTTGATGTGTACATTGATAGGACCGATCTCCCGTTATTACTTTTTTTATTCTTTTGGGTTGCTAGTAGGGTATGACTATGTGAGTCTATTGTTTCTAAAAGGGTTTAAGTGTTGTTCATGTTCTTATTGCATAGGGCTTTGTCTTGTGATTTTGGTTGGACCGAGTTTTTTAGATTGGAGGTCTTGAGGTGGTTTGACTACTTGCTTGGCATGCTTCTAATGAGTGTAGGACCCGTAAGGTTGTAATATGGTGGCTAGGGTGGATGATATATTTAGTCAACTACAATGGGCTAGTCACTTCTCTAAGATTGATTTGTGGTTCAGGTTTTTCTCTAAGTGAGAATGAGGACAGGTGACACCCTAAGTGTCTTTTCGGATCACTAGTGAGCATGTTGAGTATTGTTGGAGTTGTTTGGTTGACTTATGCACTGGCTAGGTTTGTCAATTTCATTAATAAGGTCTTAAAACCCAACCTTTACATGTTTGTGGTGGCCTCTAGTGGTGGAACATTGATTTATTTAGAGCTTGTGAACCCTTTTGGGGGTAGTATTGCAAGTCTTGGGAGATGAGAGGTTGTCACTAAATATGGTAGGTGTGAGTTGAAGACAACAAGAAGGTGGTTAGAACTCCTTAAGAATTATTATACGAGTGTGCATTATTTTTTCCGGTGAGGCAAATATTGTGGTCGATGCTCTAAGTAGGGTGTCTATGGGCAGCCTAGCATATGTTGTTGATGGTGGCAAGAGGTGACAACTTAGGTTAGGAGAGGTTGACTATGGTAGGGTAGCAATCTTGATGGTTCCAAATCTTCTTTTGTTGAAGCTGTCTAGATTAAGCTAAGCCTAGATTCTACCTTATTAGAGTTGGAGGTTTTGGGTGATGGATGGTAGAGTGGAGGTTGTATCCCAAGAGGGAGATTGTGGTTTATGGTACCAAGTGGGCTATGTGTGATTAAGGTAGAAAAATAAGTTTAGGGTTGTGAGTCTTTATAGAATGCAGAGGGAGGTTGGTAAAGTTGCATAAGATTGGAATTACCTAGGGATGTGAATATGGTTTGTCCAGTTCATCATGCTTCTAGGTTGAGGGGATGTGTTGATGACTCTAGTGCAATAGAACTCCTTAAGGTTTCTTGGTGATGTAGAGGATAAGCTATCTTAGGAGAAGGTTCTGGTGGAGTTATTGGATGGAAGGGTGAAAAAGTGGATTGATAAGGATGTAGTGTTCGTCAGGACCCTTTGGGAGAATCGTCAAGTCGAAAAAGTCTCACAGAGAGCTGGAGCGGGCATGGAGAAACAATATCCATATCTTGTTCATTCTATTCAAGCTTATGATAACATGTCAATTCCTTTTATGATTTCAAGTCTTATGGTTCAGCCCTTATGTCATCGCATGCATTTATGTTATGTTGATAAGCTCATGGTGATTTTACACTTATGTTGAGATTTTGAAAATGGTGTTTTAAAGTGTATTGTTGTATTCTTGTTGGGGGATGACCTCTCTATGATTACTCTTCTCTTGTACGTTTCTTTGACATTCAGGGACGAATATTCCCAAGGGGGAGATATTGAAACGACCCCAAAAAGTGCCAAAAAATGGGCCTCAGAAATGCCCAAAATCGAAATTTCCATATACCTCAAAATCCGCGCATTATTTTGAAAATTCAACTTCATATTCTAATTCAGGAGATCAAATTGAGTGTGGAATGGGTCTAACCCTGATTTTAGAGCGAACGATTCACAATTTTGATTTTCTAAGATTGCGAAAAATAGTGTGCATTCACGCCCCTAGCGCGACGTGACAAGGGCGTGCCCCTGTGTAAAGTTTGCACAAATTTTCCTTGTCCGATCCAAGGCTTTTGGGTCTTGGGCCTAAGCCTTCCCATGCATGAAAATACCTATACTTAGCCTTATTTCATCCTCATATCATTCAAGATATTCCCCAATACTCTCCGAAACACTTAGACAATATATCATCTCCTAAATTCAAGTCTTAAAGCTCATTTGGATTTCAAGGTTCTCCTTGAAGCTTTAAGTCTCCATCTCCAATCTTCATCAAATTAAGCTCCAAAGCTACGGTATATGGGTTTCTTTCATGAGTTCCTTTCACCAATGATACCCAAGCTTCCCTTTACCATAAATTGCATGATTTAAAGTTGGTTTACTCATAGGTCTTATTTATTATGAAATTCAATGCACACTATGTTGGAGTTTATGAAGTTGTGACTATTTTACTATGTTCAGGGCTATGAATCTAAGATCTATTGAGATTTGATGAAGGGTTTAGATGTATATTACTTGAGGATGTTACCAATACGGATTGATGGTTGTACCTTGGATTTCCTTGCATGATTTCATCTCTAAATTGCATGGTTTTTACACTAGCAATACACACCTGCCAAGTATTTGATAAAATGTCTTTTTAAGGATTCTTTAAGTTTTGATGATCTATTGGTTGATTTATGATTTAAGTGACCTATGATAATTATGATCATTCTAAAGGTGTGTCTAAATCATGAAAATGTTGAAGATGTTGTAGGGCCGAATTAACGCCCTTTTCCCAAAGATTTTACCTCTTGTGAGTCTTTGATGTTGATGCTAATGTAAGGGTAATATTGATGATTACCCGTTCTTATGTATGATGATTAAGCTCACCATCTGAGGCAAATGATATTAAGAGCTACTCGTGTTGTATTACTATGTTTGTTGCAAGTTATTAAAGTATGATTATCTTATATATTCCATCAGATTAGACTTAGCACTGAGTGGACTAGAGGCAAGTCGCCAAGTCCCAAAACTAGGTGCCACTATAGGTGAATAGATTAGAGGTGAGCACCTAAATCCCTAAGAGGCGAGTACCCTAAATATGATGTGAGTCCAGGCTTGAGGCAAGTACCCGAGTCCAAGAAATAGAGGTGAGTACCAGGTTCACACAAGTCTTAGTGGGCCCACTTAGTCATTAGGACGTTCGCCTTGGCAAGTAACTTCCCCCTTTCTTCCGATGTAGGGTGGATATCGGGATTCTAATTTGTAGCTCGCTTGGTCTTAATTTATGACAGTTGAGGTTTCTTCCCACACTTATATATTATGTTCTATGTAAGATGAGTGATTTGCAAAGCATGATTTGCTTAAGCATTGATCATACACGCCATATTGTTTTTATATTATCTATTACTTATCATTATGCATTTTGACTATTTTCTTATCTCTTGTTGCATTGCATCCTACACACATAGTACATTCCCATGTACTAATGTATACTTCTTGCTACATGATGTCATCATGTAGGAATTGGTGCCTCACTTGATCATCCACTTCCTCGCAGCTAGTACGACTTCTCTCAAGCCTATTGGTGAGTACTCCTTTCCGGGGATGTTGCTTATGATATCATGCTATGTTCTAAAACTATCTTTCTTTTATGTAAATGTTGACTATGAGGGTGAGCCTAGTTGCTTGTCTTTGCCCCTGCTCTTATCTACGTAGTAGAGGTGTTGTTGGACATGTCATGTGTATTATTATAAGCTTGACTCTCTCTTGGGTTTTGTTGTTATGATATGAAAGATGTCCCTTAGCCCCGATTGTCCCTATTTCTACTCTTGTTGCTATTTTATTATTTTTTACGACCTTGTGTTGTGTCACATTTAGGCCCTTGTCTTAGGTCATGACACATTTTTTCTTGATATAACACTTAGATTTTAGAGAGGTTTGAGAGTAGAAAATTAGCGTTTTACTTTGGAGACTCAATTTGGAGATTTGGAATCACTTGTAAATCAATTTCATCATGCAAGCTTGTAATTCCAATTGCAAAAAGGGTTTCCTTGTTCTTAATTTTTGGTTGGGTAAGAAATCTTCTATGTATCTTTATTTCATTGTTGATTTGTGTGCCCAAGACATGAGTGACTAAACCAACAGCTTGGGATTTTGGGAACCATGAGTAGCTAGCTTGAAAAATTCGGATTATTTGCATTTCCTGAGTTGGGTGTTTGCATATATTATCCCTTTTCCTTCATTTTTCTTGTTGTTTAATGGTAGCCAATATTACATCCCGCCTAGTGTCATGATTCCGATCAAGGTAGTGATGAATAGGAAAGGAAATGGGTGACAAGATTCTATTGATGTGTTCTCGTCTAATCAACCAAACCCGGCGAAGGAGGGGTTAGCTGGGACAATAGGTAACAGTTATGGACTTATTGGATTAGGATCACTTTAGAACTTCAAAGGCTGATAACATAGGTTCATGGGGCTTTGGTGTGGCATTTTGGGCAATTAGTAACTAAATGCCAACCTTGAAACATGCTTTTCAACACATTCACCTTAACAACTCAACCACTCTCACTTTGTTCTCCCTTATTCTTCATTTCCAAGCATTTCTGGGTATTCTCTCTTTATTTTTCAGCTTGTGCCTTATTTTCAAACTCATCCTGCTTTTTTAACTCATTCTAAGGCATCTTTTTCTCTTTTTCTCCTACCCAGTACATGACTTCTTATTCATTCTTTTATTCCTAACTCACCACCTTATTTTTGCTATTGTACCATGATATAGGCCACCCTCAACATAGGCTTTTAGCCTGAGCTGAAGTACACAATATCCATTCTCCAAACCAGGGCCACTGTTTGGGTAGCCACCCTCAACTTAAGCTTTTTGCCTCAATCAAGGTTCATAATGTTCAAGGATAGATCAGGTCCACTATCAAGGTGCTTCACCAGATAAGGCTAGGCTAGCTAGGTATTAAGAAAGAAACGGTACATGTAAGGCTCAAACATTTGGAACAAGGGATAGACTCTTTCATTTGGTGGGTCATTTAGGCAAAAGTGGATTGCATAAAAGAATAAAGGCCTAAGATCCCTTCTCAATCCACATTATCTCTAATCTAACTCAAAGTAACAAGGCAAGATCTGAATCAATGCATGAATCAGTACACAATGCATGAACACAACAAAATTAGCTCACACGCACATGACATCGCATACATAACCAATATAGACTCGCAGATCATGCATTAAGCCTTAACTTGTCTTCACTTAGTCAGAACAAACATTGCCAAACCATTCAAAAATGCATGATCACAAAATAACCACTTATCACCATAAATTTTCAAGGTACCAAGTTTTTAAAAAAATTTCATAAACCATCAAAACAATGTATATGCCAAGAGTTTAATCACCATATACCACAAAAATTATCTATAAAATCTAAAACGTGCAGGTTCAACATAAAAATAAAAATCCACATGGCAAAAGAACACAGGAAAGAGAACCTCAGGATATTAAAAACTAGATAGTCACGGACTAAAGGCTACTCAGACTTCACCCTAGTCCATAACTACCCACACCCCCTTGAAAAACATGTACTTTGTCCACAATGTATAAAAGCAAAAACAAAATAATCCTATGGGGTTAAAAAATCAAACATCAAATGGTGCCTAAGCATCGGTCTCTGGCTGTCCATGAGCATCTCCCTCCTACGGGGTAGTCTGTTCTGCAACTGTGCTGGATGAGCCGATGCCCTGCACTCGATCAGCTCCTAGGCTCTCCTCATCTTTGCTTCCTCTCTCGAAGTCCATAGGGCATACCCAGTGATATCCTCCTCCAGCTCTGTATCCTCCTCGAATGTCTTCTGACACTATGCCCCTCTTCTTCATCAATCTCCTCCATAGGTCTCTTCACGGGAGCATGCGATGGATCGTCTAAGAATATATCAAAAAGCGGATTATCTATAGGTGTAGACTCAGGAACTGTGATTGAAGCCGTTAATGACATAGTCAAGTCAACATTAAACTTCATGAACTTCTAATGAAAGGAGAACAAATCTGCTGGTTGGCCTCAACAAGTCTCTTCTGAACTCTCTCTTTGAAGGCATCAACTGAGGCATTCACCGTAGCAATCCTCTGATCAATAATTGAGGTAGTGTATGCCTTGCATCTATTCTTCAATGCCTGCAATGTCTGCTGGATCCACAGCTTAATCTATTGCGTAAGCTAGCTTAGCTGAGCCTCAACTTGTAATAATCTCTGAACCATAGACTAAAAAGCAATAGTAGACCTAATGCCTGCAGGAGGAGTGAATGATATAGATGGCTCTAGTACGGGTGCAGCTGTAGTGGGACCTATCTCGATGTCAACTTTCGCAGGCTACTCTGGTCCCTCATCAGTAGTAGTGGTAGCTGGAGTAGAAGTGGAAACAACCATTGAACCCTCAGCATGTGGCTCTGACATGAATGTCTCGGGCATAAGAGGAGGCTGTGCCTGCTGAAGTGCCACTCGATTCTCATCAGCCTTGTTCAGGCTGGGATGCATAGTGTGGAGGGCCTCAATATGTGGATCAAGATGAAATGAAACTTTCACCCCAGCCTCAATGCATAGCCAATGGATCAGTACTAGAAATGGCATGTATGTGTCCCTCTTGAGCTCCGACTCATGGATCTGCTAAGCTATCAGGTGTACCCAATCAATATCATATCTACCTAAGATACTGGCTAGTAGAACTGCTCGCTCCAACGTAATGATGTTACATGTGAAAGTGGGTCGGATGTGAGACCTGATGATGACCCACCAAAACTTGGCAGGAACGGAGAGGGAGGACTTCATTATCGACTTAGAATATGTAGTGACCCAAATAGGCTTCGGACCATGCTATGCTATTTGACTAGCCACCTATCTCAAGAGTTCTATCTGCTTGTCCATACTCTTAGAAATGACAGCCTGTCTAATCTGGTGAATCTGCCGATCAAACTCAGCTATAGACACTGGTGCTCTATATGTAGGCCTAAACTACATATGGAAGATCATCTTCTCTGAGATGTCAACCCGCCAGCCTCTAACCAAAACCTCTCTCAATTTGGACTGATCGAGAGCCTTCTTCCCCTTTGGACGATCTTGTAAAATGGTAGCGGCATAGGCTACATAAAACACTCGCACTAGGAGCAAGAGTATTTACCCAGCTTGTCCATCAACCACCTGAGCCCATGTCATTGTATCTCGGCCTATAGTGCTAGGACATGGCTCAAACCTGTATCTAGTAATTGATCCTCTTCATAGAATGATCTCACCGGCTTCCCTTGCCTCTTAACCTCCAGCCCCTGTCTGTAAATAGCCTCCGTGCCCTCGATACCCCATCGATGATGATGAGGATCTGTGTCAGAGATAGATGGGGCGATTGACGACTGGGCATCTTGTCTATCTTGGGTGTGTATCCCCTGAATTGGCTCTATGGAAGCCCGACTACGATTCATATCTCTTACTATGACCCCTAGATCTTGGTTTCATAGGCCACTTGACACTTAGATAAATTTAGAAATCATACCTGGGCACTACGAACTCCATTTAAGACTCGTAGTATGAAGTCGTAAAGTTGGGTCGTAGTATGAGTACCAACTTCAAGCCATCACTGTTATCCTTCATGAGGAATAACTACGAGTGGTAGAGGGAACTATTACTCATAGGCCTGTTTGTAGAGGCTGCTTCCAATGCCATAATATGAAAATTTTCCAATATGTCAAAAACCTCCACAATTTTCTCAAAATACACCATCATACCATCATACAACCAATTTCAGTGTCTGAAAACAAAACCTAACACCCAATCGAAATGCTACCTAGAAATCCACAAATTATAAATAAACTCTAAAATAAGCAAGTATTAAAACCACTTAGGTTGCCTCCCAAGTAGTGCCATATTTAATATCGTGGCATGACTTAGTCATCTTGAGTACTTGGAATTCCTCAAGGTTTGATGTCCCTCCTTCACAAGGATTTTCTTTGCTCAACACGCCCTGGTGAATCTACTCAAGTTGCATAGAAGCAAGTTCGAATTTGTTATTGAGTTGTTGGATTTCCTATGAATGTTGGTTAACTTTATAGTTCATCTTAATAACATCAAAGTTGATTTCGAAAGATTTCCTCTTGTGCGTCTATCTATATCAGCTTGGCGAACATGTTCTCAACTTTACAACTCCATCTCCTATGCATTGGTGATGAGGGAGTTTGAACCATGTGTTCACACCACTCTCTCCCTCTTGGCTAGATTTTTCACCAGATGTACTTGTATGGGCAGCGTGTTGCTCATGTATAGGTTGTATACTTAATGAATAGCAGCCAGTTTGTTCATATGTTCGGCAACTTCTGCAAACAGTTTCCTTAAAAAGGCTAAGTATTCTCCTCCTAGTAGAGCATCAGCCTGACCTTGCTGTTCTGAGTTTAGTACTCTATAAAAAATTTCTACTAATAGCTCATTTGAAAGACCATAAGCCTGAGCTCTTCCCAGGCATTCTTTGTATCGCTCCCATGTCGTACTTAGTGAATCACCTGGAATTCGCTGGAAGTTAAGGATTAAGTCTTGATATTTAAACTTGTTTGGTTTAACATAGAACCTTGCTAGGAAGGCCCTTTTTACCTCCACTCAGTTTGAGCATACATCTTGAGGGAGTTCGGACCACCAGATAACAACATCACTTCTAAGGGTCATTGGGAAGACATGAAGTACCATGTCATCCATAGTTGGATGTTGTGTTCCCAAAATGTGCCTACACACTTGTACAAATTTTCACAGATGATCATGTAGGTCTTCTGATGGTTGAACATAGAACAACACAGGCCTTTGCAATGATTACAGTAGATCACTTATGATAAGGAGCTTCTCTTCAGCCATTCACTTGACACCTTATTAGATATTTGTATTGGCAGAAGCAAAAAGAAAAATAGCACAATGTACCTATATAACAAGAAAGACTAACAAACACATTAACAAGAGTAAAATACAAGAGAATTTAGATATCAACACTTGAATTAACTACCAGTTAAATCAAGTCAAAACCTCACCGTATTCCCCGGCGACGGCGCCATTAATTTTGACCATGCTTGAATAGTACCTTTCACTTGGAGGATAAAACGATCATTGTCAAATATAAAATCTAACCATAGGTTAGGGTCGAATCACAAGGGAATACGGGGTTTTGCCGTATTGATTCACCAACAATCATTTCAAGCATCAAATAACCCTATTCTCAATAAAAGGGGGAGAGGGTTGTAATGATATGTGGTAAAATAAAACTATACTAATCAAGCGAAGAGACACAAATTGGAGAGAAATTAGGGAAATTGTGTTCCTCATGATTCACTAACTTAAATACCCCGGATAACACAACTTTAATTAGGACATTCCATGTAGGACGGTAACTTAGGTTCTTCCAACCCTTTTCTGAAGGCGAAGGTCAAATTTCAATATGGCGCTCGGACGGCTACCACTATGGTACTAAGTGTACATAGAACATTGAACTTTTATCCATTGTTTATGATTATGCATAATGTTTAATTATGGCTTATGTTCCTTGGTGCATTTATACCCCACATACTTAGTACATTCCAAGTACCAACACGTACTTTTGCCAACATGATATAAATATGTAGGACCCAAAGTTCCTTTCCATCCTCCTTCTCCACGTGGCTAGATGGTTCTATCTATGATTTGCTATTGGTGAGTCCTACACTTTTGGGGATAATATCCATTTACTTTCATGCTTTTATTTGGTCTTATCTATTTTTTTCGAATACTATCTTTTGACGGTGAGCCTGGGAGATGTCTTGGCCCCCGTTCTATCATACAATTAGAGGTGTTTTTGGATACGATTATGCTATATATGTACAAGCTTGACTCTTTATGTTTATGTAATTATGGAAGAACTCCCTTAGCCCTTGTTCCCTCTAAGCGTTATTTGCCTATGTGTTATTGTGATGGAAATCCCAAGTCCCTATTGTCCCATAACATGAGTCATACTTATCTGCCTCTTAGACTTACTTGATACATGATTTATTCTAATCCTCTTCCAAACAACATCCCCATAGCATGAATCGAAAATCCTGTTTCCCCTAAAATTATTTCCTACTTGTTTATTGATTATTTATTCTTCTGGAACCAAGGATAAGCTATGTATGCTTAAGAGACTTGTTTGGGGTTCATTCGGGTTCCCAATTCGCTGTGTCATATTTGGGCCCTAGGCTTGAGTTGTGACACCAACATACCTAGTGATGGCCCATAAGAAGGACAACAGTTCATAGATAGGGTCGTGGATAGGAGCATCAGATATGAAATTTGAAGTTTGTTGGAAAGTAAACTACAAATTAATAGCAGGGCCCATAAATCGTTATACAAACTGTAGAGCCCTTTCGTGGATAAGGTCCAAGAAAAAGAGGAAAAAGGCTAAGTGTGGAAGGACTTTATGAGTCCAACCACAAGGACTGTTCAAAGGATAGCCTTGTAATGACCCGACCTAGGTGCCTAATCATCACACAACGAATGAGATACTCGAAGCCACCTCACCCAAGCCATCTCAAGAATCTTAAGCATTCATAAAAATTAAGTAAAACTTGTGGACAAAGTAAGGAAAAAGGTACTAAGGGCCAATTTGACAATGAAGAAACATTAAAAAGTAGTGGAAATACAACAATCGTCTTGTTTATCCATATGCATACAAATTACATCATAAGCGGATGGGACCGATATAGGCCGATCTTCATCAAATAGAAAGAAGTCTAAAATAGTGTAACATAGAAAGTAAATGCCTCAAAAGGACTACAAATACATTGTCTTAAAACAAAGAAAAGATACAAGATAGGATCAAAAAGTGGAGGAGTCCCGAACTAAGGGCTCACCACAATAAAACTACTAGTCTTGGATGCTAAAAATTAGCCTCGAGCCGGTGGAGGAGTGCCTGCCTCTACATGATTACATCATGCAAATAGAATATGTGTAAGTACGTTAGAATGTACTAAGTGTTTAAGATGCAATGCAATTGATTAAATTGTAATGCCATCATTATTAAACATAACATATAAGTATACATATGATAAAAGATACATAAAGTAAGATTAAGCAGGCACAAAAAACATGGCTCAAGATTAATATAAGATAATATATAAGAAAGCACATATAATAAAAACATAATATAAGACCATAAAGCTTTTAGAAATACACCTTAACTGACATATCAGACCATGTGAGCTACTACATGAAAACCAACATAACCCCCTACCGTGGCACGGGGAGACCACATTTTGGGTGGAGATCTGTCAACTTTGCATGCATCAAAATAACACAGATGGCCTATGTGGGTCCCCTAGCCTAGCATAGAAGAGTTTCTATAGTGTCACATAGTTAATGGGACGAAGGGTTGCTTCTAAGGTTTCGTTACTGAACCCCACCATAATCTCACACTCGGTAGTGTGAAGTCATCCCACTGAAATCTTTAAATTTCAACGTAGAATCATAAGTAGCAATCATAGAAGTAGCTTAGACTTGGGAACCACAAAGTGAGAATTGTACTTTCATCTTGGAGACCTTTCTCAAACGTCATTTAGGGAAATTATCATCATATTCATATCTTGATAAACTTAACTTTGAAGATCTTCCTTAATGCTCTAATCATAATTATAGAAAGCTTTACTTGAAAACTAGGTGGGATTAGCTTTTATCATGGAATAATCATAAAAAGTATAATACATAAGGAAATTTCTCTTTTAATGGGACATCAAAAATGCCCAACCTTAATCACATCACAAACCATCATGGAATCAACATCATTAGTCAAATATGTGTGTATACATAACAAAATAGTAGTTGAACTTCATAAGTATCATTTAATAGCATGAATATCATTAAGTTAGCATAAGCATGCAAATTAAGTTGATGAACTTAGAGAAAAGGTAAGATACTTAATAAGAAACTTTATGGGTAGAAGGATACCCATAAGTCAACTCATATACCATATAAAACTAGAGAGAAATGAAATTGAAGACTTTGAGGAAGAAACCATGGGAACCCTAGACTTGTTCTTGAGAGCTTGTTTTGCCTATGTAAATTTGAAATTAAAAGAATGAGAGAATGGGAGGCGATTCTAGGGCTTAAAGGCTAATGTAGGTTCCCTTTCCCATCCGTAAAATGACATAGTTAGGAATAGAAAGGATGGAAATGATAAAATTGCCCCTCATTACAACTGTTGAAATTGACCTATGAGACAACTATTATAGTCCATAAGTTAATCCATGGGCCGTAAGTCCCTTCATCTGATAAAACATCTGAAAGTTCATGAAAACTGACTTTGTTGGACTCAAAACCACAGACGCATGTTATAGGCTGTATAATGTTTCACGGTCCGTGGTTAGACTTCTACAGTTCTTCTACACTTAGCCATTTTTTTATCTTATCCTTAGTTCAATTCCACGAAGGACCTTATGGGCTATATCCTTTTTTATGGGATATCTAATAACTCGTAAGTCTCCTTCCATCGAACTCCAAATTCCTTCATGTCTAGGATCCCACTTACGAAACCATCTATGGGCCATAAGAGGTATCTAATGGGCCGTTACTTGGTGTGTGGGTTACTCGACAATTGAAAACTTTTCCCCTTCCTGAAGTTCTATGTTTAAGAACGAAACTACGGGCCGTAAGGTGATTAATAATCCAGACTTTAAGTCATTTTTCAGGCCAACGTTTTTGTACTTAAGGCTTCTAAACTGGAGGTCATTACAATATTTTCACCTTAGGAACATTCACCCCTGAATATACTTAAAGGTAGGCTCTAAAGGGTAAACTAGTATCTCATAACCCCATGTGCATGCAAAAAATGCAAGTTAAACATCATTTCTAAAAAATATCAAATTTCATACTTAAAACATGTCTCAAAAAAGTTTAATAAACATCAAAATAAATGTATACATCATGAAAAACTAGAGTGCATGGAACTTGATGTTTTAGGAAGAATTTCTTAATACCTTAGTCTTGAGTAAAGTGGAATAGATATGGGCAACACTTCATCATCTCCACTCCCATTTCAATGTAGTATACTTAACTTGTTTTTTGGTTTCTCTAAAGCACTTTGACGGGTGCAACTTTCTTGTTTCGTAGATTCTTTCTAGTTGGTCTAGGATTTCGTTTGGTACCTTTACATAACTCAAATCCTCTTCAATGTTCACATAAAGCAAAGTAAATATGGAACTTGGGTCACCTATGAATTTCTTCAACATCAACAATGGAAGATCAGATAAGTCAAATGTAACTCGTTGGGTAGATCCAACTCATACACCATCTTTCCCACTCTTTTTACCACCTTGTAGGGTCGCAAATTTCTAGGACTCAATTTCCCTTTCTTATTGAACTTGAGCACACCTTTCATAGGAGACACCTTCAAGTAGACCTAATCACCAACATGGAACTCAAGTTCCCTTCTTCTCACGTCAGAGTAGGACTTTTGTCGGCTTTGGGCTATTTGCAATTTTTCTTTTATGGTTTTAATTTTCTCAATGGCATTCATCACCAAGTCCAGTCGTCTTAGTGCCACCTTGCCAACTTTGAACCACTTAATCAGCGATCTACACCGCTACCATACAATGCTTCAAAGGGTGCCATCCCTATACTTCCATGGAAGCTATTATTGTAGGCAAACTCAATGAGTGGCAAGTGCTCATCCCAACTTCCATTAAATTCTAACACACAAGTTCTCAACATGTCTTCCAACATTTGACTAGTCCTTTCAGCTTTCCCATTGATTTAGGGATGAAATCATACGCAACTTCACCCTAGTGCCAAGCCCTCTTTGAAAAGATTTCCAAAAGTGAGAAGTGAATTGAACTCCACGATCTGATATGATGGACAATGGAATCCTATGCAACCAACTCTTGGATATACAAGTGGGCATAGTCCTTAGCACTGAATATAGTATTAACCGATAGGAAATGAGCTGACTTTTTCATTCAATCAGCTATCACCCATATGCAGTCAAAATGCTTTTTGGTCTTTGGCAACGCAACTACAAAGTCCATGTTGATCTCTTTCTATTTCGAAGAAGGGATATCAATGTCTTGTGCTAGGCCACCGGACCTTTGGTGTTCAATTTTGACCTACTGGCAATAAGCACACTCGGACACAAATTGAGAAATGTCTTTCTTCATTCCATTCCACCAATAAATCTCCCTCTAATCTCTATACATTTTGGTAGTACTAGAATTAATGGAATTTGAAGAGTTATGGGCTTCTTGCATGATCAACTTCTTTAACTCACTATCATTGGGCACACATAACCTCCCTTAATATTAGAGAACACCATCTCTCCCTTGGGATAAGACTTCTACATTTTCATCTTTTACTAAGGTTTTCAACTTAATCAAGGCAGGATAAATATTTTGCTTAGCCTTAACCTCATCAATCAAAGAAGATGCGGACCCATAAAGAACCATTGCACCATTACTTCTAGACGTACTCAATTTAACTCCAATCCAGCCAACCTATAAACATCTTTGGCTAACTCCCTTTTTCCATCATATTCAATATGGGACATATTACCCATAAAATCATACGAAAGGTGTCAACTAGCACATTGGCATTCTTGGGGTGGTACTTCACACTGATATCATAATCCTTGAGTAGCTCTAACAAATTTCATTGCCTCAAATTGAGATCCTTTGAGTGAACACGTGTTGGAGACTCCTGTGGTTGGTTAAAACATCCACATGAACTCCATACAAGTAATGTCGCCAAATCTGTAAGGAAAACACCAATGCCACAATCTCAAAATCATGAGTTAAGTAATTCTTCTCATACACTTTCAATTGCCTTGACACATGTCAATCACTTTACCATTTGACATTAACATACAACCCAACCCAATCCTTGATGCATCACAGTACACGACAAACCCATGACTCCCTTCTGGCAATGTCAATATAGGGGCTAAAGTCAACAGATCCTCAAACATTAGAAACTCCTCTTGCATTCATCCATCCATACAAACTTAGACTTCTTTAGAGTTAGCTTGGTAAGTGGAGAAGTCTTGCACAAACCTTCTATAATAATCGACTAGACTAAAAAAACTCCTTATTTCAGTAGTAGTTAATGGACTTGGCCAGTTTCTCACTGTTTATATCTTCTTAGGATCAACTTTGATGCCTTCTCTAGATACCACACGTCCAAGGAAGGCAACCTCATCTAGCCAAAACTCTCACTTATCAAACTTTGCATAGAGCTTTCGTTCCCTTAGGGTCTACAGTACTACCTCAAGTGATTCATGTGTTGTCACTCACCTCGGGAGTAGATAAGGATGTCATTAACAAACACTACAATGAGCATGTCAAGGTAAGTCTTGTAAACTATTCATTAGGTCTATGAATATTGTCAGTGCATTAGTGAAGCCAAATGATATCACCACAAACTCAAAATGGCCATATCTAGTTTGAAAGGCCATCTTAGGGATGTCACTTTCTCTCACCCTCAATCGTGATAGTCGGATCTCAAATCAATTTTTGACAAATGAGTAGCACCTCCTCATAGTTAATGAAATAAATCATCTACCCTCGGGAAAGGATACTTCTTATTAATGGTGAACTTATTGAGTCGCTGATAATCAATGCATATGTGGAGCGACTTGTTCTTCTTTCTTACAAATAACACCAGGGCACCCCATGGTGACCGACTAGCTCTATTGAAACCCTTTTCCAACAAATGCTTCAGTTTCTCCTTTAACTCTTTCACTTCTATAAGAGTCATTCTATAAGGAGGAATTGAGATAGGTTGAGTATTGGGCAAGAGGTCTATACCAATGTCTATCTCCTTTTTGGGAGGAAAACTTGATAAATTATCTGGGAAGACAAGGAACTCACTTACAACGGGGACAGACTCAAGAAAAAAAATTTGAAAAATACCTCTTTAATCCTCACTAAGTGCTAGATATGCCCCTTGGAAATCATTTTGCGATCCTTTAGAAAAAAATGAAATGACCCCTACATGAAGAGTTACTACCCTCCCATTCAAGAATTAGATCATTATGGAATTGGAACTTTCCACGACCCAAGCCTAGGGCCTACATGTGACACAACGAATGGGGAACCCGAAGGAACCCCAAATAAGCCTCTTAACTTGTCATTACACATCATTGGTCACAGAAGCATATAAAAGACATATAGATTAAGAATAGTGGCAATGGGGCCAAGGGAAAAGCTTGCATAAACGTCATGATCAAGAGTCAAGAGTCCATGCATTAATACACAACATGTCCAACAAACACCTCTAACACATAGATAGAGTGGGGGGAAAGACAAAGGTACCTGACTCACCCTCATAGTCAATAACATGTAAGAAAGAGACTCAATGCATGGATAATAGCAACATAGACTAAGGTCCCCAAAATGGAGGACTCACCAACAAGCTTGGAATAACATTGATTAGCCATATGGAGGAGGAGGATAACCAACTTGAGCACCGGTTCCTACGTGGTGATATCATGTAGGCAAGAGTATGTGTTAGTACATTTTAATGTACTAAGTATATGGGGTGCAATGCAACCATGGGTAAACATTATACTCAAAATGCATACATTAGACAATAGGCATAGTATAATAATATTACATGTATTATCAATACACAAGTAAAACATGCTTAAGTAATTCATTCTCATATAGGATACCATATGTATAGAAGATACCAAGCTAAATTTCCAAAGTACGAATCCCCTGGTAGGTTAGTGATGTTGCCACCCCATCATTTAGGTGGATGAGTATTAACCCTTATCTAGGTTGGTAATAATGTCGCCCCATCACCATGGTGGATGAGTACTAACCCTCATCTAGGTTGATGAGTACTAACCCCTATCTAGTCTAGTGATGATGCTGCCCCATCACTAGGTGGTGAAGTACAAACCCTTCACTAGGTTATCTGGGTGCTTGAACCCCCGGATTGGGCATGGTCGAGTTGTACACTTTGTATATGATTCATCATATGGTCTAGTGCAACACCTCATATAGTAATAATCATATACATAAGTTCATTTCATCATTATAACATCATTCATATCATATCTCATGCTTTGGACATTCATTTCCTCAAGAAACCATAACTGACATTTTATCAAACACCTTGGGGGTATGTAATGGTGGTAGAAGACCATGTAATTTAGAGATGAAATCATGCAAGAAAATCTACAGTAAAACTATCAATCAACACCTTGCAACACCATTAAGACATTCATATAAAAAATCCTCAGCAAATCCAACATTAGATCCAAGATTTAGAACTCAAAACATGCTAAAACAACCATACTTTCATGAACTCAAATCACCATGCAGTGAATTTCTTAATATACATGAACATCATGTAAAATCAACTTTAATTCATGCAATACTAATAAAAAGGAGATTTAGGCACCGTGGGTGAAAGGACCCAATGGTTCAACACCACATACCTTAGCTTTGGAGAAGTCCTTGATGAAGGTTGAAGATGGAGGCTTGAAGCTTGAAGAGAATCCTTAAATCCGGATGAGGGTTTTGAGTCTTGAATTTTGGAGTGAAATTATGGCTAAGTGTTTTGGGGAGTATTGAGAAATGTTTAGGATGATATAAGAGTGAAATTTGACTAAGTATAGGTAAAAGCACATTTGGAAAACTTGGGCCCAACACTTAGAATATTTTGGACCGCTCAGGAAAACATTGTCAGGCGAAAAACACATCTCTGTGTTGCGGAGAGGATGCAGAGGGGAATTTTCACTAAAGCACGCCCAAGGCACATCGCGTAGGTATCACGAACAACTCACTGGAAATCGTCCCTTAAAAATTTGCAATTGCTATTCTTTTGCTCTTAAATCGGGGTTAGACCTTTTTTAACCTAATTTTGACCACTTGATCACAAATATGAAGTTGGATTTCCGAAATAATGAACAAATTATAAGATATATAGAAATCAAATTTTTGGGCATTTTGAGGCACGTTTTGGGGTTCTTATAGAATTTAATCCTACGGGTTCTACAGTTAATGGTAGCATAAGAAGCGTTCAACCAATACATCCATAAAATACATCAAAGTCTACCATGGAAAGCCCTACTAAGTCAAATGGAATCATTTTATGCAATATATAACTGAGCTAACTTCTATAAACTCTTCAGGCTATGATAGACTCATGTACAAGTTACTCACCTCATAGGGCTCATGGAGACATCAGGACATGTATGGAATTTATATACAAGGAATTAGGTTACAAAAGATATATTTGCTCCTAGTGTAAAATTGCATATGCATCATAATCAAAAACTTTTAACATACCAGTAACCATATCCATGGGTTCTTTAACCTCTTAACGATGATGAAAGGAGTAAAACCGACTGGTCCTTTAGGAACCTTGGACTTGATCCCTTTGGCTTGAGGACTTGTGCCTCCGCTCCTATAATTCTTGGCATGGTGGCTGGGCTTTCCACAAGTGAAGCAAGTGTTTGACCTGGCTAGGTTATGAGTTCAAGCCTACATTACCAATGGACGTAGAGACGATTGTCGTCAGCATATTTACCCAACTTTGGAGTCGGGAACATACATGAAATAATATGGCTGTAATTGAGTTAGATAAGGAACAATAGCTACTAATCTCAATTCGATGAGTGAGCACCAAGCAAGTTCTAACTAGTTGGGGGCATCTAAGCTAAAACTACTCCAAATGGAAAATGGGGTGAGGATTGATCATGCAAGGGAGTAAGGATAAGGGATATGGGAATTAATCAAAGCTAAATCGATCAATCACACTTAGCATCAAATTGACTCTATAGGTAGGCTAGGTTTCTTGTGACCACACTTCAATTACGAAAATATGGTGTTCCGCAAGAGTTTATTACGATCTTTTGTGTGAGCTACACAAAGACACTTGGCCTGAGTACCTCATGAGCAAAACTCCCAAGACCTTAGCCATTGAGCCCATTTTAAGGATCTCAATACATAAACCCATTACTATCATGCAAACCCTCCATTTCAACTACTCTAATTAAAGCAATAATTGAAGATCTAAGATAGATTCAACTTCGCAACCTCAAATAATAAGCTAAACATCATGGTAAGCATGATCATATATTAATTAAATCCAATCAAAGTAATTTAGGGAGAAACCCACTTGGTTTGCAAGTAAATTATCAACTAAGCATGAAAACAAAGATTCAACCAAGATTAATAAGAAAATTAACATCCAAATTCAATTAGATCTACATATTATGCAGTCAAGAACAAGGAAAGAAAAAGTGAGTGAAAGGTAAATACAAGTAAAGCTCACACTCTTCAATCCATTTAAGAATTTGTAGCAAAACTTGTTTTAAATCCTCACCCTAAACTAAAATCTACACGAAGGTGTGCATTCTTCTTTCAAAGTTATATCGCAAGTGTTCTAGATTTGTTAATGATCAATGAATAAAGAATAGGGGTTGGGAGTGCGTGTGTATCAGAATTAGGGTTGAAATGGCACAATTCCTAAACTTCCCTAATTCTGGTTGGTTAAGTACTCTGAATTCTCACAAATTTTGAAATGCGTTCACATAGGTAAGCTTAAGTTAGCACTCCATTTTCACGCCTAAGCATTTTACAATGGCAGATGTTTGTCTCATACTGCTCCACCAATGCGCCAGTGCTGGGCGCATTCTCGTCGTTTCAAGATCCACTACTCCGCGTTCGTGGAGAGTAAGTGCTACAAGGTATGTATCTTCTAATTCAACTCCTTTTTGTTCCAATTAAAATTCAATCTCAATTCTTCTCAGAAAAACTCTGTTTTCATCATATCTACTTTAAATATACATCATTTGAAATATATTTAGCCTCAATTTATGAATTTAATAACATAAAATCAGAAGAAAAGAGTGGGAAATGAGTGTAAGTTACACACTCATCAAAAACCCCAAATTAAGACTTTGCTTGTCCTCAGGAAAAAAAATCAAACTCAAGATGTTGGCAATTTTAAGCACAACAATCCCAATTTACTTTCAGTAATTAGATTAAGATCATGACAATGGTTGGTACCAAAAATTAGCTCAAACATGTGAATGTATATCAAGAAACTCCTTCACTTTCAAAAGAACATTTTTTAACTCAAGAACAACTTCCAAGGATGACAAAGTGACAACACAAGTTCTCAAGATACGACTCAAACTCATAGTCAACCTATATGTTTCACTTGAGTCAACCTTGAAAAGCATCAACCTTGCCAATCCATTTCAACTTTGATATCCTCACAATAAGAAAGAAAGTCCCAAAAACTCACAAGTTTGTACAATGAACAAGGGACAAGGAATCAAACACTCACACTCAACAAAAGAACATGCCATATATACAAATGCCACACCATAGGCTTGCCTCTATTTCCAATCAACATTGTCTCAATGTCATTGGTTAGAAATCTCATAGGGCATTTTAGGCTTGTAATGTAGGCTTAGGGGTAGGATAGGGTAAAATTTGGTCAATAGTGACTAACCTTCTTTAAGCTCCAGACACAACATTCATTTCTTTTCAACTTTTCCACTCTTTTCTTCACATTTCACACCAATGTGGATTTTACCCTTGTTTTTCACCTTAGGTCCCCTACTTGCAACCATTTTTCACTTTTTGGAGGATTAGTCTTATTCAAGAACTTTTTCTTCTTTTTATTTTCATTTTGATGGCGCTCTTTTTCTTTTCTTTTCTTTCCCCTATTCATCATTCTTTTTCTTTTTTTCTTTTGACAAGCTGAGTGGTAGACACCTTTCATTTTCTTCCTACATCACCCTCAACTTAGGCTTAAAGCCTCAATTGTCACAAACATGTAAAACTTAAGAAGGGACAAAGGTTCAAGAAAAGGTCATCTATTTAAAAAGGTCCAAGGCTTGTAATTTAGGTTTGCCAATAATAAAGGATTAGGCTCAAAAGGGACACTAGTGATAGAATCAATGCCATTGATGGTCCTTTAGGTCAAGTGGACTCACTTCAAATCAAAGAATGGCTAAGATTATTTTTCTAACCAAAGTCTATCAAGGCCAATATTTCAAGACCAACAAGGCAAGTTCTAGGTGACACAAGTGCACACAAGTAACAAAGAAAGACTCACCACACACATGACATGCAAATAAATCCATAAAGGCTCAATTTTACTCTCAAGTCAACAACAAGGGACTCATTTTTTAAAATATATCCATCTAGCAAGTAAGAGACACAAAAAGAGTCAAAGTGTTATCCCAAAATCATTCAAAAACCATTTAACTTTCAAAATTAGAGTGGTATGCCTTTTTCACATTCCATAACATTTGACTAAATGTATTGGTACCAATCAAGTGATAATCCTTATTGGTACCAATCAAGTGATAATCCCAAAGTATAGCTTAAATTGGAGTCAATTGCTACTGATACTTCACCAAAGATCGTATTCTACCCACATGCTCACATACCCAATCGATGATTTAATTTTAAGAATGTCGTTACTCAATCTATCATTGGGAACCATCAATAATACACTCCATCAAAAATAAAAATAAGAAGCTACCAAATCTACTAAAACATCTAAACCCAACAAATAATATATAAAAGCTCGACAAGGGCATATCAATATAAAATAAGCAAGAGTCTACAAATACTAACAAATCTAAAATATACAAGATAGAATCCAAGAGTCATAATCAAAATTAAATCATAAGAGCACCTCCAGCTAAATATGGTATTATATACTCATAGTACACTCACAAAATAGAAAAGAATACAAGGGACTCCCTTAAATAATCAATCAGCACTCGGACCTAAAGAGATGATCACCTGATCATCAAGACCTAAGAAACAAGACCCAAAAATCTACCTCATCTTGCCTATCATCTTATTTAGGAATATGCTCTTCTTCTCATGCTCCATGAATTTTCTCTAGCGTTGCTCTATCTCTCCCTACCTTTGGCTCATGTCCTCCTCTCTCTAACTTATCTTCTCAAGATGGTCACTCATCACTTTCAGAGTGGCTGAAGTAGAAGCAAGTGAAGGCTAATCATCAGAAATAGCTCCTGGTGGGCCAGGAAGAAGGGCCATAACTAGCTGCCTAGTCCACTCATTCATCCCATGAATGTGGGAGGACAAATATCGCATAGTGGGAGGAAAAAACTGAAGAGGTCTTATAGAACTTGAAACACCTGCAGCTCTCGAAGAAGATACTACAACCTCTAGTCCCGACTCTATGAACTTCCTAAAAGAGGGATCCAATACATCAATCCTTCTCTTTTTCTGTCCTCCTTGGCCACCTTTCTTCTTCAGTGGAGATGTTTCCTTAGCCAACTTCTTCTACTCATCTGTAAGTAGGATAGCCACCCGTACCTCATAACATATTCTAGAAATCAAAGAGGGTTATTTCGAGCTCTTGGCTCTCCCTAGGGCCACTTTTGTAATCTGATCAATTATAATTTGTCCCACATTGACCTGAAGACTGTCCAAGATGGAAACTATAAAAAGTGCACAGTCTAAAGTCACCTCCATGTCATGAGTAGAGGGAATGAATCAAGCATAAATGATGGAAACCCAATATCTAGCTTCCACCGTGAACTCATGTGAGTCAACTCCTCTTCATGAAGTGAACCACTCTGGAGGAACTTTATCATGCAACTTATCCACTAACTACTGAGTGTATAAATCTTGAAATCTCTCTTTATACTCCCTATTGTCAAGATCCAGCAATCCATAGATGGCTTTAATAGTAGCCAGGCTGAAGTTGACACTCATCCCTCAAATCATAGTAGCCATTTCCTATCCAAAGTTTGTTTCCAAGGAATTATAGAATTTAACTACAATGGTCTGGTTGGCTATGATCAACTCCTCAACAAAGCACGACCAACCTAAAGCTTGCATCTAACCAAAGAAATCCGATATCTTTTCCTCTACTTTGTCCAAGAAAATTCCCCTCTTTCTTATCATAGTCTTGCTCAAATATTCATCATACTTTTGGGGACATTTAGCTGAGAGGAATCTACTTTGGCCAAAATAGGCTTCTCTTTCCACCTCTGGAAAGATATCATTCTCATGAAGTGTTTGGTCGGCATCTATATTTAACCAATTAGACCAAAAATCAAAGCCAACATAACAAAAACATCATATAAACATTTTAAATCATGTATTAGGAAGTATTTATTTCTAGAAATCCAGTTAGAAAAAGTATGGATCAAGTAGTGAAGAGAAGCTATTTTTGTACAGTTACAACTTATACTCTGCGATCGTGGCCAAAGAGGCGCATTCGCGGAGTTCAAGGAATTCTATGCTTCAAAATTAGCAGAGGGTAATCCGCATTCGTGGAGAACAAAGAACTGCAAGAACCCTGTGTTCGCAGAGTAGAGTTTGGGTTCGCATAAACAAAGTGTTATCAGCAACAATTTCTAGAGATCTAGAGGCATTTCGTCAAACACATAACAGACAACTTTTAGAATAATAATTAGACAAAATAACACCCCAAATCTAACCCCAATAGCTTACGACAACGATCCAAGCAATACTCAACATTTTGCACCATAATTCATGTCACATTTCAACATTAATGCGCAAGAATTAGTGACCTAAAATGCGTAAAGGTGAGACACCAAAGCAAAAAAAAACCTAAGATAAAAAAAACAATGGACAAAAATCACACGGTTTCAAAATTTCACAACTATGGCAAGATGATTTAGCAAAGAAGCATTACTATTGTCACAAAATTTCATGGCTGCACATATTTTCACTGATGAATAAGACTAGAAATGGAGTAGGGTAGATATACCTTTGAATGGAGAATCGAAGAGGGTGAAGAAGGAAGCACTTCGGCTTTTCTTGAAGATTTGTGAGATAAAAAATTCTTGAAAAATGATTTACCTGACACTGTGATTAACTCATTCCTATGCTCTATTTTTTCTGAAAGTGTAAGACAAAGTCACCAGTGACTTGTCTTTTCACATATCTGTTGATGTGCTATCAAAATACAATAATTTTGATGCTTAAAACTTGGAATTTTATGTATTCTCCATTTGATATTAGTTCGTTTTATGTGTTTTTGTCATATATTAGCAGGATTACAGGGTTGGCCTTGATTTTAGGAAGAAAGTACAAAAGTTGTTGATTTTGATGCAGCACTAGGCCCTTTACGGGCCTTAGTTCACTCTATAGGTCATGAAGTGGATTTTGTATATAATTCTAGTGACAGGTTACTATTTTAAATTTGATTTTATGAGCATGCAGAAGGGTCATAAATTAATTTATAAGTTGTAGAACATAGTTCATGCCCTAAGGATCAGAGATGCGGGACTTTCTAAAGATTTATCAAACAAAACCCCACTATGGGTCGTAAATTACTTTACGAGTTGTAGAGGTGTATCATAGACTTTAAATCTGGTTTTCCAGTAGCACTATACGAGATCCCGATTATGGGTTATGGAATGCAATACAGCCTATAAACCTGTTTGTGAAGCGTGCCAACCCAGCTATACTTTTGTGTTTTGGACTTGTATTTTAAATATTATAAATAGATTTTTGGGTTATGTTTCATTAAGTTTTTGCATAGTACATGGAGAACTCGATAATTAACAGGAAACATTGTGAGATAACATTGGAGGGTTTTGAGAAACACTTGTACTTTGATTTTATCTTTAATCCCGTGATTCTCTTTGAAGTTGGATTTGCTTGTTCTTAATTCAATTGTGTAAGTGGTATGTTACGTTATTCCATTTCTTAAGTCTTGCATCTACACAAATCATGAGCAGTTAAATCCACAACTGGAGTTGTGAGAACCATGAAGAACTAACAAGGTAAGATTGGATGATTCATAATTCTTGGAAAGTGTGCATGCATGAATTAATTAACGCTCTTTGTTTTGCATGTTTTCTGATGGTGGCCAACATTAGAATCCACCTACTTTTACTGACTGGACCAAGGTAATATTGAATAGGAAAAGAGACTAATTAATGGTATTCGATTGATGTTATCTCATCTAATCAACCAAACTGGGACAAGGGGAGGTTGTACTGGGACTAACAGGTAAGGGTCAGCAATGTACATTACGGAGAAGGGCCAAGTCACATAGTGAAATTCGCCTTTCGCTTGGACCATAGGGTTTGCTAAACTTAACTTATCATCCTACATGCTACAAAATAGAAAAGAATTAGGTTATGCAGTGATACTAAGTTAGTGAATCATGGGGAACACAATACCCGTGAATCATGGGGAACACAATACCCTACTTTCTCGCTATATTGATTTAATTATTGTGTTAGTTATGTATGCTCTTTTATTGATTACTGCAAAACTCCCCCTTTTGGGGAAATAAGTTGGTTAATTACTCAAATTGTGTTAATTGAATTCTCATATGTGTATGTATTCCCTTGGGTTCGACCCTAACCTTGGTTAGGTTTTATTTCTTGGCAAAGACCACTTTATCATAAAAAAGAGGTGTAACTTGGGCGACATCAAGGTTTTGGCACTATTGCTGGGGAATAGGCTAGAGTTGGTTAATTCATAGTGAATTAGATATTAATCTTTATTTCCCACATTTTACATTTTTTGTTATTTTTGTTTCATTGCAGGGTGTAAATGTAATGTATGCCCAACATACGAAGTCAAGACAAACCTTTGACTCCGTTTGACCCAGAGATCCATAGAATTTTGAGGAGAATTGCCTAAGATAATGCTAACGATACGGCTAATGCAGCTCTGAACATGAATGATAATGAGAATGCTGATAATGAGAACCCACCTCCTCTTGAGCATATTGCTCCACAACCACAGGATTTTAATGCAAATGCTTATTAGTGGAATCAATACATGTTGAATCCTATGGCTATGGAGATAACTGGAGCTATTGTGTTACCACTACTACCGACTGACACAAGTTAACAGTCTCGAGTGGGTTGCTTCAGATGCTACAGAACTGTGGGATATTTTTGGGCTTACCATTAAAGGATTCTCATAGCAATCTACACAACATTGCATCCGTCTGCAAAAGTTGGATGGGAACACAGAATCTATCTATGGATACTGTGGGACTTTGTTTCTTCCCATTATCTCTTATAGGCAATGCAGCACTATGGCTATCTGAGCTCCCATAGGGTTTGATCACCAATTGGGTGGAATTGCAGAAGGCCCTTCTAGATAGGTTCTTCCTGAGGTTGAAAAAGCTCAAGTTGAAAGGCCAAATCAACAACTTCGACCAACTTCTTGGTGGTTCGATCAGTACTACATGGGAGTGATTCACCAAATGCTTGAGGTGTGTTCTAGACCACAATATAATTGATGATGCCTTGGTGGAGATCTTCTACCATGCCCTTGGTGAGAATAACTAGGCTTGTGCTCATACTATTATCAGGGGCATGTTCTTAGATCAACCATTTGCAGGGATTGTAGAAAGGATAAATAGAGTGGTCAAGACTAATCATGAATAGGGACAGAGAGATAGAGCATCTTCCAATAGTTCATGCGTTGTCTGTGTTGGTTCAGAGTAAGATTATATAAACGAATAAATTATGCAAGAGCTTGCCCAAAATTCGCACAGGTATGAAGGTGATGACGAAGCAGAACTAGGAGTGAGTCAATGCAGTGGTTCATCAATCTCCTTGTGTACCCATGTATGATGATGATCCTTATTATGAGGAGGACACCTGTTTCATTGTTGATCAGATTGGGGGTTTCTGGACCAATGCCCAAGGGTCCAATCAGGACTATTGGTACCAAGGCCAAGGAAACCAAGGTCAAAAATTTAATAGAGATAGAGCTTTTAGGGACAACTGAGAGGATACTATTACTAGAATAAGTATCCATAGGGAGATGCAGATTGGGATTGCAGAGATGGTCACAGAATGGTCGCTATATGCCACCACGTGACCATGATATAGGTGTAAGTAGTTCAAGAATAGAGGATAAGTTTGATCGCCTATTGAAGAAAGCTGAGACATAGGATCAGACTCGAAGGGGGATGAAATCTGAAATCTCTAGCATTAACTAAAAAAATGAGTCTCATTCTATTGCTATCAAACATCTTGAGCAATAGTTTGGTCAAGTGTCAACTCAATACAATTACTGTCAGATGGGTACTCCGCCTAGCAACACAATTGAAAACCCTAAGAATGAAAGGAAATGCATGGCAGTTACTACTCGTGTTGGCAAGAGCACGATTAATCCTCCCATTCCAGTTGATGAGGATGATGTTCGAAAGGAGACTATTGCGATAATCATGGCAAGGATGGGTGATTGAAGCTGCTGATGCACCATAAAAGTTGAAGCCCATTCCTCGGCCTCCTTCTCCCTTCCCTCAAAAAATCAAAAAGAGGGAGGAGGAAGACAAGTTTAAGCACTTTCTCTCCATGCTGAAACAACTCTCTATTAACATCCCTCTTATTGTGGCGTTAGGGAAGATTCTAGAGTATGAAAGGTTCTGGAATGACCTAGTTACGAAGAAGCACACTGTAGGTCAAGAGCTCTCCCAAGAGCTTTAGCATTATAGTGCAATTTCTACGAGGTCCTTGGTCTAAAAATAAGAAGATCCTAATGTTTTCACCATACTCTACACTACTTGAGATATGGAGTTTGTAAGGTCACTATGTGATTTAGGTTCCAGCATTAATCTAATACCCCTTGAGGTCTTTAAGAAGTTAAGATTGGGAGCCCTACTCTGACGAGCATACAGTTGTTGATGGCTGATTACAAAGTGAATATGCCTATGGGGATACTATATGATGTGCTCGTCAATGTTGAGAAGTTCAAATTCCCTACTGACTTTGTGATCCTAGATTGTGAAGTACACTTTGACATCGCAATCATCTTGGTAAGACCGTTCTTGGTGACTGGGGAAGCACTAATGGATATGAAAGCCTGTCAACTCAAGTTTACATTGAATGACAAAAAGGTTGTCATTAATATCTGTCAGTCTGTAAAAAGGCCAGATGATTTGAAGAATGAAGTCTGAGGGATTGGTGAACTCTAAGTAACCAATTTGTACACATCATGCCGCGATAGTAAATAAGGTGCTACTTGGGAAGCAACCCAAGGTTTTTGATGTAATAGTTGTAGTGTAGCTTTAGTTTTATCTTTTAGACTTATAGGTAGTTTATTTTCTTGTATTTTGGTTCTAATCTTTGACATTAGGTTGCTTGTATATAGGATAACAATGTGTTCTATGAAGAATATGTAGGTACTTGGCTAAGTAGCCATCTTTGGCTGAAAAGAGAAATAGGAAGTTTCTTTAGGACTGGTTGTACGAGATGTAAACCCTTTTAAGACCCATCTACCATCTCGTAGACATTTCCAATAAGCAAACAATTGTGCACTCCAGTCCACAAGCCAACTTTATGGTCCATAGATAAAACTACGAGCCATGAATAGGGCCCATGGACCCTAGGTAAGTTTTCTGAAATTTTTCTAAGTGATGAGGTTTCTACAACCAACTCTATGAGTCATACATTACTTTACTACTCGTAGACTAGTATGTGAAACCTAGTCCTAAAAACTTGGGTTTAGATGTTCTTTGATACCATAGTTCATGAGCTATAAAACACTCTACAATCCGTAATTGGAGTTTCGTAGAGTCTAGGTGCATCAGATTTCAATTGACCTGGTCAAAGTATAAGTAATAGGGTCAAATTATTTTGATCCCATTTTAACCCTTTATTACAAAAATTACACTGCCATACCCCCCCTAAGAATTTCTGATTACCACCAGAGATCAATTCCCCTGTTTTCTAGCGAGAATTTCTAGCGACCTCAGGTTTAGTTTCCCACCACATCCTTCATCTTCTACAATCTAATACAACAAATTGCTAAGTTCTCGCTTAACAAAATACCTTTAATTTGCCTATATTTGTATGATTAAATTGGAAATTATGGTGGCAATGGTAGTTTTAGACACGAAACTATATATGCAGTTAATATGTTGATAATTGAATTATGATTGCTTATATTTGAAATATGTGTTTAAGTCTGGAATTGGGTGTCATTGCCTTGACTGTATGACTCAAATAATATGTTTTGGTGCTACTTAATCACCCACTATTTGTAATGATTTGATTGTGGGTATAATTTTGTGGGTGATGACAAAAGTGCATAATTTTGTTGTGAAATCATTTGTACATGGTCGAAAGGGTTGAGGAAACGTGCTCTATTAGTTCTGATGGGATACATCTGATTGAATAGAATGTTGGGTTATTGGTTGTTATGTAAAAATCTTGTGGGTGTGTGCATTTTGCTTCTATGCTGTTAGAATAAAGTTGTAAAAGTCATAGAGGTCCTTAGTGATGAACTTAGAAACTCAAGTGACTGAGTGTTCATGTCTACGAGTGGCTTTTACGGTAAGTGGAACATTCCACGAGTCGTAATTGCTCCTTATACAAGATTTCAAAAACTTAAAGTTTTTGAGTACCCATCGAACAAGACCTTCTACGAGTTGTACAACACTTTATAGCTCATAGAAAGGGCTCGCAGATCCCTACCTAAATTAATTTTAGACACGGGAATTCTGTACGACTTAGTCTATGACTCGTAACATATTTTACGAGTCATACCTAGTCTCGCAGAATTTCTAGTGAGCAAAAATTTAGTGACCACTGTTTTATGAGAGCCCTTTATGGCTTGTAGTGTCCAGTATGACCTATAGAGGTGCTTTTGTAGAATCTTCTGCAACTCAATCTGAATTTTTTTTTCATTTTTTTGTAGGTCTAACCTAGGTGCGTAAATGTTCATATTTCAGGTACTATGTCTCTAAAGGAAAAATGTGATAAGATCAGGGCCTTATAGAGGAGGCTTAGAGATAAACTTTGGAGGATGAGTAGGCTCCTACACCGAGTGGATCAGTAGAGGACCTTGGCATCCACCAGGACCCAGAGGCTGCTAGACCTCAGACTAGAGATGCTTCTAGAGCTGGGCAGACTCAGGCTCTTGACATCCGCACTGTCCAATCTGATAAGGGAGGCCATGACATGAGCGATTCTATTCAGATGACCCCTTCTAGAGAGGAGTCTAGTTCTGAGTCTGGCTTCGACGATGACTTCGAGATGGAGCTATCTGCAATACCTCGATCATCCCCATATTCACCATATGCTCTTACCAGTTGGTAATGCATTAAGGGCATACAGGATATATATGTGGAGGATATGTAGTAGACAGAGCTGGGCAAGCCAACCCGCTCCATTTATGAAGAGCCCTGAGTCATCCCAAACAGACTTGATAGTGTCCCCAACCTCTAGAATACGATGATCAGATATGGGATTTAGTGCCTGACCAAATTACTTGAGCGATATTCCCTAAACATGGTGCGGGAGTTGTGTATGTCTTATGTAGCCATTATTTGCATCACTCTTCCCAAAGGAAAGGAGGCCCTTACTCAGCCCAGACTGACCAAGACTTGAGTGAGGGGCCGGCTGGTGGATATTTGAGAGACCACTATCCAGCACATGTTATATGGGCCAGAGTTCCCTGCCCCCAGATCCAGAGCTGAGTTCGACTAAAGAGTGAAGCAAATGAGGGACAAGTTGGTGATGAGAGATCCAGAGTGCAAAGTCAGCTTGATAAGGTGGGTGGCTGGTTATATTGCTGAGCAGCGTCTGGAACATGCATGGGTCATCACACACTCAGAGCCTATTTTCAAGGATTTGCTCGATTTTCTCGCTAAGTTTTTGTGGAAGTTTGTCAGATCATGGATCAGATTGATTCTCGCTGATAATATCGTGAAGTCGAAGCATATAGTGCTAGTTGCTAGCATCTTAAATGGCTATGAGATTCATTGGGCCCACCTTATTACAGAGCAAATTCACGAGGCTCTCATGAAGATCTCTACCTCCATCGCTTTTCCTTGCTTAATATACAGGATCTGTCTAGAGTCAATGGTGGAAAGTCTGCACCAGCTGGACTTACCGATCGATGCCCAATGCACTTTAGACGACAACCTGATGAAGGCTGAGGAGAACTTAGTGGCACTCCGGCGAGCACAGCGCCAGCCAGCTCCTACGCCATTGATGTTCGCTTGAGCTCCATCACCTGAGTTTTGCACACCTCCATTGCCACTGTTGTTACTACTAAGGATAGGCCTCCGCAACATAAGGTAGATAAAAAGAGGGGGCCTACTACTTCTATTCTTGCACCACAGGCCACGTGATTACTGACTACTCCCGTGGGCATGGTTTACGTGCCCGCCATATCTATACAATCCATGTCGCAGAGGTTATCTCATGGTGAGTCACACTTGACTCAACTTGTTCAGTAGATTAGGCCATGGGTTCGCTAGGCAATCTCAGACTTGGAGAGTCGCATGCAGGCACTCACGGTTGCTACTATTCAAGACCGTCTCTCTACCATAGATGCTCTCATTAGTACCTTCGAAGCGAGGGTATAACAGAACTTGAGCACGACCGAGTTAGCAAACTTAGCAGCCATCCAAATGGAGATGTAGCAGCTTCGGGCTAATATGACAACAACACTGGTAGCATCGTTGGTACTTCTAGAGATCACACTCTAGGTGCTGGTGGTGGATCTTTTTGCTCCTGAGGCGCTTATCCAGTCTTTCCACAGGAAGAGACCCTACACATAGGATAATGATCTAGATATTGTATGCTCACATACGAGGCTTGTAGAGCAGGAGGATCATAAGTTTGTCTCGAGGGAGTCAAGATAAGAGGAGGAGAGACAGCAGGCTCCAGACTTTGATAGTTTGAGAGCTTGAGAGGTGTTGGCTCCTTCGAACACAGTGCTACTACTAAGGAGACCACCACACCACTCTAGGGTGGTTAGACTCAGCCACACATTGGCACTTAGATGCCCAGGTTTGAGTTTTGACACCTATACTCTGTTTTACTTTGATTGTGTGCATTGGGGACAATTCACCTCTTTTTTGGTGGGGTGTGGGTAATTATAGTCCTCAGTGAAGTTTGAGTAGCTTGGGTCCATAACTACCTAAATTTTTTATCGTGGGGTTTTCTTCCCTCTGTTCGTTTTCCCCACAGATATTTACTTTCTATTAAACCCACACATTTAGGATGTTTTAGGTAGTACTCGTAGCATATAGTACTACTACTTGTGCCATATAGTATGTTTTGTGTTTTGTTTGGAAAATGCTACCCCACCAAAATTTTAATTAGTTACTTTAGGTAGTAACCATGCATGGCTAGGTGTGTTAACAATGCTTCTAATAAGTGAGGATAAATTATGATAAAAAGCATAATCTGAGTTGTTTGTTAATGATGTAGTCAGTGCCATGTGAGTGTGATATTAAATTGCTAAACTCTTGTGTTGTGTGCTAATTCAGAACTTCCCCTGTTACTCTAAGTTACACTATAGATTAATTGGATTGGGAAAGTATCTTAGGCCATTGTTCTTAAAAGTCCACTTAGCCTAAATGAACAACCAAAATTGCAATATATCCCTTGTTCCTAATTTTTGAGCCTAACATATACCTATTCTTTGCAAACTCCTAATTAACCTAGAATTTTTAGTGGTAAAATACTAAAATTGGCTCTGGTCCTTCCTTGAATACTGTGCACCTTGACTGAGGCAAAAAGCCTAAGCTGAGTGTGGCTGCCAAAAGTGGCCCTGGTTCTGAAGATTGATAATGTGCACCTCAACCCAGGCCAAAAGCCTAAGTTGAGGGTGGCTGGTGTAAGCGTGAAACAAAAAAATAAAGGGGAAGTTAGTGATACAGAGAAAAGTAGAAAAATCATGTACTAGGTGCAATAAAAATAGGTGATGCCTTAGTTGCGAGCTAAAAAGAAAAATGAGTGTAAAATCTAGGCAAAAAGCTTAAAAATGAAAAGAAAGCACCCAAAAAGGCTTGAAATAGGAGAAAGGGAGAATGAGATGAAAAATAATAGAGTAGGTAGGGCAAAAGTGTACAAAAATCAAGTGTCAAGGAGGGCCTTTATTCACTATATTCCTAAAATACCATACCAAAGCCCACTGAGCCTACGTTACAAGTCTACAAAGTCCTAAAGTGATCTACTCCAAGTAATTGAAGGTCTTAGTCATATGTATAGGGGCAAGCCTATGGCAATGGGAATCATTGATAGTCAGATATAAGACTTCTTTCTATTAGGGCACTTGCATTGCATTGTTAGCATTAGACTTATTCAGTGATTGTGGATTGTTGATAGTACCTCACTAGTCATAGTTGTGTTGTCACATGCACAAGTCTATATTGGTTTGCTAGATGGCTATCTGATTCTATTTTGTAAAGGTGGTGTGGGTATCTGAGTTTAAGATTGATATGATATATGCCATAGGGTTGAGATCTGTGTCTTATTGTAGTACTTATATGAATTGAGTCCATCGTTTGAGGACAAGCAACAATTTTAAGTTGAGGGTGTTGAGCATGTCCAAATACATCACTTTTGATGCTTAAAACATGGAATTTTATGTGTTCTCAATGCGATGTTAGTTTTATATGTTTTTGCGTTATAGGAGTCCAGGGTTTGCCTTGATTTTGTGAAGAAAGTACAAAAGTTACTGATTTTGATGCAGTACGAGACCTTTTATGGGTCATAGTTCACTCTATGGGTTGTGAAGTGGGTTTCGTGGACAATTCCAATGAGGGACTTATTTTCTGAAGTTGATTCTACGAACATGTAGATGGTTCATTGATTGATTTACGAGTCATAGAACATGGTTCATGCCCTAAGGATTAAAAATGAGGGATTTTCTAAAGATTCATCAGATGAAACCCCCTACGGGTCGTAAACAACTTTACAGGTCATAAAGGGGTATCGTAGATGTCGCGACACAAGCCTAGGTCCTAGACGTGACACGGTGCATAGGAAACCTGAAAGGACCCCGAGCAAATCTCTTAACATACCATTACACATCCTTGGTCGCGGAAGCAAGAAAACAACAACAAGAGATAGTAAATAGGGATGATCAGGGCTAAGGGAAAAGTCTCATATCATAAACAACAAGTGTCAAGAGAGAGTCAAAACTCATAGTATAATACATAACATATCAAACAACACCTCTACTACATAGATAAGAGTGAGGGCCAAGACAAGCAACCGGGCTCACCCTCATAATCAATATATATGTAAAAGAAAGATAGTCTTAGAAAATAGTATGAGATCGTAAATATCATCCCCAAAATGGAGGACTCACCAACAAGCTTGGAAGAAATCGTACTACCCACGTGGAAGAGGATGCTCAAATGGGACTCCGATCCATATATGGTTACACTATGTAGTCATAGAGTGTGCGTTAGTACATCTAAATGTACTAAGTATATAATATGTAATGAAACAAGTGATAAGTAACATATCAAAATGCATAAGCATAGACAATGAGTAACATATAACAATATGGCATGCATGGAAGATGCTTGTAGTAAATTATGCTTATATAGAACATATTACATGTGTAAAAAGAGTCCATTATCATATTAGTAGATCGTTGCACCCTATCACCCTTTGTGATTGAGGTACCAACCCCTCAATTGGTTGGTAGATTGTCATACCCTACCACCCTAGGTGATTGATCTACCAACCTCATCAATTGGTTGGTGGATCGTCACACCCTACCAACCTTGGTGACTGAGGTCCAAACCCCCTGACATGGTTATAAACGTACAAATCCCTTGATATGGTTGGTGGATCATCTTACACTACCACCCTCGTTGACTGAGGTACAAACCCCCCGACATGGTTAGCAAGGTACAAACCCCTCGACATGGTTACCCGGCGTGCAGCCCCCGAGAAGGACATGGTCACATTCAAACACTATATAGGAGACAATCATATACATACATTCATTTCATCATCATATAGTTATTGAACTCCTAAGACATGCATTAGGCCTTCAATTCCTCAAGAAAATCATAATTGGACATTTTATCAAACACTTGGGGTGTGTAGTGCTAGTGTAAAACCATGCAATTTAGGGATGAATCATGCAAGGAAATCCTGTGTAAAACTATCAATGAATACTTAGTAACACCCTCAAGAAATATTCACCAAAATCCTTCATCAAATCCTACAATAGGTCTTAGAGTCATAGCTCAAAACATAGTAAAACAGTTACAATTTCATGAAGCTTTAAAATAGTCCATAGTCAAGTTCATACTAGAAAACCCATATGTAAAATCAACTTAGAAACATGTATTTAGGTAAAAAGGAAGCTTGGGCACTATGAGTGAAAGAACCCAATGGTTGAAACCCATATACCTTGACTTTGGAGAGTTTCTTGAAAAAGATTTGAAATGGAGACTTGAAGCTTGAATGATATTCTTAGATCTGGATAAGTTTTGGGAATCTTGAATCTTGAGGAGGACCTGGGGCTTGACTTGGTTTTGTTTGAATTCCAGCAAGACTTCTTGAAGACCTTGAGAACGGATGAAGAATTTGATGAAGATTATAGAGGATTTGGAGAGGTTTGTGGTTGGTTTTTAGGTCTCAAAATGACTTGAAAATGAGAGATTTTCGTGTGTACAGGTAGAGCGTTATTACCCAATTTCCCTAGAGTAAAAAGAACAATTTTCGGAAAATTTTGAACTAGTTCACATCAAGTCCACACCGCAGACCTGACGCGGACAACTAATGTTTTTGTGAAGTTTCACCAAAAATCATTTTCCTTGGCACGGACAAAGTATACCTCATAGGTACTCATTTCCCTACACAATTTTGCCCTCTGAACAAGAATATGAAGTGAAATTTGAGAAATTCTGCACGGGTTTTGAGATATTAAAAAAATGCATCATAGGGTCATTTCGAGCTACGTGGAGGGGTGTTTAAATATCCAAGAATTGAGAAATAATGGAATTATGATTATGGGGGCATTCCTAGGAAAGTGTGGGACATTTCAGTATCTCCCCCTTGGGAGCATTCATCCCCAAATGTCAAAGAAATGTACATAAGACGAGTAATCATGAAGAAATCAGCCCGAACAAGAATGCAATAATGCACTTAATGACTATTTTCAAAAATCTCAACTTAAGTATTAAAATCACCATGAACCAGTCAATATAAACATGAAAATATGGAAACGACATAAGGGCTGAGGCTTAACATTGGAATCATAGAAGAAAAGACTTGATGTGTCATCATAAGTTTGAATAGAATGAAAGAGGTACGGATAATGCTCCTCTATGCCTGCTTAGGCTCCCAGAGAAACACTTTTGACTTCACGATTCTTTCATAGGGCCTTGACGAACACCACACCCTTAAAAATCAACCTCTACTCATATCCACCTAACCTCTCCACCGAACCTTCGCATAAGTCAATTCCTCCTCCACAATGTCCACAACCTGAAAGAGTCCTATAACACTTGAATCACTAACACATCTCCTCAACCTAGATGCATGAAGAACCAGATAGACCATATCCATATCCATAGGAAACTCCAATTCATATGCAGCCTTACCAATCTTCCTCAACACTCTATGAGGACTCATAAACTTCAAACTCAATTCCCTCTTTTTCTAAATCGCACCACACTCTTCATGGGAGAAACATTCAAATAGATCCAATCACCAACTTTAAATTCAAGATCCATTTTCCTCACATCAGCATGAGATTCTTTTGTTGACTTTGGGCTGTTTTCAATCTTTCTCTAATCATCCTCACCTACTCCATAGACTTCATATTCAGATTTGGACACAACTAAGCCATTTCTCCCACTTCAAACCACCCAACTGGAGACCTGTAATGTGTACCATATAAAGCCTTAAAAGGATCCATATCAGTGCTAGAATGATAGCTACTATTATTCTCATCAAGGAGCTTCTTTCTCAAGCCATCAACATTAGGCAAACAAAACCTACCTTGGCACCTAAGGGCACCATCTCCCCCTTGGGAGAAAACCTCCACCATGCCAATGCTCACCAAAGTCTCCAATTCTAACAAGGAGGGACCAAGATCTTGCTTTGCTTCTACCTCGTCAACCAAGAAAAATCTTTGAACTACTAACAAATACAATGCCACCAAAATCAACCTCTTCCAACCTAACCCTTAACCTAACCAACTAGTAGGCCTACGTAGTCACCTCCATGCTACCACCATCAACATGAACTAGGCTACCCATAGGCACCCTACTCAAAGCATCTGCCACAACATTAGCCTTACCGAGACGATAATTCACACTCATATTATAATCCTTAAGAAGTTCTAACCACCTTCTTTGCCTCAAGTTGAGATTTTATTGAGTGAACAGATATTAGAGACTCTTATGATCGGTAAACACATCAACATGCACTCCATACCAAAAATGACACCAAATTTCAAAGAAAATAACAGGATGGCCAATTCAAGATCATGAGTAGGATAATTCTTTTCATGTACTTCAAATTGTCTAAGAACATAGGCTATCATCTTAACATATTGCATCAACACACAACCCAAATCAATCTGGGAGGCATCACAATACACAACAAACCCTTCCAACCCCTCAGATAGAGACAAGATAGGAGTGGACACAAACTTATCCTTCAAGGTTTGGAAACTCCTTTCACACTCATAGGTTTACACAAACTTAGCCTTCTTTTGGGTCAACTTAGTCATGGAGAAGCAGTGGGAGAGAACCCATTCACAACCTCTGGTAGTAAACCACTAAGCCTAAGAAGCTTCTAATGTCCATGGGGTTAATCGTCTAGGCCAATTTCTAATCACATACGTCTCCTTAGGGTTAACCTTAATATAATCCTCCGACACCACATGACCTAGGAAGGTAACCTCTCTCAACCAAAGTCACGCTTCTCATACTTAGCATATAACTCCTCTTTCCCTAAGATTTGCAACACTACTCCCAAATGGTTCACAAGCTCTAAATAAATCAATACTTCATTACAAGAGACCACCGCAAACTTAACAATGTAGGTACTCAAGACCCCAGTCATGAGACCCATAGACATAACCGGGACATAAGTCAACCCAAAAAGGCACTACCCCAAAATTCAAAGTATCGGGAAGGACTTTCACTAACACGTTGGTCACCAGAACCATCTCAATAGAAATAACTTAGGTTCAACACCCCTAACTCCTATAAGATGATAAATGCAACCATTAGAGATCAATTGTACCTCAACGCAAGAAGCATACTCACCCCTTCACAACCACCTTACATGCCCCCTACTCAAGGACGGGTTTAGTAGGGAATTAGAATCTAACTCTACGGGCCTTACAATCAAAGGAGACACAACATCTATGTAGCTAATCCATCCCAAGTATGGCATCAAAATCCACTACATCAAACCCAACAAGTCACAAGAGAAGACCTAATGCAATATGAACACGGAATGATACCTATGAACTTTCTAGAAACTATATACTCAACAAAAAGGGTAGAGACCAAAGGTTCACATAACAACTCGAGACACACAAGAAGTTCACTAGCAACCAAAAAGAATAATGAAAGAAAAAGTGGCACACCGGGTCCATCAATGCAAACACGTCAAAGCCAAAGGAAATTTCAACATACCGGTAGAAACATCGGGCGCCTCATCCCTCCTTGAGCCTCTTGATCAACATTACCACCTCTATCTAAAGGTCAACCACACTTACACCTCTTTTGAGCATATGGACAATCGACTAGCTTGTGTCCCACTTCAATATAACTAAAATAAGCATTTGTATTCCTCAAGTACGGACCACCATGGTTCTTTCCATAACTTTGGCACTTAGGATTAGATATCCCATCATTACCTCCTTTGCTATTATTGCCTTTTTGGGGGAAATCCTTCCTCCTAGCCTCCACTTTGCCATAACGAAAACAAGCATTGGTTCACTTCAAACGTGGACCTCTATGAACTTTACCATAAACATCACCTATATCTTTGAGACTTTGGAACTTTCCTTCAATATAGGCCCTCTTGGCCTCGCTTCCTCTCCTCTAACCCATTGGAGTCTTTAGAGCACTCACTTGTTGATCGAGATGAGCTGCCAATTTTGTCACCACTTTAGCCAATACCCATTGAGCATTATGAACCTCCACATTTGATAGCTCGCTGTCCTGAGTAGCTTAAGACATATCTTGAAATGTAATGGCAAGCGATTAGAAATAAGCCTTAGGGGACCTAACTCTATCGCACGACAATGATCATGAAGAAGTGAAACGTTTCTTAGAATGCCCAATAGCCTCTTATTCGTAGTCGTGGTGCGCTTCACAACCATGATAGGACTCTAATCGACGCGGTGTGTTGGACGCCGAGGACTTAACAACCTAGAGCTCTGATACCAAGTTTGTCACAACCTAAGCCTAGGTCCTAGACGTGACACAGCGCATTGGGAACCCGAAGGGACCCCAAGCAAGACTCTTACCATATCATTACACATCCTTGGATGCAAAACAAGAAAACGACAACAAGAGATAGTAAAAAGGGATAATCGGGGTTAAGGGACAACTTTCATATCATACACAACAAGAGCCAGGAGAGAGTCAATACTCATAGAATAATACATAACATGTCTAACAATACTTCTATTACATAGATAAGAGCGGGGGCCAAAACAAGCAACCAGGCTCACCCTCATAATCAATACATATGTAAAAGAAAGATAGTCTCAGAACTTAGTATGAGATCATAAACATCATCCCCAGAATGGAGGACTCACCAACAACCTTGGAAGAATTTCGAACTAGCCACGTGGAGGAGGATGCTCAAATGGGACTTCGGTTCCTACGTTGTGACATTATGTAGGCATAGAGTATGAGTAAGTACATTTTAATGTATTAAGTTTGTAGGATGCAATGCAACAAGATATAAGTAACACAATAAAAATGCATAAGCATAGACAATGAGTAACATATAACGACATGGCATACATGGAAGATACATACAGTAAATCATGCTTATATAGAACATATTACATGTGTAAAAGGAGACCATTATCATATTGGTGGATCATCAAACCCTACCACCGTTGGTGATTGAGGTACCAACCCCATCAATTGGTTGGTAGATCGTCACACCCTACCACCATTGGTGATTGAGGTACCAACCCCATCAATCGGTTAGTTGATCGTCGCACCCTGTCACCCTTGGTGATCGAGGTGCAAACCCTCCGATATGGTTATCAAGGTACAAACCTATTGAAATGGTTGGTAGATCATCTTAACCTACCACCCTTGATGACCAAGGTTCAGACCCCCCGACATGGTTATCAAGGTACAAACCCCTCGACATGTTTACCCGGTGCACAACCCCAGAGTAGGGAATGGTCACATTCCAACATTATATAGGAGAAAATCATATACATACATTCATTTCACCATCATATAGTCATTCAACTTACAATACATGCATTGGGTCTTCAATTCCTCAAGAAAATTAAAATCGGACATTTTATCAAATACTTGGCGGGTGTGTAATGCTAGTGTAAAACCATGCATTTTAGGGATGAAATCATGCTAGGAAATCCAATTTATAACCATAAATCAATACTTAGTAACACCCTCAAGCGCTATTCATCAAAATGCCTCATCAATTCCTATAATAGGTCTTAGATTCATAGCTCAAAACATAGTAAAACAATCACAATTTCATGAAGCTTTAACATATTTCATAGTCAAGTTCATACTAGAAAATCCATATTTAAAATTAACTTAGAAACATTTATTTTAGGTAGAAAGGAAGGTTGAGCACCATGGGTGAAAGAACCTAATGGTTGAAATCCACAAACCTTGACTTTGAAGAGTTTCTTGAAGAAGATTTGAAATGGAGACTTGAAGCTTGAACGAAATCCTTAGACCCAGATGAGTTTTTGGACTCTTGAATCTTGAGGAGGACTTAGGGCTTAGCTTTTTTTCTTGAATTCCAATAAGACTTCTTGAAAACTTTGAGAATGGATGAAGAATTTGATGAAGATTAGAGAGGATTTTGAGAGGTTTTTGGTTGGTTTTTAGGGCTCAAAATGGCTTGATAATGAGGGTTTTTTATGTATATATGTATAGGGTTATCACCCAGTTGCCCTAGTGTAAAAAGAACAATTTTGGAAATTTTTGAACTAGTCCGCATCTGGTTCCCGTTGCAGACAACTACTATTTTTGTGAAGTTTCACCAAAAAATATTTTTCTTGGCACAGAAAAAGTATACCTCATAGGTACTCATTTTCCTACACAATATTTCTCCCTGAACAAGAATATGAATTCAGGTTTGCAAAATTCTATACGGCTTTTGGTATATTGAAATAAATGCATCATAGGATCTTTCCGAGCTATGTGGAGGAGTGTTTAAATATCCCCAATTTGAGATATAAGGGAATTATAATTATGGGAGAATTACTAGGTAAGTGTGGGGCATTTCAGTAGACTTGAAGTCTAATTTTCCAGTGACACTGTATGAGACCTCAATTACGAGTCGTGGAATGCAATATGACCCGTAAAGCTGTTCATGAGGCGTGCCGCCCCAACTATCCTATTGTGTTTAGGACTTGTATTTTAAATATTATATAATAGGTTATATTTCATTAAGTTTTTTCATTGTGCACAAAGAACTCGATAATTAGCAGGAAAAATAGTGAGATAACGTTGGAGAGTTTTGAGAAACACTTATACTTCGATTTGATCTTTAAGCTTGTGATTCTCTTTGAAGTTGGATTTGTTTGTTCTCAATTCAATTGTGTAAGTGTTCTATTATGTTATTCCAATTCTAAAGTCTTGCATCTCAATAAATTATGAGTAACTAAATCCACAACTAGGGTTGTAGGAACTATGAATTACTAACAAGGTAAAACCAAATAATTCATAATTCTTGGAAAGTGTGCATGCACGTATTAATTAATTTTCTTTGTTTTACATGTTTTCTTATAGTGGCCAACATTAGAACCCTCCTAATGTTACTGATTGGACCAAGGTAGTAATGAATATGAAAAGAAATCAATTAACAGGATTTGATTGATGTGTTCTCGTCTAATCAATCAAACTGGGCCAAGGGAGGTGGTACTGGGACTAATAGGTAAGGGTTAGCAATGCACATTATGTAGAAGGGCCAAGTCATAGTGTGAAATTTGCTTCTCTCTTGGACCATAGGGTTTGGTGAACTTAACTTACTATCCTGCATACTACACACTAGAATAGAATTAGGTTATCCAGAGATACTAAGTTACGGAATCATGGGGAACACAATACTCTGGCTTCTTACCGTATTGATTTAACTTTTGTGTTAGTTAGGTTTACTTTTCTACAGGTTATTGTAAAATCCCCCTTTGCGGGGAAGTATATTTGTTAATCACTCAAATTACGTTAATTTAATTCCCATAAGTCTACGTACTCCCTTGGATTCGACCCTAAAATTGGTTAGGTTCTATTTTTTGACACTGATAGCTTTATCCTCAGAAAAAGAGGTGTAACTTGAGCGAGATCAACTGTACCTGGCAGTATTCCACCTTCGCAAACAATTAGTATCATGATCCAAGCTAGGGCCTAGACGTGACATGGCGAATGGGGAATCTGAAAGAACCCCAAACAAGTCTCTTAACTTGTCATTACACATCATTAGTCATAGAAGCATATAAAAGACATAAAGAGTAAGAGTAAGGGCTAAGGAGAAAGCTTGCATAACATCATATTCAAGAGACCAAGAGTAAAAGCTCATATCACAGATGCATAACATGTCCAACAAATACCTCTAATACTTAGATAAGAGTGGGGGCCAAGACAAAGCAACCGGGCTCACCCTCATAGTCAAAGTAAAACATAAAGAAGAGTGCCTTAATATATAATAAGAACAACATAGACTAAGGTCCTCAAAGTGGAGGTCTTACCAACTAGCTTGAGTAGTACCGAATTAGCCATGTGGAGGAGGAGGATGATTAATTGGGCACTAATTCCTATATGGTGATGTCATATAGGCAAGAGTATGCATTAGTATGTTTGAATGTACTAAGTATGTAGGATGCAATTCAACAAGAGATAGACATCACAGTTAAAATGCATAATAATAGGCAATATACATCATATAACAATATGGAATGAATGACCATTGCTCAAGTAAAATGTATTTAAGTAACTCATACTCATATAGGATATCATATGTGTAGAACAGACCAAGCTAGATTCCCAAAGTACAAATCCTTTGGTTGGTTGATCATGGTCCCACCCCATCATCTTGGTGATGTGGTACAAACCCCTCACATGGTTGATTATAATTTCACTTTATCACCCTGGTGGCGAAGTACAAATCCCTCACATGGTTAATGAGTACAAACCCCCACCACAGTAATCAAGGTACAAACCCCCAACAAGGTTTTCCGGGCTCTTAGTCCCCCGGATCAGCCATGGTCTAATGCAACACATTATATAGATTATATCATATACATATCTTCTTTCATCATCATAATATCAATCATATCATACATCATGCTTTGGACCTTCAATTCCTCAAGAAACTACGTCCGGATATTTTATCAAACACTTAGAGGGTGTGTAATGCTAGTATAAAATCATGAAATACAGAGATGAAATCATGCATGAAAATCCATTGTAAAACCATCAATCAAAATCTTGCAACACCCTCAAGAAAAATACATAAAACTTCCTCATCAAATCTTATAATAGATCAAAGATTTATGACTCAAAACATAGCAAAACAGTCATAACTTTACACAGCCTTAACATAGTTTTTAGACATGTTCATACTAGTAATCCCAATTGTAAAATCAACTTTAAATTATGCAAATTGAGTAAAAAGGAGATCAAGGCACCATGGGTTGAAGGATCCAATGGCTAAAACCTACATAACTTAGCTTTGAGGAAGTTCTTGATGAAGATTGAAAATGGAGGCTTGAAGCTTGAAGGAAATTCTTAGCTCCGGATGAGGGTTTTGAGACTTGAATTTTGGAGTGAAAAATATGGCTAAGTGTTTAAGAGGATACTGGAGAATGTTTAGGATGATATAAGGGTGAAATATGGCTAAGTATAGGTAAAAACACGTTTGGGAACACTTAGGCCCAAGACCCAAAAGCCTTTCACCAAGATAAATATCACTTGAAACAAAATGCGCAGGTCAACGTCTGGTCTGCAATGCTGACCTATCATAGAGAAAAAATTAATACATGTTCGCGACAGCTACACGTTGCGGCACGATCATGAATCAATTCTGGGTAGAGAAATTATGAAAAATGAAATTGCTAATCATTTGCTCTTAGATCGGGGTTAGACCCTTACCCCCTAATTTTGACCACCTAAACAAGAATATGAAGTTAGATTTTCTGATATCATGCACGTATTTTGAGATATATGGAATTTAAAATTTTGAGCATTCTGAGGCACATTTTTGAGCACTTTTTGGGGTCGTTTCGATTAGGCATGTTCGCACCTCATCACCTTTTATGCAGTCTTTGGGTACACGGACAAGAGACTGCGTTCATGGACATTAATTGGGTGCAAGACCTTGACTAAAGTTTTATTACAACCTTGGGAAGGTCTAGGCCCATTTAAGCGATCCATCCTTCAGTAACGGGCGATGTCTGGGCTCCAAAATGCGGAAAAAATTGCCTTGGTTCTTCCTTTTGCCACTTTTGATATTTTTTCCACCCAAATCTTCAACTCCACCCACTTTGACACTTCTAGACTGTGTATAACCACTACCAAAGTCTTGAAAATTGTGAGGATTAGCTAAAAATAGAAATTAAAATCAAGAAGCTATTCTAGAAATTTTATATACAAAAGCTAATCTAAAAATTAAAATATGAACAAAAATTGATTCACCATCCTTTTGTGTTTCCACTTAGAGGAAATTATTCCTCTCCCAATTTCAAGATAATCTTATTGCTGAGCTCATGAGAATGCTAAGAGACCATCAACATTATCCATAGGTCTCTCCACTTTGAGAATTTGAATTGTCTACCTAACTTGTCATCAACTTTCCTTTTAGGCACTTTAGGTAGACATAAGAGTGTCAAGAGGCCCTTTTCAAATTGATCTTCACACTTCATGACTTCCAAGTAAGCGACACTCCAAACTTCAAATAAACTAAAGTTGCCATTGTCATGACCCAAGCCTAGGGCCTAGACGTGGCACGGTGAATGGGATCCCAAAGGAACCCCAAACAAGCTTCTTAGCATATCACTCACACATCCTTGATCACGAAAGCAAAATAAACAACATAAGAGATGTAAATAACGAATGTGGGACTAAGGGAAGTCTCGATATTTATAAAAGCATAAAAGAGTCAAGCTTGTAGCATAAGTACATCAAATATCCAACAACACCTCTAACATGGAATGCAACAGGGCCAAGACACTTTTCGGGCTCACCATCATAGTAACAAGTGTTAGACATAAAGAAATATTAAATAGAAAGAGTAGCATAGATAATGTCCTCACACTTGAGGACTCACCAAAGCTTATCTTTAGAAGTACCGGGCTAGCCATATGGAGGATGATCGAAAGGTTCTCTGGTCGCTACATGGTATTATCACGTAGGCATAGAGTATGCATTGGTACATTTGAATATACTAAGTATGTGCGATGCAATGCTACAAGACATAAGCCAATATAGTCAAAATGCATAATCATAAATAATGGATAAGTATAATTCCAACATGGAATGCATGATCAATGCTTAAAGTGAAGCAGGATTGTAAATCACATAACTTGCATAGTATATATCACAAGTATGGGAAGAGACCATAACCTACATAGACCAAGTGAGCTACTACTTGGAATCCAAGGCATATCACCCACTTGTAAGGTGATTGAGGCATGTCACCTCCTCAACAAGGTGATTGAGGCATGTAACCTCCTCAACAAGGTGTGATCTACTTGAACATCATAAATACTTTTCATGAATTCAATACATACATGCAAGCCCTTAATTATCATATTGTCACTTGACTTATAAATCATGTGATGGATAATCAATAGTATGAAAATCCTTGCCATTACATTTTATCAAACATTTGGTGGGTTCATAATACTTGTATCATGCAATCCAATAGTGAAATAATATGAGAAAACTCAATACAAGTCAATCCACCAACATATAGTAAAACCCTCATGTAGGATACCATGAAATCCATCATAAAAAATCTCAGAATAGATCATAGTTTTATAGCTCAAAACATGTATAGTCTCAATAGACCAAACCACTTCATGGAATAACCTTGAAATAGATAGACATGCATAATCAATCAACATTTTATAAAATCCCAACATAATTTATAATCATAATCCATAATAAGAGATACACATAGATGATACACCTTGAAAGGATACAATTTTCATAACAAGGAAGATTGGGCTCCATGGGTGAAAGGACCCAATGGATAAAATCCACATACCTCAAACATGGGTTTTCTTGAGATGAGCTTGAAGAAAACTTCGAGCATGAAGTGGATCCTTGAGTTCCAAAGTTAAGCTTGAAATCCTTAAAATTTGAATTAGATATTTGGTTAAGTATTGGAGAGGTTTTTGTGAGAGTTTTGAGTGATATAGAGTTGAAAAATAGGCTAAGTATAGGTGTTTTCACGCATAAGTGGGCATAGGGCTATGACCCCAATGCCTTTGGTCAACATAAGAAAATTAAGGAAAAATTAACACTGGTCTGCATCTGGTCCGCGATGTAGACCTAATGCAAAGACAAAATTAACATTGATCCATGCCCCTAGCACATCACGGTCGGGGTGAGAATGTTCTTTGGAAATCGAAAATAAGAAAAATTTATTTTTCACTATGGGTCCTCTGAGATCCGGGTTATACCCATTTCCCACTCAATTTAGCCCCCTGATCGAGAATATGAAGTCAAATTTTCTATAGCATGCATGGATTTTGAGATATATGGAAATTAAGATTATGGGCATTTTCGAGGCACAATTTGGGGAGTTTGAACCATAAATTATTTCTGTGGGTTTCTCTTGCAATTTTAGTATCATTTTCTCTATCTTGGCTTTTTAGATAATTATTGGCCTTGATGACATGCATTGGTCCAATACTTCTTCCAAATCAAGCACCGCTCCTTCTTCTTGAGACTCTAACTCATGGTTGATGACCGTTGAGTAAGGAACCTTGCTTGTCCCATTACTTAGTTTGAAGTTGACCTCCAAGACATCAACTTCCCATTCCAAATGGTCCAACTCTTAACCTCTAGCAACAAGCAAGCTTTTGAGATTATCCTTCAAGTTGACCAATTGGTTTCTTTGATCCACTTCATTGGCTAATCTTAAAGTCAAGTTTGTGCACAAATCTTGACTCACAACACTTTCATCCCCATTCATGTCGTTAACACCATTTTGCTCATCATAAAGTGCTATGCTCTAAAGGATATAGAAAAAAAGGCTTCATCAAGAAACTATTCATCACAATTATCCATAAAAATAAATACAAAACAAATAAAGAAAAAGAAGTACTCACAAATCAAAATAAAAAGAATAAACTACAGATCCTAAATCAACTCAATATGCCTGTTGTTCCCCAACAACAATCCCATTTTTTATGATGTTCAAGCCTACATAACTATGGACGTAGACATGATCATCATCAGCATATTTACCCAACTTTGGAGTTGGGGTCAAATCCCACAATGAACAATGTGGTCACGATTGAGTCGGATGAGGATTGATAGCTACTAATCTCTATTTGATGAGTGAGTACCAAGAAATTTCTAACTAGCTAGGGGATAATTAAGCTAAAACTACTCCTAAGGGAAAATGGGGTAAGGATTGATCAAGCAACGGAGTAAGGATAGGGGATATGAAAATTAATCAAGGATCAATCGACCTATCACACTTAGCATTAAATGACGCTATGGGTTGGCTAGGTTGCTTGTAACCATACTTCAATTATGACATTGTGATGCTTCGCAAGAGCTTATTATGACCTCTTAAGAGACCTACATAAACACATGACTGGCTTGAGCACCTCATGAGTAAAACTCTAAGACCTTAGTCCTTGATTCCATATTAAGGACCTCAGCACATAAACCCATGACTATCATGCAAGCCACCCACTTCAACTGCTCTAATTAAAGTAATAATTGAAGATATAAGAAAGACTCTATTTCGTGACCTCAAATCATAAGTTACACATGAATGTAAGCATGAACCCATACATCAACCAAATCCAATCAAAGCAATTTAGAGAGAAACCACTTGATTTTCAAGTAAATCATCAACTAAGAATAAAAGAGAGAGATTCAATCAAGACCCATAAACAAATTAACATCAAAACTCAATTAAATCTACAAATTATGCATTCAAGAACAAGGAAAGAAAGAGTGAGTGAAAGATAAATACAAGTAAAGATAACACTCTCTAATCCCCTCAAGAATTTGTATGAAACTTTCTCTGAATCCTCTCCCTAAACTAAAATCTACACTAAGGTGTCTATTCTTCTCACAAAGTTGTATGCCAAGTGTTATAGGTTTGTTCAATGATCAATGGATAAATACTAGGGTCTAGGAGTGTGTGCATATCAAAATTGGGGTTGAAATGGGAAAATTTCTTAATCTCGTGATGCTGATCATATAAGAACTCTGTGTTCTTAGATCTTTGACCACATTCACGGAGGTCAACTTAAGTTAATACTTCCACATTATACCTAAGCATATCAAAATCACAGATGTTTTTTTCTTGCTGCTCCACCTACATGCCAGTGATGGTGCGTTCACACCTTTTCCAGATCCAATACTCCATGATCGCGGGCCAAACACCACATTCATGGAGAGTAAGTGATTTCAGGTACATATCTTCTCCAATTCAGCTCCTTTTTGTTCCAATTAAACTCCAATCTCAATTCTTCTCAGCAAAACTTTATTTTCATCGTATATACATACAATATACATTATTCAAAACATATGTAGCCTCAAGTGATGAATTTAATAACACAAAATCATATGAAAAGAGTAGAAAATGAGTGTAAGTTATACACTCATCACTAGGCATTCTTCTTTGTGAAACTTCCTGCACTTAGGGCAATTTGTACTTTGGGGTTTAGAAGCAACCCCTTTATCCTTTTGGAGAGGAGGAGTGTTGATGAATCCTTGCCCACTTTTCTTTTGGCTAACTTGAAATTTTTGACCACCGCCCCTTGGGTGAGAGTAACTCCCACCTTCAACTCAAGCCCTCTTAGGCTTCCGTGCCCTTTCACGAAGCTTCTCCTCTTCAATTTGCTCTGCAGTACATCATCAAGCCAGAAATATCTATCTCCTCGACCAACATTTTCATCTTGCATTCCTTGGAAACTAGCTCAGAGACACCCAAAATAAACTAGCTCATGCGAGCCCTCAGATATGAGATCATAAATGGAGCATATTTTGATAATTTGGTGAATTTGAGGTCATACTCCCTCACACTTGTGGTCCCTTTCTTCAAGTTGATGAATTTTTGGACTTTGCCTCCTTAAGCTCGATGGGGAAGAACCGGTCCAAGAATCTACATTTGAATTCCTTCCAACTAATTAGACCCATCCCTTGGACTCTCTTGTTGTCCAATTACTCATACCAAATTTTGGCGACTCCTTGAGTTGATAAGCCACCAACTCGGCCTTTTCTTTCGACAAAATGCCCATCACCTCTACCATCTGGTTGGCATCCTCTATGAAGTCAATAGGTTCCTCATTTGTCCTTGAACCATGGAACTCTAGTCGGTTCATCCACATAAAATTTTAGCCTCTGGCGACTGAAGTAGGGACTTGAGGAGGCACCACTATCTCCCGATTAGCCTAATTGGCCAATGCTTGGGCGAAAAGTGTGAACATGGCTCTAAACTCTTTATGAGACACTCCATCAACCTATTATAGTGGAGGAACTTGTTGTTCTAGAGTGCCTAATTGATAGGGTGCTCTTTGTGGCGGCATGATCTACAAACAAGCAAAAGACCATCATTAGCTAGCGAAAAATGTTATCCAACTCTGAGGCACGACGTGAATAAGAAAGAAAGGAAGACTTTCCTAAACCGTCTCATAGCCTCTTACTCAATATAGTGGCATGGTTCACGACCTTGAATGAGACTTTATGCTACAAGGTATACATGGACATCCAAGGAACATGTTAAAACCTCGTGCTCTGATCCCAACTTTATAATGACTCTACCTAGGGGCCTAGTCATCACACGGTGAATGAGATAACCGAAGGAACCTCACTCAAGCTATCTCAAGCATCTTAAGAATTCATAGGCATTAAGTAAAACTTTTTGTGAAAAAAGCAAGAGAAAAGGGACTAAGGGCTAATTTGACAATGAAGCAACATTAAATAGTAGTGGAAATACTATAATAATATTTTTTTTGTCATATGCATACCAACTACATTATAAGCGTATGGAATCTCCATCAAATAGAAAGAAGTATAAAATAGTTCAACATACAAAGTAAATAAGAAAGTAAATACCTCAGAAGTGCTACAAATACATTGTCTTAAAATAAAGTAAAGATGTAAGATAATATGAGAAAATGGAGGAGTCCCGAACTACGGGTTCACCACAATAAAACTACTAGTCTTGGATGCCAAAAACTAACCTCGAGCTTATGGAGGAGTGTCTATCCCTACATGGTTAAATCATGTAGGCAAAATATGTGTTAGTGCTATTGAATATACTAAGTATATGAGTTGCAATGATTGATGAAATTATACTGCCATCATTATTAAACATAAGTATACGTATGATAAAAGATTCATAAAGTAAGCTTAAGCATGCACAAGTAATATTTCAAGATCAATATGAGACATTGTATTAAAAAACACATGTAATTGAAAACATAAAATAAGATAATAGAGTTCGTAGGTATAGAATTTAACTGACATATAAGACAATGTGAGATACTACATGGAACGCAACATAACCCCCTACATTGGCATGGGGAGACCACATGCTAGGTGGAGCTCCGTCAATTATCCATGCATCATAATAACAAAGATGGCCTGCATGAATCCACTAGCCTAGCCTACAAGGACTCCTTGGGTGGCACATAGTTAATGCAACAAAGGGTTATTTCTAATGTTCCCTTACCGAACCCCACTATAATGTCACATTTGGTGCTAATACATCCCACTGAAATCTTTAAGTTTCAACTTAGAATAATAAGTAGCAATCATAGAATTAGCTATGACTTATGAACCACCAAGTTAGAATTGTCCTTTCATCTTGGGGACCTTTATTAAACATCTTTTAGAGCAATTATCATCATATTCTTATATTGATAAACTTAACTTTGAAGCTCTTCATTAATGCCTTGATCATAATTGTAGAAAGCTTTACTTGAAAACTAGGTAGGCTTAGTTTTTATCATGGAACAATCATAAATCGCATAATACATAAGAGAACTTATCTTTTAAAGGAACGTCGAAGACGCCCAACCTTAGTCACATCAAAAATCCTCATATGGAATCATCATCATTAGTTAAATTTGTGTATATAGCAAAATGGTAGTTGAACTTCATAAGTATCATTTAATAGTGTAAATATCATGAAATCATCATAACCATGCATATTGACTTGAGGAACTTAAAGAAAAGGTAAAATACTTAATAAGGAACTGTATGGGTGGAAGGACACCCATAAATCAACTCACATGCCTTGTGGAACTAGAAAGAAATGAATTGAAGTCTTTTGAGGAAGAAACCTTGGAAATCCTAACCTTGTTCTTAAGAGCCCTTTTTTCCATAGTAAATTTGGAATTGAAAGAATGACAGAATGAGGGGGGATTCTAGAGCTTAAATGTTGATATAGGTTCTCTTTCCCATCCCCAAAATGATGTACTTTAGGAATATAAAGGAAAAAAAAGACAAGATTACCCCTCATGACAACTGCCAAAATAGACCTACGAGACCCCGATTATGGGCCATGAATTGATCCACATGCCGTAACTCCCTTCGTTTGATAATATATCTAAAATTTCTTGAAAACTGACTTTGCTAGACTTAAAACTATAGCCATATGTTACGTCCATATAATTTTTCATGGACTTTGATTGGACTCATAGAGTCCTTCCACACTTATCCGTTTTTATCTTATCCTTGGATTTATTCCATGGAGGACAATGGGTCATATCCTATTTTAAGGATTGTTTGATAACTCGTAAGTCACCTTTTAGCAAACTCCAAATCTGCTTCATGTCTAGAGTCCTACTTACAAAACCATCAGTTGTAAGGTATCTTATGGGTTGTCACATGGTCTGTGGGTTACCTCACACTTAAAAACTTTTCCCCTTCCTGAAGTTTTATGTTTAAGAAAGAACCTACGAGCAAATGTCCACTTACAACCCATAAGCCATCCCGTAAGTGAAACTTCAACTCATTTTTCAGGCTAACTTTTCTGTACTCAAGTCTCTTAAAAAGGAGGTCGTTACAGACCTATAATAGGTTCATAGTTTTGGGTTGAGGAACATAGTTTCATGAATTTTGGAAAATTTAACCGGACGAACAGGACCTACGGTCCGTGATTTACATCATGGCCTATAATTGATGCTTTTAGGTCTATTTAGACAGTCTTAATGAAGGGAAAGTTTTTCATTCTGCAAATCCTATTCCTAAACTATGTCATATTTTGGATCTAAAGAGGCATAAAACAAACATTAAATCTAAAGGAACTCTAATTCTCTTCATTCTTCCAATTCCTAAAAATTTTCTTCTGCATTTCTCACTCTAGAAAAAGGTCAAGGCAAGCTAGGGTTTTCAAGGTTCTTCTCAAAGGCTTCAAGTTTGTTCTTCCTAAGTTTACCAAGGTATGCGAGTTTGATTTGTGGGTCTCCTTTCACCCATGAATCCTTTCATATTGTATTTTACCATTTCTTTACGTTCCTTCAAATATTATGCATACTTATGATGGTTTCATAATATTTTAAAATATTAAATTATCCCAATGATATTCTATGATGTTTTTACTAAGTATTTACATGTATTTGGGTTATTGATGATGACCCCACTTATGAGTTTTGTTATTGATGAAGCATAGGCTATTTTGCATGTTTTAAATAAGTATATTTTCATGATTTAAGCATGCATATGTTATTTATGATTGTTCCATTTAAAAGTTTATCCCACCTAGTTTTCAAGTAAAGTCTTCCATGATATATGATGTTGATTAGTGCATAAAAGCTAAGTTTTAAAGTTTAGATTTGTCAAAGATATAAACATGTTGACAATTGTCCTAGAAGAGGTTTAATAAGGTCCCCAAGATGAAAGGACAATTCTCACTTGGTTGTTCCTTAAGGTTGAGTTGCTCTAATGATTTGCTACTTATGATTCTAAGTGTCATAATTTGACTAAGTTATGTTCCAAAGATTCTATGGGATGACTTCACTTCGAATGTGACAATAAGGTGGGGCTTTATAAGGGAGCCCTACAAGGAAACCTTTGTCTCATTAACTATGTGCCACCATAGGAGCCATTGTAGGCTAGGCTAGTGGATCCACGTAGGCCATTTATGTTATTTAAAGATGCATGCTAAGTGATGGAGTCCACCCGAAAAGTGATCTCCCTATTCCAATGTAAGGGAATATGTTAGATTCTATGTAGTAGCTCATATGGTCTTGTATGTTAGTGAAGGTCTTCTCCTACAAGCTTATGATTCGACGATATCATTCCATTACTGATGTGCTAAAAAATACAACACTTATGATTCTTAAAACTTAGGATTTTGTACGTTGTCAATGCGATATTTGTTGGTTTTATGTGTTTTTGTGTTTAGATTTGCAAGATTACAGGTTGGCAATGATTTAGCACAAAATTACAGAAGTTGCTCATTTTTGATGATTTACGAGACCTTCTATAGATCGTAGAAAATTCTACGAGTTGTAAGGATGTGTCGTGACAACTAACAGTGAGAGATGATTTTCGAAGATCAATTGTACGAGACATCTATACTAGTCGAGACCATTCTATGAGTCGCATAGATAGGTTAGTGAGGATTTCTAGTGAGGGAGACTTTGATAAAGATAAACTATACAAATATGCAGTATGAGCCCTGGATTAGTTTAGGAGTCGTAAAGTGGTATCATAGAAGAGAAGTCCAAAATCCCAAGAGCTGATTACGAGACCCCGACTATGAGCCATAGGAGATACTGCAAGTTGTAGAGAGCTTTCGTGGAGTTTTTCAACCAATTTTTCTAATTTATTTAAACTTAATTGTAATTATTATAAATAGTACTTTTAGGTTATTCTTCAAGGGAGGACGTCATTATTCAATGTTTTTAGGGTTTGTACTTGGAGAACTCAATACTAGGGAGAGAAGATTATGAGAAAATATTTACGGGTAAATTTGATCTTCAATCTTGTGATTCTCATTAATCTTAGATTTGCTTATGCTCAATTCCATTGTGTAAATGTTTAATTATATCTTCTCAATTCATAATTTCTTCATCTACACATAGCATGTGTAGCTAAATCCACAACTACGGTTGTAAGAACCATGAAGAACTAACAAAGTAAACCCAGATAATTTACTATTCTTAGATTGGATATAGGCATGTATTAATCAATTATCTTTGTTTTACATTTTTTCTAGTGGCACCCAACATGAGAACTCGCCTAGTGTTACTGATTGGACTAAGGTAGTAATGAATAGGAAAAGAGATTGATTAACAAGATTTGATTGATGTGTTCTCTTCTAATCAATCGAACTATGCCATCGGAGGTTGTACTGGGTCTTATAGGTGATGGTTAGCATTGCACACTATGGAGATGAGGCAATTCGCATAGTGAAATTCACCTCTCACCATTGACAAAAGGGCTTGGTGAACTTAAATTACCATCTTGCATGCTATATACTAGAAAAGAATTGGATTTTTCAATGATACTATGTTGGGGAATCATGGGGAACACAATACCCTTATTGATCTCTATTATTGATTGTCTTTCATGATAGTTAGTTTGGTTTATTTTATTATTGATTATTGCAACCCTCTCCTTTTGGAGAATTTAGTTGGTTAAATACTTAGATTGCTTATTGGTGAATTTGCCTTGAGTCTATGTATTCCTTGTGGGTTATACCCTAATCTTGGTTAGGTTTTATATCTTGACAACGACCGTTTCATCCTCTAATTATAAGGTGTAACTTAGGCGACATCAATTACTTATAATATTTTCTCATTCATTAATTCTTATTCATATTGAGCAATATTTGTTGTGCATGCTTAAGCCTATATTTATGTATATCGTTATCTCATTTTTATATATATTTTACTTATAAATGATGGAATTACAATTTCATGCTTGCAATGTATCTCACATACTTAATACATACCAACATACTAGCACATATCTTGCCTACATAATTTAACCATGTAGGCATAGATACTCCTCAACTGGCTCATGCCTAGTTTTTGGCATTCAAGACTAGTTCTTTTATCATGGTGATCCCTTAGTTTGGGATCCTACCATTTTTTATCTAGCTCATATTTTGAAACGATCCCTAAAATTTTCCGAAAACGTGCCTTGAAAGTGCTAGAATATTATTTTCCATATATCTAAAAATCTATTTCTTATTTTGAAAAATCCAACTTCATATTCTTATTTAGGGGGTCAAATTGAGTGGTAAATGGGTCTAACCCGTATTTTAGAGCAACCATATCAAAATCCAAAAATCACAAAATATGCTATTTACGAGGGTCAAATTTGAATGGGCATATCTCTTAGCACAGAAACAAGTGGGTGTCCCACAACCAATCAACTGAAATTCCTTTGAATTATCTTTCCAACGCACATTGTTTCACCTCATTTCCAGTTCAAATGAAGAATTTATGCCCATTTTCGTAAAACTCATTCGTGCAGAAAATTTTGATTTCAGTGGGGTTTTCACGTCGCCTCCGCAAGGTGCCTTTGTGTTTTTTGATGCCTGTTTTAGTTTTTTCAATCCAATACATGTAAATCTTGGGCCTAAGGATTACCACACTTGAATATCCATATACTTAGCCTTATTTCACACTCATATCATCCAAAACATTCCCCAATACTCACTCAAACATTTAGACTCAAATTTAACCCTAAATTCAAGTCCCAAACTCAAGAGCAATGTAACACCCCACATATTACAATACTAGTACTATGCAAATGAAACATGATATGGTTTGGTCAAATTAGAGCCAATTTTTAAAAGTGCTTGAATCTCCAATTAAAGGGCGACATGTATGTCTAACGCTGAAGAGGCTCGATTGTAAATAAGTTTTAAGTCGAATGAAGGAGATCACGAATTTAAGTAAAGTGAGAGAAGTGAGGTGCTGTAGGACTTAGGAATCTAGTAGGTGAGTCACCTACTTGCTTAGCTTAAATTTGCTAGCTAAATAGAGACGAGGCCTGACGTCGAATTTGTCCAAGTCTAATTATGAATAAAGTCCGTGTTAAGGGTGTAACTTTAGCCCATGTTTTAGCATCACAAATGGACTATATTTCCATCCCAAGAATAACATATAAAGGACTTATGTACAATAAAACTCACTTGATAAGTTGGGCCAAAACTAACCAAGAGAAAGGAAACAAAATAGGCAGCAAAAGCCCAACCAATTTGAACCCAATAAGGCGCAAGTGAAAGGGCAAAATGGTACTTTGATTTCTTAATAAAATAAGTATTAAAATGAGAAATTTAAGTCAGCCAAGTGCTACTTTAAAAGGGTCTTACCGCTCACTCAAGTCATTCAACTTGAACAAAAAAATCAGATTTTCTTAAGGCTTTCACTATTCTCTTCTTAACTTTATAAAGCAGCCAAAAGGAGCTTTTAGGGTTCTTAAGGAGGCCCTCAACCTTTAAGGTAAATTTAAGTGGTTATAGTTGTATATTTAGTAATGTTTCTTCATGAAAAATAAGAGACTATGTTGGTTATGTTTACTCTAAAATTGTTGGACAGCATGTGTTCCAAAAGTTATTGTACATTTTTCTTGTTTATTCAAAAGGTTTTCTCTTTTTGGTTGGATTGATTATGAAGGTGGGATACTTTTATTAATGTGTATTTGTTCTATAATGATGTATAAGGGCTGCTGCACCATTTTTATAGTCCGCGAAAGTAAGTTCTTGTGTGATATCGTAATTGTGCTCGTAATAGGAACTTGTGGGCTGATTGATTGTGAACTATGGTCTCACATCCTCCACCTATTTTGAGGAATGTTTTTGAACTATTCTAGGACTATTTGTATGTATAAAATGTTGTGAGAACAGTTTGGTTGAAGCTCGTAAAGTTTTGGAATCGTCAACGTCGTAATGTAGTGAAGGGATGTGACGTTATGCTGCCTATTTGTATGTTACAAAAAATTATTATGTCTTGTGCTTTTGGGGGATGTTGTAAGGCTATTATGGAACTAAAATAGGTTGCACATGATATGTATATGATAATGTGTATTAGAAAATATGATTAGGGGCGGAAAGGTTGAAAGAATACGCTCGGGTTTATAAATACCCGCTTGCTGCCCGTATGTTATTTTTTATGAGATTGGGCTACCAAGATGTATCTATTGGACGCTAATGCTAGTTTTATCACCTACTATATTGTATATAAATATTTTTAGGAAGGAAAAGTTATCTTGAGGTAATAGCGAGGTCGTACATCGAGGTATGGAAGGCTACTTGAGTTCATATTATTTGGCATGAAACATAGATCCCTCCTTGGCACATATAGGAACTTACCAATTCAGACACTACTATTAACCATGTCTCCACTCTTTCACATGTTCATATGCTCTCATACATAGTCACCATTAAATCTGCATACATACTTAGATACCAAGATATATGAGTTCGTTCTACTAAATAGAGTTCATGTGTTGTTCTACCTCCTATGCATTCCATTATTTGTGTAACTTACTCCTTTTATTGTGATGTTGTCTTTTGTGATTGTTTACATGTCATATGCTGTATCTACAGTCCTACAGCTCAAATATTATGACCACCAAAAGAATCATCTCAATGGTAATTGAAAGATAAAGTAAAGTATATTGCTTATTGATGGGTGGTTACCCGATGGGTAGAAGAATCACCTAGCCAGGGTCGATCCTATCACGGGGGGTAGCCCGAGGGGTTAAAGGAAAATCCTAGCCAGGGTGGATCCTAATATAATGTACCACTGATCTGCTGGTCATTGGTATTAGATGTTGTGCACAGATTATACAATAAAGATAAAGTAATAAAAAGCACATAAAGTACATGATCCCCTACAGTATAACTAAAGGTGGTCTCTTAACCTACACTAGTGCATAGTTTCATTTTAGTTGTTACTTTGTATACAATATTTCTTGCCTTACATATTTTGTACGTTATCTCGTACCAATGTCCCTTATAGGGTACTGCATTTCATACTGCAGGTATAGGTGCTAGTAAATCTGCCAGTAGGAGTACAGGATATCCAGTTGTCGTTACCGAGCTCCAGGTTGCTTCGGAGATTTGTGTGTTTAGAGCTAATATTTTTATATTGTATAGTTAGTAGAGACGGGGCCTGTCCCGACCCTTATCAGATACTTTTCCTCATGTAGAGGCTTTGTAGACTATGTAAATTAAAGTATGGTCATGTCTCGTAGCTCAGACACCGTGGCCCCAACGGCCTAGCCATATTCATTTCCTTTTAGTTTGTTATTACTGTTTACTTTTACAAAGGCATGTTGACTGTAGAAAACCCTTATAATATGTAAAGAAATAACATAGATACAGGTCGATTCTCCTGGGCCTTATTGGCAATAGGTGCCAGTCTGCCCTAATAGGACTTTGTGCGTGACAGAAGAGGTATCAGAGCGGGTCATCCTAGGTAGTCTACAAAGCCGTGTTTATGTAGAGTCTTGTTTATCGATGTGTTGTGCACCACATTTATAAGAAGGAGGCTACGTGGCATTTAGGAGTTGTTACTTTCTTTTCATTCTTTAGATTGTGCCACAGAGCTAAGTGTAATAGGTAGATTATGTCTAACCCCTAAATTGTTTTGTATAACAAGTATGCCAGAAACTAGGAAAAACAAAGGTAAAGGGAAGGAAGTAGAAGTAGTGGTTGGAATACTCAATCAGGTGAGACAACAAAATGAGGTTCAAGAGGAGTCTTTGTCACAGACATCTCCAGCTCCTAATGAATCTGGAAGTAGTGAAATTCTCCTAGAACCACCTATTGATGCTACCGAGCAGGATTTGAGAAATGCAGTCCAACTATTAACCCATATGGTTGCTGGCCAAGTTCAAAGAAAGGAAGGTCCAGTTATAGGTGCATGTGGTGCGAGTAGGACAGCTGGCACAAGGATACGTGATTTTCTTAATTTGGACCCTCCATCCTTCACTGGGTCAGATCCTAATCAAGATCCCCAAGACTTTATTTATTAGATTCAGTGCATTTTGGATGTTACACATATGAGTGGTACATAAGCTGTCGAGTTAGCGACATATAGGTTGAAGGGTGAGGCTATATTGTGGTATGAAGCTTGGAAGCAATATAAGGGTATAGATGCACCTCCAACTACCTGAAAAGAGTTCAAAACGGCATTTCTTGACCATTACTTGCCATTAGAGATCGGAGAGGCCCGTGCAAATTAATTCTTGTCTCCACCAAGGGAATATGAGCGTGAGGGAGTATATTCTTCAATTCAATTCCCTGGCCAGGTACACTCCTAATATAGTTGCTATTATGGCAGATAGAGTTCATCGATATGTGGATAGATTGGATACGTATCTGGTCAGAGACTATATAATTGGTTCTTTGAACAAAGACATGGTTATAGCGAGAATGCAAGCTTTTGGATAGAAATCGGAGGATCAGAGGCAAAGGAGAAGGACACAAGAGTTAGAAAGGGCGCAGTTTAAGAGGGCCAGGTCTATAGGGCAGTTTACACCGCCCCAAGGTGAGCTTAGGCCTTGATTTTCTAATAGACTGCCTAGGCCATCATCCTCGTACTCTACAACCAGTGCTCCACCACAACTTCAGGGGTCTAGGAGAAATCAGTTTGGTCCAAGAAGTGAAGGGCAAGATGCCTAGACAACAGGATATTCAGCTGGTCAGCAAATGATCCCTATGCAGCCTTATAAATAATGTGGAAGAAGTCATTCAAGTATTTTTCGTGTTAGGACATACATTTGTTATTGATGTGGTGAGCCAGGGCACAAAATAAGAGATTGCTCGAGGAGACGTATGGGTGATATAGCATAACCTGCTAGATTAGTTGTTGCATCAGCATCGTCAGTTCCTCTCTTGGGTAGGGGCCAACAAGCACCTATGGGTCATCGTAGAGGTGTTAGAGGGGCAACTAGATCTAGTGGAGTCCAGAATCGCACTTATGCTCTGGGAAGTCGACAAAATTTGGAAGCTTCACCCGATGTGGTCACAGGTACATTGTCCATCTTTTCACATAATGTATATGCATTAATTGACCCTGGTTCTACACTATCATACATCACTCCAATAGTTTCTAGGGAGCTTAAGAGAACACCCAAATTATTGAATAAACCATTTGAAGTGTCCACACCAACCTGTGAACCTATTATGGCTAGAAGGATTTATTATGACTGTCTAGTAACTGTTTGTGATCATGACACATTGTCTGACCTTATTGAGCTTGAAATAGTGAAATTGCATGTTATGATCGGCATGGATTGGTTAGCTTCTTGCTATGCCACCGTGGATTGTCGAACTAAGAGAGTGTACTTCCACTTTCCAAATGTGGCAGTTCTTGAATGGGAAGGCAACATTGGGGTGCCAAAGAGAAAATTTATCTCTTATTTTAAGGCTAGAAAGATGATATCTAAGGCTTTTATATGTCATTTAGTTGGAGTGAGGAATATGCTGACAGAATCACTAACTCTTCAATCAGTTCCAATAGTGAAAGAATTTATTGATGTGTTCCCTGAAGAACTTTCAGGCTTACCTCCAGAATGAGAAATAGATTTTGGTATTGAGTTACTTCCAGGCACTCAACCTATTTCCATCACTCCATATAGAATGGCCTCAGCAGAATTGCGTAAATTAAAAGAGAAGTTAAAAGACTTATTCGAGAAGGGTTTTATAAGACCTAGTGTGTCCCCTTGCGGTGCACCCATGTTATTTGTGCATAAAAAGGATGGAACCTTGAGAATGTGTATCGATTATCGACAGTTGAATAAGATGATAATTAAGAATAAATACCCCTTTCCCAGGATTGATGATTTACTTGATCAGTTACAGGGGGCCAAATGCTTTTCATAAATTGATTTGAGATCAGGTTATCACCAAGTGAGGGTGAAGGAGAAATATATACCTAAGACTGCTTTCAGAATATACTATGGTCACTTTGAATTTCTTGTTATGTAATTTGGGCTAACGAATGCACCAACATTTTTTACGGATCTAATGAACAGCGTATTTAAGGCATTCTTGGATGTGTTTGTGATATTATTTATAGATGACATTTTGGTATATTCAAGATCAAAAGAGGACCACGCAAATTACTTACCACAAGTGTTATAGGTTTTTCGTGATAGACAATTGTATGCCAAGTTTTCTAAATGTGAACTTTGGCTAAAATCAGTGGTATTTTTGGGTCATATTATATCCGATGAGGAAATAAGGATTGATTCACAAAGGATAAAGGTTGTGAAAGATTGGCCAAGACCAACGAAACCTATGAAAGTTTGGAGCTTCCTAGGATTGGTAGGTTATTACAAGAGGTTTGTTGAAAGTTTTTCTTCTATTTCTGAACCTCTAACAAAGTTGACACATAATACAACCAAGTTCCAATGGAATGATGCGTGTGAAAGGAGCTGAAAAATAAGCTAACTTCTGCACCTGTGCTAGTACTTCCAGAAGGCACCGAGGGGTATACAGTGTATTGTGATGCTTTAGGAGTTGGCTTAGGGTGTGTACTGACACAACATGGTAGGTTAACTGCTTATGCATCTAGACAACTATGACCACATGATAAAAACTATCCAACTCATGATCTTGAGCTAGAAGTGGTTTTATTTTCTCTAAAAATATGGCGCCACTATTTGTATAGGGTTCACGTTGACATATATACTGACCATAAGAGTTTACAAAACATCTTTAAGCAGAAAGACCTAAACTTAAGACAACAGAGATGGCTAGAGATAATAAAGGATTATGACGTCGATATACTATACCATCCGGAGAAGGCAAATGTGGTAGCCGATTCTCTGGTTCGTAAAGCAATCATGAATACTGGTGATGAGGTTATTATAAGTGAAGGAGTGGCTAAGGATCTATGTAAACTAGCCAGTTTGGGAGTTCACCTTCTTGAAACTCCGAAGGAAGGGGTTATTGTGCATAATACTACAGAGTCTTCATTGGTAATGGAGGTGAAAGAAAAACAGTTTGAGGATCCTGTTCTACGATAACTCAAGGAAAAGGTAAGTCAGGGTATGATAAAGGGCTTTGATCTTACACAAAAAGGAGTATTTTACTGCCAAAATAGATTTTGTGTGCCTGATATTAATGGATTAAGAAAAAAGATAATGGAAGAAGCTCATCATTCCCGATATTCTATCCATCACGATCAACTAAGATGTACCATGATCTGAAGGGAATGTTTTGGTGGGAAGACATGAAAAAGGACCTTGTAGAATTTGTGGCTCAATGTCCAAATTGCCAACAAGTGAAAGTAGGACACCAAAAGCTAGGATATTATATGCAATATATAGAAGCAACATGGAAGTGGGATATGATCAATATGAATTTTGTTACCGGTTTGCCTCACTCATTTCAGAAGTTTGACTCCATATGGGTAATAGTTGATAGACTCACAAAATCAGCACACTACTTGCCAGTCCAGAGTTGTAACACCCCACCTCTTACAATATTAGTACTATGCAAATGAAACATGATATGGTTTTTAAAATTAGCGCCTACTTTTTTTAAGTGCTTGAATCTCATGTTAAAGGGAGATATGTGTGTCTAACACTTAAGATGGTTGAGTGTATACACGTTTTGTGTCAAATTGAGGAGATCACGACTCTAAGCAAAGTTAGAGAATTGAGGTGCTTATAGGACTTAAGAAGCTAGAATGTGAGTCACCTACATACTTAGCTTAAATTTGCTAGCTAAATGGACATGAGGCCCGACGTCGAATTTGTCCAAGTCCGTTTATGAATAAAGTCCGTGTTAAGGGTGTAATTTTAGCATGTGTTTTAGCATAAGTGGACTTTATTTTCAGCCCAAGATAAATAGTAAAAGGTCCCAAGTACACAACAACCCTCTTGGCTAATTGGGCCTAAATAAGTGAAGAAAAACTTGGAAAATGGGCAGCTAAAGTCCATCAACTTTGAGACCTAGTTAGCCCCAAGTGAAAGAGCCAAGCTGCTGCATCACCACCTTAATAATATAAGGCTTAAAATACACAAGTAAGTCAGCCAAGAAGTCTTTTAAAAAGGAATGAAAACAGCCCCTTAAGCCATTTCAACTTAGACAAAAAGAATCTGCATTCTTGGTTGTCATTTGCTCTCTTTCAAGGTGTGAAAAACAAGCCTCACAACCTTAAAAGGACCCCTAAAGAATTTCTAAACCTTGATTTGAAAGATAAGTAAATCTACTTATTCACTTAGTATGGTTTGTGTATAAAAACCAAAGAAACAAGGTAATTATACATGTGCTGCAAATTTGGACAGCATGTATCCTAAGGATTATTGTACACTTTTCTTGTTAATTAAGGGGATTCTCCCATTTTGCTTGGTTGTATTATGAAGTAACACTCACGTAGTTAACAAACTTTTGTTTGTAAATGAGGAAAAAAGGCTGCTACACTACTTTTACAGTCCACAAAAAGGAGTTGTTGTACAACGTCATAATTCTACTCTTAAAAGAAACTTGTGGAGTGATAATTGGAAATTGTTGTTTCACGACATTCACCTAATTTGGGAATATTTGTGGACTATTGTAAGATTGGTTTTATGTGTAAAAACGTTGGATACAATTTGGGTAATGTTGAAACAGGTTCGGGGATTGTTGACGTCGAAATGTGGCGAAGGGATGTAATGTTATGCCGCCTATTTGTATGTTGTGTAGAATTATTATGTGTTGTACTTTGTGGGCTGTTAGAATACTATTATGGCACTATAATAGGCTTAAAATGATATATATATGAGAATGTGTATGATAAAATATGATTAGAGGTGGAAAGATTGAAAGAATATGCTCGGGTTTATAAATGCCCGCTTGCTGCCCGTATGTTTTTTTTATGAGATTGGGCTGCCAAGATGTATCTATTAGCCGCCAATGCTAGTTTTATTGCCTAATATGTTGTACATAAATATTTGGAGGAAGGGAAGGTTATCTCGAGGTAATAATGAGGTCGTACAGCGAGGTATGTAAGACTACTTGATTTCGTATTACTTGGCACAAAATCTAGATTTTTCCTTGGCACATAAAGGCACTTACCAATTCCGATACAACTATTAACCGTGTCTCCACTCTTTCACATGTTCATATGCCCTCATAAGTAGTCACCTTTAAATCTACATACATACATGGATATCAAGTTAGATGGGTTCTTGTTGCTAAATAGAGTTCACGAGTTATTTCATCTCATACGCATTTCATTTTTTGTGTAACATACTCTTTTCATTGTCATAGTCTTGTATAATTATGTACATGTCATATGCTACATATACAGCCTTACATCTCTAATATTATAACCACCAAAAAAATCATTTCAACGGTCATTGAAAGGTAAAGTATATTGCTTATTGATGGGTGGTAACCCGAGGGGTGGAAGAATCACCTAGCCACGGTCGGTCCTATTACGAGGGGTAGCCCGAGGGGTTAAAGAAAAAGCCTAGCCAGGGCCAATCCCGATATAATTTACCACTGATCAGCTGGTCATTTATATTACATGTTGTGTACAGATTATACAGTAAAGGTAAAGTAATAAAAAACACATAAAGTACGTGATCCCACAATATAACTAAAGGTGGTCTCTTAATCTACACCAATGCATAGTTTCAAATTTGAGTTGCTACTTCATATGCAGTATTCCTGCCTTACATATTCAGTACATTATTTCGTACTGAAGTCCCTTACGGGGGACCTTCATTTCATGCTTTAGGTACTGGTGCTAGTAGATCTCCCAATAGGAGTACAGGATATCCAACTGCTGTCACCAAGCTCAGCTTTCTTCGGAGCTTTGTGTGCATCTAGAGCTTATATTTTTATATTGTACTATTAGTTGAGGTGGGGCCTATCCCGACCCTTATCAGATACTTTTCCTTATCTAGAGGCTTTGTAGACTATGTAAATTAAAGTGTGGTCATATCTTGTACTTTAAACACTGGCCCCAATTGCCTAGCCATATGCATCTCCTTTTGGATTGTTATCATTATTTACTTTCTTAAAGGCATGTTGAACATAGGAATCCCTTATAATATGCATAGAAAGCGCATAGATACAGGTTGGTTTCCCGGTCCTTATCGGCAATAGGTGCCAGTCCGCCTTAATGAGACTTGGGGCATTACAGGAGTTATTATACAGCTGAAGAGTATGCCAAGCTATACCTCAAAGAGATAGTCAGGCTACATAGAGTCCCAATCTCCATTATTTCTAGTCGAGGGGCTCAATTCACTACAAAGTTTTGGAAGTCTTTCCAAAGGAGTTTCGGGACACAAATGAATTTGAGTACAACTTTCCACCCTCAAACAAAAGGTCAAGAAGATTGCACCATTCAGACAATTGAAGATATGTTGCGAGCTTGTGCATTGGACTTTAAAGGTAGATGGGTGGACCATTTGCCACTTATTGAATTTGCCTATAATAATAGCTACCACACGAGTATCAAGATGGTACCTTAGGAGGCGTTGTATGGGAGGAAATGTAGGTCGCCAATTGGATAGTTTGAAGTGGGTGAAACTACCTTTCTTGGGCCAGATCTAGTACAACAAGCCAAGAAAAAAGTTAAGGTAATACAGTAGCGGCTATAAACAGCCCAAAGTCATCACAAATCATATGTGGATGCTAGAAGGAGAGGACTGGAATTCTTAGTAGGGGATTGGGTAAAGGTGTCTCCAATGAAAGGGGTTATGAGATTTGGTAAGAAAGGAAAACTGAGCCCACATTACACAGGGCCTTATAAGATTATTAAGAGGTTCGGGCAGGTTGCATATGAACTAGAGCTGCCCCAAGAGCTTTCAATGGTTCATCCTATTTTTCATGTCTCAATGCTTCGAAAATGCATAGGTGACCCATCCCGTATCACTCCTATTGAAGACATGCAGGTTACAGAAGATCTCACATATGAAAAGGTACCTATTGCTATTATAGAACATCAAGTTAAGAAGCTAAGGAATAAAGAAATAGCTTCAGTAAAAGTACTTTAGAGGAACAAACAAGCAGAAGAAATAACATAGGAGGCCGAGGACGCGATGAAAGCAAAATACTTGAAGCTAAAAAGGATGTCCAACATGCAAAATTGGGACACTAATAGGTAAATGTGATTGAATACTTAATGTGTTGTCAAAGGTTTGCGTAAGTAAAGGTTTAAACTTGGTTAAGCTATCCAATCATGCTAACATTCGAGGAAGAATGTTCCTAAGGGGGGGAGGATGTAACACCCCACATCTTACAATACTAGTACTATGAAAATAAACATGATATAGTTTGGTCAAATTAGCGCAAATTTTTAAAAGTGCTTGAATCTCCAATTAAAGGGTGATATGTAAGTGTAGATAAGTTTTAACTCAAATTGAGGAGATCAAAGCCTTTAATGAGGTGAAAGAAGTGAGGTGCTTTTAGGACTTAGGAAGCTAGCAGGTGAATCACTTACTTGCTTAGCTTAAATTAGCTAGCTAGATGGAGACGAGGCCCGACGTCGAATTTGTCCAAGTATGATTATAAATAAAGTCCGTGTTAAGGGTGTCACTCTAGGTCATGTTTTAGAATCACAAATGGAATATATTTCAAACCCAAGAATAATACAGAAAGGGCCTACGTACAACAAAACTCACTTGGTGAGTCGGGCCAAAACTAAGAGAAAGGAAACAAAATAGGCAGCAAAGGCCCAACCAATTTGAATCCAATAAGGCCCAAGTGAAAAGGAAAAAAGGTACTTTGATTTCTTGATAAAATAAGGTTTAAAATGAGAAAGTTAATTCAGCCAAGTGCTCCTTTAAAAGGGACTTAAAATCAGCTCACTCAAGTCATTCAACTTGAACAAAAAAATCAGATTTTCTTAAGGCTTTCTCTCTACACTTCTTAACTTTATAAAGCATCCAAAAGGAGCTTTTAGGGTTCTTAAGGAGGCGTCAACCTTAAAGGTAAAGTTAAGTGATTATAGTTATGTATATAGTAAGGTTTCTTCATGAAAAACAAGAGACTATGTTGGTTATGTCTATGCTGAAATTGTTGGACAACATGTATTCCAAAAGTTGTTGTAAATTTTTCTTGTATATTTGGAAGCTTTTCTCTTTTTGGTTGGATTGATTATGAATTTAGGCTACTATTCTTAACGTGTATTGGTTCTATAATGATGTATATAGGCTGATTCACCATTTTTAAAGTCCGCGAAAGTAAGTTCTTATGTGATATCATAAATGTGCTCGTAATAGGTACTTGTGGGCTAATTGATTGAGGACTATGGTCTCACGTCCTCCACCTATTTTAAGGACTTTTTTTGAACTGTTTTAGGACTATTTGTATGTATAAATGTTGTGAGAACTGTTTGGTTAAAGTTCGTAAAGTTTTGGAATCGTCAACGTCATAATGTAGCGAAGGGATGTAACATTATGCCGCCTATTTGTATGTTGCATAGAACTATTATGTCTTGTGCTTTGTGGGCTGTTGTATGGCTTTTATGACACTAAAATAGGCTGCACATGATATGTATATAATAATGTGTATTAGAAAATACGATTAGGGGCGTAAAAGTTGAAAGAATACGCTCGAGTTTATAAATACCCGCTTGCTGCCCGTATGTTATATCATTTTATTTTTTATGATATTAGGATGCCAAGATGTATCTATTGGCTGCTAATGCTAGTTTTATCACCTACTATGTTGTAGATAAATATTTGGAGGAATGGAAAGTTATCTCGAGGTAATAGCGAGGTCGTACAGCGAGGTATGTAAGGCTACTTGAGTTCATATTTATTTGGCATGAAACGTAGATCCCTCCTTAGCACATAAAGGCACTTACCAACTCTGACACAACTATTAATCATGTCTCCACTCTTTCACATGTTCATATGCTCCTATACGTAGTCACCTTTAGATCTGCATACATACTTGGATACCAAAATACACGAGTTCGTTCTACTAAATAAAGTTCATGTTTTGTTCTACCTCCTATACATTTCATTATTTGTGTAACTTACTCCTTTCATTACGGTGTTGTCTTTTCTGATTATTTAGATGTCATAAGCTGTATCTACAGTCCTACATCTCCAAAATTATGACCACTAAAAGAATCATCTCAAAGGTAATTGAAAGATAAAGTAAAGTATGTTGTTTATTGATGGGTGGTAACCCGAGGGGTGGAAGAATCACGTAGGCAGGGTCGATCCACAGGGGGTAGCCCAAGGGGTTAAAGGAAAAGCCTAGCTAGGGCCGATCTCGATAGAGATTTACCACTGATTAGCTGGTCATTTATATTGCATGTTGTGCACAGATTATACAGTAAAGGTAAAATAATTAAAAGCACATAAAGTACATGATCCCACAATATAACTAAAGGTGGTCACTTAACCTACACCAGTGCATAGTTTCATTTGAGTTGTTACTTCATATACAGTATTTCCTGCCTTACATATTCAGTACATTATCTCATACTAACGTCCCTTACAAGGGACCTGCATTTCATGTTGCAGGCACAGGTGCTAGTAGATCTTCCCAGTAGGAGTACAGGATATCCAGCTGCTATTACCGTGCTCCAGGTTACTTCAGAGCTTTGTGTGTCTAGAGCTTATATTTTTGTATTGTATAGTTAGTCAAGGCGAGGCCTGTGCTGACCCTTATCAGATAGTTTTCCTTATCTAGAGGCTTTGTAGGCTATGTAAATTAAAGTATGGTCATGTCTCGTACCTTAGACACCGTGTCCCTAATGACGTAGCCATATGCATTTTCTTTTGGCTTGTTATTACTATTTACTTTCAAAAAGGCATGTTTACTACAGAAACCCCTTATAATATGTATAGAAAGCGCATAGATACAGGTCGATTCTCCCGGGCCTTATTAGCAACGGGTGCCAATCCACCCTAATGGGACTTTGGGCGTGACAACCAATCTTAAGAAATTCTTCAAGGATCTCACTCAAGCTTCAACTCTCCATCTTTAATCTCTTTCAAGGGTTCTCCAAAGTCAAGGTATATGGTGTTGAACCATTGGGTCCTTCCACCTATGGTGCCTAAACCCACTTTTCCTTAATAATGCATAATTTAAAGTTGATTTTACATGGGCCTTATATATTGAGAAATTTACTGACGGTGATTTTTGTTCATGAAAGTATGGTTGTTTTAGCATGTTTTGAGCTAAATACACTTCCTATACAAGGCCCTCTTTATTTGGATCTAATGTTAGATTCGATGAGGGGTTTTGATGTGAATGTCTTGAGTGTGTCACAAGCTGTTGATTAATGGTTTTACTGCAGATTTTTTTGCATGATTTCATATCTAAATTGCATGCTCTTTTAGCCCTATTACATGCCCCCAAGGCGTTTGATAAAATGTCTGGTTATGGTTTTTGAGGAAATGAAGGTCCAAAGCATGAGATACGATACAAATGATGTTATGATGATGAAATAAGCTTATGTATATGTTTATTCCTACATTAGATATTGCATTAGAGCTTATGATGAATCCTATATAAAGGTGTTGCATAGGCCATGCCCGATCTAGAGGGATAAGAGCTTGGTTAACTATGCGAGGGGTTTATACTTCGTCACCATGGATGGTTGGGGTATGACCTTCATCAACCATGCGAGTGGTTTATACCTCATCACCATGGATGTTGGAGTGCGACCATCATCAACTATGCAAGGGGTTTATACGTTATCACCATAGATGTTGGGGTGTGACCATCATCAACCACCAAGGGGTTTATACCTTGAAAAGCTATCTTGGTCTCATCTTCACACATGATATTCTATATGTGTATGATTTACTTAAGCATATTTTACTTATGCATTGATCATATATGTCATATTTCTATATTATGCCTATTGCCCACCGTTATGCATTTTGAATTATGAGGCTTATCTCTTGTTACATTGCATCCCACATATTTAGTACATTAAAATATACTAATGCATGATCTTTCCTACATCACCATGTAGGGACCAGAGATCCTATTGATTCTTCTTGTGGCTAGATGGATTGTTCAAGTTAGCCTTGGTGAGTCCTTTATTCCGGGGACAAGGACTATTCTCTCATATCATCTATTAAGAATATTTTTACATTAAAGTATTCTTATGAATGTTAGGGTGAGCTCGGTTGTATTTCTTGGCCCCCGCCATTATCAATTTACCAGTGGTGTTGTTGGACAAGCTATGTATTTATGTTTTGTGTTGACTCTATTATCTATTGACTCTATGTTATGACAAGTTCTCCCTTAGTCCCTTTGCCCTTATATCCATTCTTCAAATGTCATTTAATTGCTTCCACGACTAAAGATGTGTAATGATATACTGTGACACTTGTTTGGGGTTGCTTCGGGTTCCCTATTCACCGGCCATATCTAGGCCCTATGCTTGGCTCGTGACAAAGATGTTATCAGAGCACTAGGTTGAGATCCTCGGAGTCCAACACACCACGTCAATTAGAGACTTATTCATGGTTGTGTTGTGCACCACAACTATGAGTAGGAATCTATGAGATGTTTTAGGAAATATTTCCCTTCTTTATGGTCTATGTCTTGCTTTAGAAGAGAGATAGGGTTTTCCCCTCTAACGAAATAGGGTTTTCCCCTCTAACGAATGTTCTTTGCTCTTTTAGTTGATCTCGCTGCTTCAAGGAGGAAGGCAAAGGAAGTTAAGTAGAAGCTTTTGATTTTGATGGATCCTAGTTTCACTATTTCTTCTCTATTCTTTTAGTTAATGGTGGGGCTTCTTGTGTCCCCAAGTGGTTGTGTGGATCTTTGGTGTCTATTCTCTTGGTTGGGTATATTATTGCTGGAAAGTTTATAGTTGTTGATCCGGGTTTGTATTGCATTGGGTCTTGCTTTGTGTCTTATTGGATTTGGCATGGTGGATTTGGATGTCATATTAGAGATGGAATGCTTGCTTGTATGATGTGTCTTCATGGATGGTTGGACCTATAGAGTTAGAATCTTACTCCCTAATGAACCTGTCTTTGAGTGGGAGGTTGTCAAGTGGTATCAAAGGAGGTAGGTTCATTCTTGACTTAAGGTGCAATTGGTCTCTAAGTGGTTGCATTTTTCATCTTGTAAGAAATGGAGGTGTTGAACCTAAGTCGTTTTGTTTATAGAATTACTGTTGTTGGTAGGTGAGGCTTTTAATGTCCTTTCCGATATTTTGAATTTTGGGTAATGCCCTTGGCTTTTACTAGTACACCGGGTATGCCTATAAATGTCGTGAGTAAAATCTCTAGTCCTTACCCTAATAGGTTTATGGTGGTTTTGGCGATGATAATATGGTTCGTTCCCTAATGAAGTAGTGCCTGTGAAGCATTTGAGGGTAGTATTACAAGTTTAAGGAAGGAGGTTGGGTGCTTGTAGGAGAGATGGGAATTTTTATTGTAAGAGGTTACCTTCCTAGGTTGCGTGCTGCCCGGTGATGGTATTAAGTGAACTTTAGTAAGACGAAGGTGATTACAGAGTAGCCTAGACCTTTGACTTCACCGGATATTAGAAGCCTCTTGGGTTTAATGGTCTATTGCCGGGGATTGTGAGTAGTGAGTAGATTCTCTTCTATTGTTGCTCCTATGACTTAGTTGATCCTAAGTAAGGCCATGTTGTGACCGATGTTTTGAGTAGGGTGATTTGACAGGTCCAGGAGTTGCTATTTCTTATGTTATCCCTTATTGCTAGTAGGATTTGTATGTAAGTGGGTTTCATCCATAGGTTCCTTTCACCCACAAAGCCCAATCTACCTTTTTATGAAAATTACATGATTTCAAGATGTATTTCTTATGGGTATCTATTATTATGAAATATGAGCGTGAAATATGTTGGGGTTTTGTCATGTATTGTTGATTATGCATAAATATCTATTTTGAGCTTATACTATACAGTGATCTTTGTCTACTGAGACTACACAAGATTCAAGCTATGAAATCGATGAACTATTGTGAAGTTTTTATATAATTTACAAGTTACCCATGATAGGGTTTTACGATGATGTTGGTGGGATAATTTACATGATTTTAAGATGCATTGATTTTATTATTTCATGACCTATACTCTTGCATTTTGCATGATTTGAATATGTCCTCATATGTGCCCACTAAGTGTTTGATGAAATGGCAAGTTAAGAATTTTCAAGATATGTGCATGTTTTACAAGTCAAGTGACTTCATGATGAATATAGGCTATCAAATATGTTATGAATTCATGAATTTATTTTCGAGAAAACCTACATGGATTTTACTTATTTTATTCACGATTTGAATATTATGGTTCCTAAAATTCTACTGATGCATGAGTAGTGTTTATTTGATGATTTTAATATGATTCTTAACTGTTATACGAGAATTTACTTTGGGTTTATGAAGTTATAAGTATGCATGTTCCCCTTTTGAAATTATTTATGCATGAGAGATTACACTATGGGTTAAATATAGAAATAATTATTCTTTCACTTCAACTTCATATTATAAATGTTGATTTTAAATGGAGTCTTAATTACCTGTGTTATTTCCTCATTGTTCATAGCATATGCATTCATGTACACAAATTATTTTGAAAAAAAATTATGTTATGGGTAAGCCCAATTTCGCTTTATGGTATGATTTTGATAAAAAGATTGGTTATGACAATATTGTGATCACATAAATGTCTTTGACTTTGGCTTTTTAAGCATTTTGGTTTCTTGCACAATTTTGTATATGAATGGGCCATTCCTATGCATGAGTATTATGACTATTAAATTATGATTTTGGCATTTGAGCCTAAGTATGAATTATTATGAATGATGTTTGGCTTTTAAGCCCAATTGTGCATTGAAATATTTGGAAAATGACCATTGCCTCTTTGAGATTATGTACATGCATATTATAAGTATTCTTGTAAAATGATGACTTAGCTTATTGTGTTGAGGGTCTTGGGGTAGTTTGGGCCACTTGCATAGCATGTTTCTAACGAGTGTAGAACCTGTAAAGTTGTAATATGATGGGTAAGGATAGTCGATCTATTTAGTCAACTTGAGTGTAGAACCCGTAAAGTTGTAATATGATGGGTAAAGATAGTCAATCTATTTAGTCAACTATGATGAGTTAGTCACTTCTCTAAGATTGATCTTTGGTTCGAGTTTTGTACCCAAGTGAGGATGAGGGTAGGTGATATCTCTAAGTGTCCTTTTCGGACTAGAAGGGTGCATTTTGAAGTGGAGTTGTTTGGTTGGATTATGCATAAGTTGTGTTTATGGATTTCATGAATAGGGTCTTAAAACCCTACCTTGATATGTTTGTGGTGGTCTCTAGTGATGAGGTATTGATTTTTTTAGAGCTTGTGAATTATTTGGGGATAGTGTTGCAAGTTTTTGATGATGAGGGGATTGGTTGCTTAATATGATAGGTGTGAGTTGAGGATAACAAAAAGGTTGTTAGATCTCCTTAGGGATTATGATATGAGTGTGCATTGATTTTTCCGGTAAGACTAGTGTTGTGGTTGGTGCTCTAGGTAGCCTAGTGTGTGTGGATAATGGTGGTAAGGAGATGCCTAATAGAGTCCATCGATCAGCTAGATAAGGAGTTAGGTTGAAGGAAGTTGAGAATGGTAGTATAGGGTTCTTGATGGTTCCAAATATTCTTGGGATAGGAATACGAGATTAGGCAAGGCCTTGAGTCCACCTAATTAGAGTTGGAAGTCTTTGGTAAGAAGATGACAGAATGTAGGATGACTCCCAAGGGGGAGATGATGGCAATGGTACCAAATGGTTTAGGTGTATTTAAGATTGACAATTGAGCTGAGGATTGTGAGTCCTTATAGAGTGTAGAGGGAGGTTGGTAAGGTTGCCTAAGTTTGGGAATTGCTTATGGATGTAGATATGGCTGTTTCGGTTCTTCATGCTTCTAGGTGGATATGATGTATTGGTGACTTTAGTATCATAGAACATTTGGAGGTTGTGAGTGTTAAGGAGGGTAAGTTGTCTTAAGAGAAGGTGTTGGATGGATGAGTGGAGAATTTGTTGATAACGATGTAGTGTTCTTCAAGGCCCTTTGGGAAGAGTCGTCTATTCGTATGTGTCTCTTCGGGAGCCGGAGTGGGCATGGAGGAGCAGTATCTGTATCTCTTTTACTCTATTCAAGCTTATGATAACATATCTAGTCCTTTTTATGATTTCAAGTCTTGCATTTCAGCCCCTATGTCATTCATATGCATTCATGTTTAAGTTGACAAGTTTATGATGATTTTACACATATGTTGAGATTTTGAAAATGGTGTATTAAATTGTAATGTTGCATTCATATTGGGGCTGATTTATTCATGATTACTCTTGACTTGTATGTCTCTACTACATGCGGGGATGAATGTTCCCAAGGGGGAGATATTGAAACGACCATAAAAAGTGCCCAAAAACGTGCCTCAGAAGTACCTAGAATATTGTTTTCCATATATCTAAAAATTGGTTTGTTATTTCAAAAATCCAACTTCATATTCTTATTTAGTAGGTCAAATTGAGTGGAAAATCGGTCTAACCCGAATTTTAGACCAAACATATCAAAATTCAAAAATCACAAAATACGCTATTTAGGAGGGTCAAATTTGGAGGGGCGTATCTCTTAGCACACAAAGAATTAGGTGGCCCACAACCTATAAACTGAAATCCCTTTGAGTTATCTTTCCAATGCACTTTGTTTCACCTCATTCCTAATTCAGATGAAGAATTTATGCCCGTTTTCGTAAAACTAGTGCATGCAAAAAATGCTGATTATAGTGGGGTTTTCGCGTTGCCTCCGCCACGCGCTCCTTTGTATTTTGATGCCTGTTTTAGTTTTTCTGTCCAAGACATGTAATTCTTGGGCCTAAGGGTTCCCACACTTGAAAATACATATATTTAGCCTTATTTCACCCTCATATCATCCAAAACATTCCTCAATACTCACTAAAACATTTACACTCAAATTTCACCCTGAATTCAAGTTCCAAACTCGAGACCAATCTTAACAAATTCATCAAGGATCTCACTCAAGCTTCAAGTGTCCATCTTAAATCTCTTTCAAGGGTTCTCCAAAATTAAGGTATGTGGTGTTGAACCATTGGGTGCTTCCACCCATGGTGCCTAAACCCACTTTTACTTAACAATGCATGATTTAAAGTTGATTTTACATGTGGGTATTGTATATTGAGAACTTTACTGCATAGTGATTATTGTTCATGAAAGTATTATTGTTTTAGCATGTTTTTAGCTTCAAATGTTGGATCTAATATTGGATTTGATGAGAGGTTTTAATGTGAATGTCTTGGGGGTGTTGCAAGATGTTGATTAATTATCTTACTACAGATTTTCTTGCATGATTTTATCTCTAAATTACATGGTCTTTTACCCCATTATACACCCCTAAGGTGTTTGATAAAATATCCAGTTATGGTTTCTTGAGGAAATGAAGGTCCAAAGCATGAGATATGAGATGAATGATATTATGATGATGAAATGAGCTTATGCATATGTTTATTGCTACATTAGATATTGCATTAGAGTTTATGATAAATCCTATACAAAGTGTTGCATAGACCATGTCTGATCCGGGGGGATAAGAGCCCGTGGAACCATGCGAGAGGTTAATGTCAATCAATAAAAAAATTGAAACAACTTCGTAAATATATCTTAGGTATGGAAATCGAAAGAATCCAATTCGAGCAAGTTTCAAATT
>JAABOM020000012.1:11087006-11255609 GCA_011800125.2 Solanum clarkiae
ATTGGACTAGAGAGCAAGGTATCCTTGGTTTGGGAATCGGCTTACCTGTAAGTGGGACTAGACGGCGCCATCATGACCAGGACCTACACGTGATAACTTCAAATATATATACACACACATGAAAAGTCAAGTAAGTCCTTATAATTGTCTAATGACATTTTAAGTAATTATTTAGTCAAATATTCACTCATTATCTTTTTTTTATAAATTTAACACTAAACAACACTTCAAATATATATTCACACACATGAAAAGCCAAATAAGTCCTTATACTAGTCTAAAAACATTTAAGGTAAATATTTGGTCAAGGATTCACTCAATATCCTTTTTTTGCAAGTTTAGCACTAAACAACACTTCAAATATATTTACATACCTATTTCATCATTTTTTTCAGAGGTATTTTCACGAACAAAAGAAGAAGAATAGAAAGATTGATATTTGTTGTATTTTGATGGCAACGCTCAAGAATAGTGCATCCCTCAACAACAACTGGACTCTGGATGAAGATTCCATCCTTGAGTAATTGCTTTGTCACGACCCAAGCCTAGGGCCTAGATGTGACCGGCGAATAGGGAACCCGAAGGAACCCCAAACAAGCCTCGTAGCATATCATTACACATTCTTGGCGGGGGAAGCAATGCAAAATAATATAAGAAACATAAATAAGGGGAATTGTGACTATGGAAGATACTCATATTTAAATAGCTTGAATATCATAAATAAGTCAAAGCTCAAGCATAATACATAACTTGCCCAACAACACCTCTAATAGAGGACTTAACGGGGGCCAAGACAAGCAACTGGGCTCACCCTCATTATAGAAGTATACCAAAAAGAAGGATATTCTTTAATACATAGATTAAGAACATATATATTGCTCTGACACATGAGGACTCACCAACTAGCTTGAATGGATACCACTAGCCACGTGGAGGAGGATGATGACTCAATAGAGCTCCGGTTCCTACATGGTGATATCATGTAGGCATAGAGTATGCGTTAGGACATTTGAATATACAAAGTATGTGGGATGCAATGCAACAAGAGATAAACATCATAATTAAAATGCATACTAATAACCATTAGATAACGCAATAACAATATGACATGTATAACTAACTCTTAAGTAAGTCATGCTTTGCAAATCGTTCATCTATATAGATCATAATATAAATGTGTAAAGAAGCCTCAACCTACAAAATATAAGACTTTTTGGAGCCACATTCCTTACGGGAACCCGTCCCCTTTCAGACTAAATGACCCTCTTTACGGGAGCCCGTCCCTTTTCGGATTAAGTGTCCCTCCTTACAGGAGCCTGCCCCTTTCGGATTAACTGAACTTCCTTAAGGGAGCCTATCCCTCTTTGGATTAACTGTCCTTCCTTACCGGAGTTAGCCACTCTTCGGATTAAGTGACCTTCCTTACATGAGCTCGTCCCTCTTTTGATGAAGTGACCTTCCTTACAGGAGCCAGTCCCTTTTCAGATTAAGCATTTCATAGAACTAGATCATCAAACCATTATATTCCAATCATTATTTCATCATCATATAATCATCATAACATCATTCATCTCATAAGACATACATTGAACCTTCAATTCCTCAAGAAACCATAATCGGACATTTTATCAAACACTTGGCGGGTGTGAAATGGTTGTATAAGACCATGTAATTTAGAGATGAAATCATGCAAGTAAATCCATTGTAAAACCATCAATAAACACCTTGAAATACCCTCAATTAATATTCATCAAAACCCCTCATCAAATCTTACAATAGATCAAAGATTTATAGCTCAAAACATGGCCAAACAGTAACAACTTTACATAGTTTTAACTTAGTTCATAGACATGTTCATACTAGAACATCCATTTGTAAAATCAACTTTAAATCATGCAATATTAATTAAAAGAGGCTTTAGGAACCATGGGTTTAAGGACACAATGGTTTAACACCACATACCTTTGGTGTAGAGTTGCTTGGAATTTAGATTTGGAAGAATGGAGGTTTGGAAATGATCTTTGAATCCATTCTTGTTGTTGGGTTTCCTTGAAATTGAATTGGAGCTTGATGCACCCTTTTGAGAGAGTTGAGAGTGTATTTGAGATTAGAGTAATGAGTTTTATCCTTTGGAACATTGTTTAGGTCTTTTAGGAAGGTTAAGATAGCATTGGAAGTCTAAAAAAGGTCAGTAGAATAATTAAAATTTATGAAAAACACCATTAGTGAAGGGATGGAAAAATTGTCAAAGTATCATCTCACGGGAGACTTCACTGGCCATGTGGCACTCCACCAATCATGTGGAGTGTCCATGTGAAGTGCCTTAGTGAAAAAATGGAAATTGGGAAACATGGAAAAATTGACGTCTCCTCACTTTGACGGACAGCTTCACGGACCGTGTACTAGTCTGTCCTACCTTAATTGGACGAAATTGTTGCTGGCCACCACATGCCAGGTGCCATGGCCCATTACCCTTCACAGGAGCCGTACAAGAGAGTCGTGTCCTATGCCTTAGCTTCCAATGCCACCCACGCCTAGCCAAGTCTCCTAAAACACCTCCACGCCCCTTCTCACGACCAGTGGTGAGTCACATGACCCGTGCCACTGGTCGTGGACAAAGACTTAGCCTCACCATGCCTTTTTCCAGCCCCAAACATTTCCCATGACCCGTACAAGGCCACACTACCCGTATGGGTGCCCGTGGGGCTTCACTGCACGGGAGGATCTCAAAAATGGTCATTACTCCTGCATCCGACATTGAAATGAGGTGAAACCATGTGTGTTACGAAGATAACTCAAAGGGCTTTCATTTGACATGTCGTAGGCCACCAGTTCTAAATGTGCCGAGAGTTATTCTTGTTTAAAATTTACCATTGTATGAAACAACACCCAAAACTCAACTTGTAGGTATGTCTTGAACTCGTTTAGGTACTAGGAGTCTCCCATGAACCTAATACACCCCGAACTTGACCAAATGAGGCTTGAAACATGGATAGATAAGAGCATAGAGTTACGGGGTGTTATAATATCTCCCCCATGGGAACATTCGTCCCCAAATATCAAAGAAACGTATACAAGGAAAGTAGTCATGAAGACATTAGCCCAAACATAAATGCAACAATACACATAAACATGATTTTCAAGAAAATTTCAACATGTACATCAAAATTCTCATAATCTTATTAACATGAACATGAATGCACACAATGATATAAGGGCCGAAACATGAGACTTGGAATCATTAAAGGACTTGACATGTCATCATAAGCTTGAGTAAAATGAAAGAGATAAGGATATTTCTTTTCAATGCCCGCACTGGCTCCCTGAGAAACACATGTGAATAGACGACTCTTCTAAAGGGGCATTAACGAACACCACATCCTCATTAATCAACTTTTCCACCCTTTCATCCAATACCTCCACTGGGACCTTCTCCTAAGCCAACTTATCCTCCATATCAGCCACAATCTCAAAGAGTTCTATAGCACTAGATTCACCAACATATACTCTCTACCTAGAAGAATGTAAAACTGGACAAACCACACTCCTATCCATAGGCCATTCCAAAATTTATGCAACCTTACCAACCTCCCTCTACACTCTATAAGGACTCACAATCCTCAACTCATTTCTCAACCATAAACACACCCAAACCACATGGTACCATAACCACCATCTCCCCACTCTATCATCTTCTCTCCCTCACTAGAGACAAAATCTGAAACATTGGTCAAGATTGGAGAAGTGACTATCCCATTGTATTTGTCCAAACAAATGGACCGTCTATAACCAAATCTTACTAGTGGCAAAGGGATAACGAAAGAAATACCAACTCCTGGAACCACCAAATCATGCACAACAAAATCTAGGAAAATGTCTAACTTACCGACAACGTCATCGGACACCTCATCCCTTCCTTGCCTTCTTTGAAGAGCATAGAACCTATTTCTCTTAGGAGCATCACATTGTCCTTGAAGGTGACCATCTCGACCTTCAGTTTGAGCATGGGGACAATCAATAACCCGGTGACCCATTTCACCACACCCATAGCAAGCACTAGTGTTCCTCCAATACGGGCCACCATGGTTTTATCTATATATAGGGAACTTGGAGTTAGGCCTTCCACTATTACCACCTTGTCATCTTGGGTTATCATTGTCAATCCTTTCATTAAGAGCATTGGAAAATCCTTGGCCTTGATGGAACTGACCATCGTTGGATCCTTGAAACTTATCATCACTATGGGCCCTCATGGCCTCTCTACTCCTCCTCTTCCTCAACTTCTCCTCTTCCATTTATTTGACATAGGTTATCAAATGAGACAAATCTATGTCACCAATCAACATAGCAGACTGGTATTCTTCACTCACTAAGTCGGACACGCCCAGCACGAACTTGTTCATTCTAGATCTTGGGTCGGCAACCAAGTTAGGAGCAAACTTTAAAAGTTGGTTGAACTTGAGGGAATACTCCCTCACACTCATTGACCCTTGTCTAAATTCTGGAATTCCACCAATTTAGCTTCCCTAAGCTTAAGAGGGAAGAACTGATTAAGGAAATCCACTTTGAACTTTTCCCAAAGTACCACGTAGACAACTTCCTTCTCGTCCTTCCATTGGTTGTACCATATTTCTTCTACTCCTTTGAGTTGGTAGGCTGCCAACTTTGACTTTTCTTTCGGTCTCACACCCATAATAGCCAATATTTTGTAGACCTCATCAATGAACTCTTGAGTTCCCTCATCAACTTTTGACCCATAGAATTCTGGGGGATTTATTCTTATGAAGTCTCTCACCCGTGAAGCCAGTGTAGGAGCATGAGGGGCTTAGGTTCCTTGATTTTCTTGGTTAGCCACCACTTGTGCAAGTAAGGTGAGAGCATCTCAAAGCCCCCCATTTTCCAGTTGCTCCTTAGGAGGGCTCGTCTTCCCCTTGTGTTTGGCATGATCTAGCATAGCAAAGAATAATCGTTAGGGGGAGAAAACTTACTCCAAGTCTATGGCATGACATAGAACATAAAGAAGAGTAACATTTCCTAAAATGTCTTGCAACCTCCTACTCATGGTTGTAGTACACAACACAACCATGAATAAGACTCTAATGGACGCGGTGTCTTGGACTTCGAGGATCTATCAACCTAGTTCTATCATTACACATCCTTAGTCGCAGAAGCAATGCAAAACAATCTAAGAAACATAAATAAGGGGAATTGAGACTATGGGAGATACTCATATTAAAATAGCTTGAATATTCTTAATAAGTCAAAGCTCAAGCATAATACATAACTTTCCCAACAACACCTCTAACATAGGACTTAACGGGGGCCAAGAGCAGTAACTAGGCTCACTCTCATATAAAACTATACCAAAAATAAGGATAGTTTTTAATACATAGACTAAGAACATAGATATTGCCCTCGCACAGGACGATTCACCAACTAGCTTGAATGGATACCACTAGCCACGTGGAGGAGGATGATGACCAAATGGAGCTCCTGTTCCTACATGGTGATATCATGTAGGCATAGCATATGCGTTACTACATTTGAGTGTACTAAGTTTGTGGGATGCAATGCAACAAGAGATAGACGTCATAATCAAAATGCATAATAATAACAAACAGATAGCATAATAAGGCATGCATAACTAACACTTAAGTAAGTCATGTTTTGCAAATCATTCATCTCACATAGACCACAATATATATGTGTAAAGAATCCTCAACTGACATAATATAAGACCTTTTGGAGCTACCTTCCTTATGGGAACCCATCCCCTTTCAGACTAAATAACCCTCTTTACAGGAGTCTGCCCATTTTCGAATTAAGTGTCCCTCCTTACGGGAGCCCGCCCTTTTTTAGATTAAGTGATCTTCCTTACGGGAGTCCATCCCTCTTTGGATTAAGTGGCCTTCCTTAAAGGAGCCCGTCCCTATTCGTATTATGTGGCATTCCTTATGGGAGCCCGTCCCTGTTCGGATTAAGTGACCTTCCTTATGGGAGCCCATCCCTTTTCGGATTAAGTATTTCATAGGACTAGCACATCAAACCATTACATTTCAATCATCATATAATCATTCAGCTCATAAGACATACATTGGACCTTTACTTCTTCAAGAAACCATAACTGGACATTTTATCAAAAACTTAGCGGGTGTGAAATGGTAGTATAAGACCATGCAATTTGGAGATGAAATCATGCAAGTAAATCCATTGTAAAACCATAAATCAACACCTTGCAATACCCTCAAGAAATATACATCAAAACTCCTCATTAAATCTTAAAATAGATCCAAGATTTACAGCTCAAAACATGGAAAAATAGTAACAACTTTACATAGCTTTAACACAGTTCATAGACATGTTCATACTAGCAAACCCATTTGTCAAATCAACTTTGAATCATGAAATATTAATTAAAAAAGGGTTTAGGCACCATGGGTGGAAGGATCTAATGGTTCAACAGCACATACCTTAGGTCTAGAGTTGCTTGGAATTGAGATTGGGTAGAATGGAGGCTTGGAAATGATCTTTGAATCCAATCTTGTTCTTGGATTTCCTTGAAATTGAATTGGGGATTCATAGAGGCTCTTGAGAGAGTTGAGAGTGTATTTGAGATAAGACTAATGAGTTTTATCCTTTGGAATATTGTTTAGGTCTTTTAGGATGGTTTAGATAGCATTGGAAGTCTAAAAAAGTCAATGAAATAATTAAAATTTATGAAAAATGCCATTAGTGAATGGATGGAAAAATTGGAAAACTGTCATCTCACTGGAGACTTCACTATCCATGTGGCGCTCCATGGGTCGTCTGGAGTGCCCGTGTGAAGTGCCTTAGTGAAAAAATGGAAGTTGGGAAACATGGAAAAATTTACGTCTCGTCACTTTGACGGAACGCTTCACGGATAGTGTGGCATCACAAGGACCATGTACTGGTCTATCCCATCGTACTTTGACAAATAATGTTGCTGGCCACCACACGTCAAGGTGCCACAGCCCGTACCACTTCACACTAGCGGTACAAGGCAATCGTGGCCTATGCCTTAACTTCCAATGCCACTCACGCCTAGCCATGCCTCCTAAAACACATCCACGCCCCTCCTCACAACTAGTGGTGAGTCACATTACCCATGCCCCTGGTTGTGGACCATGAATTAGCCTCACCATGCCATTTTCCAGCCCCAAACATTTCCCGAAAAATGTACAAGGCCACACTGCCCGTATGGGTGCCCGTGGGGTTTCACTGCACGGGAGGGTCTCACAAAAAGGGTCATAACTCCTTCATCCGACATCAGAATGATATGAAACCAAGTGCTTATGAAGCTAATACAAAGGGATTTCATTTAACATGTCATGTGCCACCTAGTTCCCAATGTTCCAAGACTTTTGCCTATTTAAATTTGACCCTTGCATGAAACAACACCCAAAACTCCTATTGGAGGTATGTCTTGAACTCATTTAGGTACTAGGAGTCTCCCATGAACCTAATACACCCCAAACCTAACCAAATGATGCTTAAATCATGGATCATAAGATCATAGAGTTATGGAGTGTTACATGCTTATCAAGTATTTGCATTCTAAATTTGCGAACCTCTATAGTTTTGATTTTTGAATTATTATTTGATGTTGATGAGAGATTTAACATTTGATCATTTATCATGATGTCATGTAATAAAACAATATCAATATTGTATGACATATTAGTAGTTAGTCTTCTCCAGCGTCAAATTTCTATATTTAGGGTTAGCCACTGTGGACGAAGAGAGTAGGTAGAAATACTAGTATCTAAAACTTTTTAAATCATAGCCAAATATGATTTATGGTTAAATAAATGCTTAGTTACTAAGATGGAAAAAACCTCATCAATTTGGAGGAATTAAATTTTTTTGGTTAATTTGGGTCATAGACCCGTTTTATTGCTTAATACAATTATTACATCCAGCCCAAGTGTGAAAAAAATGCATGAATCCAAAAAAGGAAATATAAGTTGATAAACTAGTACTAAGACCTAGTAGATTTATAGACAGTGTACAGGAAACCCTACAGATGTGGAGCTTCCTTTTCCTAGAAGTTTTGCCTCTTCGACTCTTCACTCTCTTCCGATGTTTCTCCTGTTCATCAATCACAAGTTCATTCTCCATCTGTTGTGGATTGTCAACTTTTTGAATACCAGGGTGGTTGAGGTTGTATTCATTATCTATAAAACGTCTATTCTGGCATGTCTTAGGTCTAAGCACTTGATTTTTCCATGTAGGTGTCATCTCTGGTAATGGTAAGGTTAGTAGAAGAGGTTGGACCCGTTGATTTCCTTTTCTATTCAGGTACTACTCTATTACATCTTACATGGTTTTTTTGTCTTACTCTCTGTCCTCCAACTAACTGGTGCCTTCATTTTTAGAATGAAAAAAAGAAAAAGGTTGTTCATGAAGTTTTTGAAGAGGAGTTTCTGTGTCTGCATGTCTAGATCTCTGAGTCCTATCTTTTCCTTTTGTAGGGTTGCATCACTTTTTAGAGCTGACTTTCATAGGCTTGTAGATATTAGCATAAAATTGTTCTTGTTGATATGTTATTCTTTTTTTTCTCTGTAAATTTGTCTTAATAGCTATGTTAACAGCTCTGGAAACTATAGCCTATGCATTCCTACTTGTTATCCCTTTTCCTGGTTTAATCCTCAGTGAAGAAAGTTGGAACTTGTCTGTGTTAAGAATGCTTCTTGCTTGTATGGGTAGCTTCCTGAATGAATGAAACTGTTGTGTGTTATCTAATTGAATAGCTTGCTTAGGAATATAGTCTACTAATTGATTGGCATCCCTATACGTATGCTCCACATAAATGTGTATTCCTTAGATTATTGTCATACACCCTTCAATTATTTGCACCAATTCCTAAGGAATCTTCCAAGCCTTTCTTAGAAAGTTTTTGAGGCCGAGTGAATCCATCTCTAGCTTGGTATGTTGGAAACCCCTTAATTTGCAAAACTTGAGGGCCTTCCATACAATACTATAGATAATTTTCCTAAATTCAATGCATCCATACAATCCCTCAATCATCATAAAGTCCCTTGACTTATAAACCATGCATTAGATCATCAATAGCTCAAGAATCCTTGTCATGACATTTTATCAAACTCTTGGCTGGTGTGCAATGCTAGTTAAAAATCATGCAATTCAAGAGTGAAATAATGTGAGAAAAGTTAATGTAAATAACCCACCAACTCATAGTAAAACCCTGATGTAAGATAACTTGAAATCCATCATCAAATTTCATAGTAGATCATAGTTTCACAACCCAAAACATGCATAATCACAATAGAAAAATCATCTCATAGTGTAAGATTTAAATAGGTAGACATGCGTTTCCAATAAATATTGCATACAACTCCAACAAAATTTGTAATCATAATTCATAATAAGTAATACAACATAGGAATATGCAATTTTCATAAAAAGAAACGTTGGGAAAATTTGGGACCCAATGGTTGAAATTCAGGTACCTCAAATTTAGGGATTTCCTTGATGTATATTTAGATGAGAACGTGGAGCTTGAATGAAGTTCTTGTGATCCGGAATTAACCTTGGGACACTTGAATTTGGAGGAAATATTTCGTTAAGAGTTAGAGATGATTTTGAGAGCGTGTCTTGAGTGATATAGAGGTAAAAAATGGCTAACTCTAGGTGTTTCCATGCACATGTGGGCATGGAGTCAAGATCCCAATGTCTTAGGCCGAACAGGACATATTAAGGAAGTGCAGACACACTTACGTGATGGGTTCACCTCGCGGAGGCATAGCGGATGGCATCTGTTTCCAAAATTTTTGTGAAAATTAAATTTCTCTATGGGTCCTCTAAAATCGGGGTTATACCCATTCCCCACCAAATTGTTTCCCCTAATAAAGAATATGAAGTCTAATTTTTGATACCACGCATGGATTTTGAGATATATAGAAATTACGATTATAGGTATTTTCGAGGAACATTTTTGGGGCGACTTTGAGATGTTTCAGTTCTCACATATGTATTAAGTTCTATGCAAGTTTAATGATTTACAAGCATATTTTACTTCAAGAATTGATCATGCATGCCATATTTGGATTATGCTTATCCATTGCCAATTACTATGCATTTTGACTATATTGACCTATGTCTTGATGTATTACATCGTACATACTTTGTAAATTCAAATATACTAACACATACTTTATGCCCATATGATATCACCATATAGGAACTGAAGCTCCTGTTGATCATCCTCCACGTGGCTAGTGAGATCATTCGTAGAAAAACTTGGTAGGTCCTTAAGTTTGGGGAGACTATTTACTTTCTCTTGCTATTCGTAAAACTTCTTGATGTTGAACATACGACATTATGAGGGTGAGCCCAGAAAGTGTCTTGTCCCTTCCTTATTCTACGTTAAGAGGTGTTGTTGGAGCATTGTGATGTATTTATATATAAGCTCGACTCTTTATGTTTTTTTGATATCAAAGACTTCCCTTAGTCCCATTTTCCCTTTTTATTATCTCTTGTTGTTTTTTACTTTGCTTCCGCGACAAAGGATGAGTGATTAATTTGCGAAGAGGCTTGTTTGGGTCCCTTTGGGTTCCCATTGGCCGTCACGTCTAGGCCCTAGGCTTGGGTCATGACAAACTTTGTATCAGAGCACTAGGTTATTAATGGACCATGGAATCCAACACATTGTGTCAATTATAGTCTTATTTATGGTTGTGAAGTGTACCACAACTATAAGTGAGAGGCTATGAGGTGTTTTAGGAAATGTTTCCCTTCTTCATGATCTATGATGTGCTTGAGAAGTAAGGTAAGGCTTTTTCCTCGAATGAATTTTTTTTGCTATTCTAGATTATGTTGATTAGAAGAGGAAGAAGAGCCCGATACTTGAGGAGCAACTGCCTCCTCAAGCTCCTCAAGAAGAAGGAGTAGGCCAAGAAGAATTCCGTGACGCTATTATAATGTTAGCTCATGCTATGACAAACAAAATTAATCAAGGGGCCCAATCCCCTCATGCTCCTACTCCGGCCTCAAGGATGAGGGATTTTACTAGAATGAACCCAATGGAGTTTCATTGATCCAAGGTGGATGAGGACCCCCAAGAATTCATTAATGAGATGTATAAGGTGTTGTCCACTATGGGGGTTAGTTGGGAAGAAAAAGCGGAGTTGGTGGCCTACCAACTCAAGGGGGTGGCTCAAGTATGGTTCACTCAATGGGAGATGGAGAAGGGGAATGGTGATGCTATCCTTTGGGAGGAATTCAAACCGACATTTCTTAACCGGTTCTTTCTATTAAGCTAGTAGAGGCGAAGACGATGGAATTTATGAATCTAAAGCAAGGGACTATGAGTTTGAGGGAGTATTCCCTAAAGTTCAACCAACTCTCCAAGTATGTCCCACAATTGGTTGCCGCTCAAGGATGAACAAATTTGTGTCAGGTGTTTCCAACTTGGTGAATAAGAAGTGTCATACCACCATGCTAATAAGTGATATAGACTTGTCCCACCTCATAACATCTGCCGAACAAGTAGAGAGGGAAAAGCATAGAAAGAGAAGAAGTGGTGAGGCCAAGAGGGCCGTTTTGAAGGTAGATTCCAAAATTCCAAGGGTGACCAGTTTCCTCAAGGCCACAAGTTCCAAGACCAAGGGTCATCCAATGCTTCCAACAAGAGGTCTGCCAATTATAGGGTGCCACATCAAAGATTCCAAGATGGTAATGGAGGAATAGTACAGCCTAGATGTCCAAGGTGTGAAAAGAATCATAGTGGTAATTGTTTGAGAAATTCAAATGCTTGCTTTGGTTGTGGTGAAGTTGGCCACAAGGCTATTGATTGTCCTCATGCTCAACCCAAAGGTAGAGATGATCGTCCAAAAGGCCAAGATGCAAATGCAAGTCAAAAGGGAAGAGGAGGCAAACAAGGGGGTTCACCAAGGCAAAATAGATTCTATGCTCTTTGTCACGATGCAAGCCTAGGGCTTAGACGTGATACGCCGAGTGGGGAACCCAAAGGGACCCCAAACAAGCTACTTAACATATCATTACATATAATTGGTCACAATAAAACAACATATTTATATTAGAAATAAGGGCAAAGGGGATAAAGGGAAACTTTCATAACTTAAACATCAAGGCAAGAGGGTCAAGGTTCAATACATAACATGTCCAACAACAACTCTAAACATAGATAGAAGCAGGGGACAAGACAAGCAACCGAGCTTACCCTCATAGTCAATACAAACATAAAAGAAAGATAGTCTTAGTATATAGCATGAGATCATAATCATTGTCCCCGGAATGGAAGACTCACCCAACTAGCTTGAGAGAAATTGTACAAGCCACATGGAGGAAGATGCTCAAGTGGGACTCCGGTCCCTATAGTGTAACATCATGTAGGCATAGAGTATGCATTAGTATGTTTGAATGTACTACGTACATAGGATGCAATGCAACAACAGATAAGAAACATAATTGAAATGCATAAGCATAGTCAATGAATAGCATATAACAATATGGCATGCATGGATGATGCTTGAAGTAAATATGCTTACATAGGAAATAATACATGTGCAAGAAGAGACCATAATTATAGAGTTCATAGTCTATTGAGGTACCAACCCCTCAATTGGTTGGTGGACTGTCTCACCTTACCACCCATGGTGACTGAGGTACCAACCCCTCAACTCAGTTATTAATGTACAAACCCCTTAATTGGTTAGTAGATCGTCTCACCCTACCACTCATGGTGATTGACATACCAACCCCTTGACAAGGTTATCAAGGTACGAACCCCTTGATATGGTTATCAAGGTACAAAAGCCTCGACATGGTTACCCGGGTTCACAACCCCTCGAGTGGAGCATGGTCAATTACAAACATGATATAGGATAATATCATATACATACATTTCTTTAATCGTCATAAAATCATTCAACTCATAAGACATGCATTGGACCTCACTTCCTCAAGAAATCATAACAAGACATTTTATCAAACACTTGGCGGGTGTGCAGTGCTAGTGTAAAACTATGCAATTTAGGAATGAAATCATGCAAGGAAATTAAATTTAAAACGATATACTAGTACTTGGTAATACCCTCAAGAAATATATATATCAAAACCCTTCATCAAATCCCACAATGGACCTTGGATTCATAGCTCAGAACATACTAAAACAGTCACAATTTAATGAAACCCCAACATAGTTCGTAGTCTAATTCATAATAAGTAAGACCTATAAGTAAATCAACTTGAAATCATGCAATTTAGGTAAAAAAAAAAGAAGCTTGGGAACCATGGATAAAAGGGCCCAATGGTTGAAACCCACATATCTTGACTTTGGAGAATTCCTTGGAGAAGATTCGAGTGGAGGCTTGAAGCTTGGATGAATTCCTTAAGATTAGGAAGATATTTGAACACTTGAATTTTGAGAGAAACATTTGTCTAAGGGTTTAAGAGAGTATTGCAGAATGTCTTGTGCAATATGAAAGTAAAATATGTCTAAGTATAGGTATTTTCATGCATGGTAAGGCTTAGGCCCAAGACCCAAAAGTCTTGCACTGAACTACAATAACTGGCACTAAAATGCACTAAGGTACACCCTTAGTCTGTTGCATGAGCTCACTGGAAATCTCATTTTTGTGATTTTCAAATTTTTCTACTATTTCTGTCAAATAAGATTTAGGCCCATGTTCCACTCAATTTTTTCCCCTTGAAAAGGAAAATGAAGTCAAATTTTAATATCATGCATGAATTTTGAGATATATGGAAATTACGATTTCAAGCACTTCTGACTCAATTTCGGGCAATTTTTTAGGTTGTTTCAATATCTCCCCCTTGGGCACATTCATCCCCGAACATCAAGAAAAGGTATATGAGAGACGTAATTATGAAAATTTCAGCCCACATAAGGATGCAACAATGCACTTAAACATTATTTCAAAAATCTCAACATAGGTGTAAAATCATTATGAACTTCTCAATTTAAACATGAATGTATGCAATGACATGAGGGCTGAACTTAAGTCTTGAGATCATTTAGATGACTTAGAATTAGTACCTTAGGCTTGAGTAGGATGGAAAAGATAAGATCTTTCTTTTGCATGTCCGCTTCGGCCTCCTAAGTAGCACAATCAACTTGTTGATTCCTCCAAAAGACCTTAACGGAAGCCACATCCTTGTTCTGCAACCACTTCACTTGTCTATCCAAAATTTGAACCAAAACTTCTTCATAATCAAGTTGTCTTCAATAATAGCCACAATATCCAATTCAATAATAGCATTCAGATCATCCACACACTTTCTCAACATACATACATAGAAGACAGGATGAACAAAATTTATTTCACTAGGCAATTCCAACTCATAAGCTACCTTGCCAGTTCTCCTCATTAACCTATAAGGACCCACATATCTTGGACTCAACTTTCCCTTCTTACCAAAACGAACCACACCCTTCATGGGTGTCACCTCCAAATAGACTCAATCACCAACGTTGAATACAAGATCCTTTCTCTTTACATCAGCATAGGACTTTTGGCAAATTTGGGCCATTTTCAGCCTTTCTATAATAATTCTAACCTTCTCAAGAGCTTCCATAACCAGATCTGGTCCTAACCAAGCTACCTCTCCAACCTCAGACCACAAAACTAGTGATCTGCAACGTCTACCATAGAGAGCCTTAAAAGGGGCCATACTAATGCTAGAATGATAACTATTGTTATAGGCAAACTCAATCAATAGAAGATGATCATCCTAACTACCCTTAAACTCCAATACACAAGCCCTAAGAATATCCTCAAGTGTTTAGATAGTTCTTTCGGCTTGGTAATCCGTTTGAGGGTGAACGACCGTACTAAGGTTAACTCTTGTACCAAGACCCCTCTGGAAGGACCTCCTAAAATGTGAAGTAAATTGAGAACCATGATCCGATATAATGGACAAAGGGAGCCCATGCAACATCACCAAGTCATAAATGTACAACCTAGCATAACCTTCAGCCCCATATGTGGTCTTTAATGGTAGAAAGTGAGCCGGTTTCTTCATCCGATCATCCAAAACCCAAATGGAATCAAAACATTTTCTAGTCTAGGGTAACCCAATCTCAAAATCCATATTAATCTCTTCCCACTTTCAAGTAGGAATCTCTATGTCTTGTGATAGGCCACCCGACCTTTAGTTCTCGGATTTAACTAATTGGCAACTATGACAACCGAATACAAATTTGGCAATGTCCCTTTTCATACCTCCCCACCAAAACACATCCCTCAAACCTCTGTAAATCTTAGTAGAACTGGGGTGAATAGAATAGGAAGAACCATGAGCCTCATCGATAAATTTTTCTCTCAAGCCATCAACACAAGGCACACATAACCTACCTTGGTACCTAAGGGCACCATCTCCCCCTTGGGAGAAAACCTCTACCTTACCACCCTTTAGCAATGCCATCAATTCTAACAAAGCGGGATCAAGATATTGCTTAACTTTCACCTCCTCAACCAATGAAGATTTAGAGCAATAAGCTACCACAATATCCACATTATCCACCTCTTCCAACCTATCCCAACTCCTAGCCAATTGATAGACCTCCTTAGCCACCCCTTTGTCACCATCATCAACATGTGCTAGGCTACCCATGAACACCCTACTCAAAGTATCTTCCACCACGTTAGCCTTACCGGAATGATAATGCACACTCATATCATAGTCCTTAAAAAGTTCTTACTACCTTCTTTGTCTCAAGTTGAGGCCCTTTTGAGTGAAGACATATTGGAGACCCTTATGATCGATAAACACATCAACATGCACCCCATACAAATAATGATGCCAATTTTTCATAAAAAAGACCACGACGGCTAATTCAAGATCATGAGTAGGATAATTCTTTTCATGCACTTTGAGTTGTCTAGAAGCTTAGGCTATCACCTTAACCTTTTGCATCAAAGCACAACCCAAACTAACTCTAGAAGCATCACAATACACAATAAATCATTCTAGCCCTTCTAATAGTAACAATATAGGAGCGGACACAAGTTTATCTTTCAGTGTTTGGAAACTCTTTTAACATTCATCGATCCACACAAATTTGGCTTTCTTTTGAGTCAACTTGGTCATAGGAGAACCAATAGTAGAGAACCCATTCACAAACCTCCGGTAGTAACCCGCTAAGCCTAAGAAGCTCCTAATATCTGTCGGGTTCAATGGTCTAGGAAAATTTCTAATAACATTTGTCGTTTTAGGATCCACCTTAATACCATCCACAGACACCACTTGACCTACAAAAGCAACCTCTTTCAACAAAAATTCACATTTCTCATATTTAGCATAGAACTTCTCTTTCCTCAATTGTTGTAGCACTACCCTCTAATGAGGCACGTGCTTCTCCTCACTATATGAACACATCAAAATAACATCAATGAATACCCCAACAAACGAATCAAGGTAGAGTTTGAAGACCCTATTCATAAGATCCATGAAGATGGTCGTTACATTTGTCAACCCAAAGGACATCACAACAAACTCATAATAACCAAACCTAGTGTGAAAGGTCGTCTTGGGAATATCACACTCCCTTACCTTCACTTGATGATACCAGGACCGAAGATCAATCTTAGAGAAGTGACTATCCCCTTGCAAATGGTCAAACAAATCATCAATCCATTGAGTTGTCGGTAGTCTATACATATTCTATATGATCCATCCTTTTTTTCACAAATAATAACGGTACACCCCAAGGTGATTGGCTAGACCTAGTGAAACCCTTCTCCAACAAATCTTTCATAACCCAAGCCTAGGGCCTAGACGTGACACGATGAAAGAGGAACATTAAGGGACCCCAAGCAAGCTTCATAAAGCATCATTACACATCTTTGGTCGAGGAAGTAGTAAATCAAGCATCAAAGATGATAGAATCAGGAAAACAGGGCTAAGGAAAAAGCTTGGACAATATCATTGTCGAAAGACAAGAGTTAAACTCATATCATAGATAATTAACATGTCTAACAAACACCTCTAATACATAGATAAGAGCGGGAGCCAAGACAAAGATACCGGGCTCACCCTCATAGTCAAAATAAACAATGAATATGAATGTCTCAATACATAATACAAGAAGCATAGACTAGGTCCCTGAAGTGGACGACTCACCAACTAGCTTGAATAACACTGAACTAGCCACGTTAAGGAGAATGATCAACTTGGGCATCGGTTCCTACGTGGTGATATCATGTAGGCATAGAGTATGCATTAGTACATTTGAATGTACTAAGTATGTATGATGCAATCCAACAATATATGGGCATCATAATCAAAATGAACAATATTAAGCAACAGGCATAATATACAATATGACATGTATGATCAATGCTTAAGTAACTCATGCTCATATAGGATATCATATGTGTAGAAGAGACTAAGCTACTTGTTCAAGGTATAAACTCCTTGGTGGTTGTATGGTATAAACCCCTCACATATTTGATGGTAATCAAAACTTACAAACACGGTGACAAAGGATAAACCCCTCGCATGGTTGATCAGTATAAACTGCAAACATGGTTGCCCTGACTCTTATCCCCCCGTATCGGATATGGTCTAACGCAACACATTATATATAGTATAACATATACATGAGCTCATTTCATCATCAAATAGTCATTCATATTATATCTCATGCTCTGGACCTTCAACTTCTCAATAAGCTACATTCGGACATTTATCAATCACTTAGAGGGTGTGAAGTGGTAGTCTAAAACCATGCAAATTAGAGATGAAGTCATGCAAGAGAATCCATTGTAAAACCATGAATCAACACCTTGCAACATCCTCAAGACATATACATCAAAACTCCTTCTCAAATCTTATAATAGATCAAGGATTTGTAGCTCAAAACATGGCAAAACAATCATAACTTTACATAGCTTTAATATAGTGTGCAATGAATTTCGTAACGATCAAAACACATTTGTAAATCAATTTTAAATCATTTAATTTATTTATAAAGGGGCTTGGGTATCATGGGTGAAAGTAACCCATGAAAGAAACCCACATACCTTAGCTTATAGATGAACTTGGTGAAGATTGGAGATGGAGACTCAAAGCCTGAAGAAGAACCTTGAAGGAGAACCTTAGCTTGGGAAGAGGGTTTGTGACTTAAATTTTGGAGTGAAAATGTGGCTAAGTGTTTAGTGGAGTATTGGAAAATGTGTAGAATGATACGAGAGTGAAATAAGGTTAAGTATAGGTAAAATACGGTTGGGAACACTTAGGCCCAAGACCCCAAAGCTTTGGACCGATATAAAAAAAATCACTGGTAGCAAAATACATACGTCCTCAATGTAGACATATCACGGAGGCCAAATTAACACGTATCAGCGACAGTTGCGCATCGTGGTACTGCCGTGGATCATCTATGGAAATTGAAATTTTGGAAATTTGAAATTGTAATTCGATTGCTCTAAAATTTAGGTTAGACCCCTTGCCCCCTAAACAAGAATATGAAGTCAGATTTTCAAAATAATGAACAGATTTTGAGATATATGAAAATTAATATTTTGGGCATTCCAAGGCATATTTTTTGGCGCTTTATGAGGTTGTTACAATATCTACCCCTTGGGAACATTCGTCCTCGAATATAAAACAGACGTACAAGACAAGAGTGATTATCAACAAATCAGTCCCATTAAGAATGCAACATAACATGTAAAACACCATTTTCAAATTTTCACCATATGTGTAAAATCATCATAAGTTTGCCAACTTAAACATGAATGCATATGGATGACTTAGGGGATGAAATATCAGACTTGAAATTACATAGGGAACTTAGCAGTAGTACAACAGGCTTGAGTGGAGTGGAAAAGATAAGGATACCACTTTTGAATGTTCACTTCGGCCTCCCATGTAGAACTTTCAACTTGTTGGTTCCTCCAAAGGACCTTAACGGATGCCACCTCTTTGTTCCTCAATCTCTTTACTTGCCTGTCCAAGGTCATTATCGGAACCTCCTCATAAGTCAATTTATCCTCAACAACATCCACGACATCAAGAGGTACAATGGCATTAGGATCACCAATAAATTTTCTCAACATAGAGACAGAGAACAAAGGGTGAACCATCTCATTTCACAAGGAAACTTCAACTCATAACCTACCTTGCCAATCCTCTATATCATCTCATAAAGACCAATACACCTTGGACCCAACTTACCCTTTTTACTAAAACAGACCACGCCTTTTACTGGAGAAACCTTCAAATAGACCTAATCACCCACTTAGAATTCTAGGGCTTTCCTTCTTACATTGAGATAAAATTTTTGATGAATTTGGGCTGTCCTCAACCTTTTCCTAATCATCTTAACCTTCTCAAGAGCCTCTGTAACTAGATCCGGCCCCAATAAATCCATCTCTCCAACCTCAATCCAACCCATCAGTAATCTATAACGTCTCCCATAAAGAGACTCAAATGGAGCCATACTACTACTAGAGTGATAACTATTGTTGTAGGCAAACTCAATCAAAGGAAGCTGGTCATCCCAACTACACCTTATCTCCAATAGACAAGCCCTTATCATATCATCAAGGGTTTGAATGGTTCTCTCATCTTGGCCATCCATTTTAGGGTGGAAGGTTGTACTAAGGTGAACTTTAGTACAAATACCCCTTTGGAAAGACCTCCAAAAGTGTGAAGTGAATTATGCACCACGATCCGATATGATAGATAAGTGAACCACGTGCAACCTTACCAACTCATGGATGTACAACCTTGCATACTCTTCAGCCTCATATATGGACTTAACCATTAGAAAGTGAGCCAATTTTATTATCCTATCAACCACACACCCAAATGGAATCAAAACCTTTTCTAGTCATGGGTAACCCAACCACAAAATCCATATTAATCACCTCCCACTTCCAAGTGGAAATCTTTATATTTTAGGTTAGGCCACCCATCCTTTGATGTTTGGCTTTGACTTGTTGACAACTATGGCAACCGAAAACGAATTTGGCAATGTCCCTCTTCATGCCTCCCCACCAATACACATCCCTCAAGTCTCTATACATTTTGGTGAAACCGGGTGGGTAGAATAAGAAGAATTATGGGACTCATCAAGAATTTTCTCCCTTTAACCATCAACACAAGGCACACACAACCTACCTTGGTATGTAAGGGAACCATCTCCCCCTTGGGAGAAAAACCTCTACTTTGCCCTATTTCACCAAGGCCTTCAATTCAAGTAAGGAGGAGTCTAGATCTTGTTTTTCTATTGCCTCATCAACTAAAGAAGATTTAGAACCATTAACAACAACAACACGATTACCCAAGTCTTCCAACCTAACCCCCAATCTAGCCAACCTATGCACCTCCCTAGCCATCTCCCTATCACCACCATCAATATGTGCTAGGCTACCTACACACACCAGACTCGAAGCATCTGCCATAACATTTGCCTTACCCGGATGGTAATGCACACTCAAGTCATAATCCTTAAGAAGTTCTAGCTACCTTTTGTTGTCTCAAGTTGAGATCTTTTTGAGTGAATACATATTGGAGGCTCTTATGATCGGTGATGATATGAACATGCACCCCATACAAATAATGATGCCAAATCTTTAAAGCAAACACAATGGCGTCCAATTCAAGATCATGGGTGGGATAGTTCTTTTCATACACTTTGAGTTACCTAGAAGCATAGGCTATGACCTTACCATTTTGCGTTAGCACATAATCTAAAACAACTCTAGATGCATCACAATATACAACAAAACGCTCGAGCCCATCCAGTAGTGATAATATAGGAGCGGACACAAGCCTATCCTTCAATGTTTGAAAGCTTCTCTCACATTCATCCGTCCATACCAACTTAACCTTCTTTTGAGTCAATTTGGTCATAGGGGAAGCAATGAAGGAGAACCCATTCATAAATATTCTATAATAACTCGCAAGACCCAAGAAGCTCCTAATATCCAACGGCTTCAATGGTCTAGGCCAATTCCTAATTACAACAGCTTTCTTAGGATCCACTTTTATACCATATCCCGATACCACATGACCCAATAATGCCACCTCCTTCAATCAAAATTCGCACTTGTCAAATTTAGCAAATAATCTCTTCTCCCTTAGCCTTTGCAAGACAATCCTAAAATGACCCATATGCTCCTCCCTACTATGTGAGTATATCAAAATATCATCAACGAAGACCACAACAAAGGAATCAAGTTAGGCTCTGAAGACCCTATTCATTAGGTCCATGAAGATGGTCGGCGCATTAGTCAACCCAAACGACATCACAATAAACTCATAATGCCCATATGTAGTCTAGAAGGCCATCTTGCGAATATCACACTCCCTCACCCTTATTTGATGATATCGAACGAAAGATCAATCTTAGAGAAGAAGCTATCCCCTTGCAATTGGTCAAACAAGTCATCAATCCTTGTAAGAGGATATCTATTCTTTATAATGACACTATTAAGATGGCAGTAGTTAATGCACATTCTAAGTGGCACATCCTTTTTTTTCACAAATAACATCGGAGCACCCCAAGGTGATTGGCTAGGTCTAATGAATTCCATTTCCAACAAATCTTTCACTTGTTCCTTAAACTTCTTCAACTCCACCGGGGCCATACGGTAAGAGGGAATGGAGATAGGTTGAGTGTTGTAAAGGAGATCTATACCAAAATCTATCTCCTTTTTAGGAGGGATACTAGAAAGGTCATTTGGGAAGACATCAAGAAACTTGTTTACAATAGGGACCGACACAATTGAAGAGACTTTGGACTCCACATCTTAAACCCTCACAAGATGATACAAACACCTCCTCGAAATCAACTTATGGGCTTAAATGCATGAAATGAATCTGCCCTTGACAACCACATCTTGACTTTCCCACTCAAGGACGGGTTCATTAGGGAATTGAAACTTGACCCGACGGGTTCTACAATCAATAGTAGCATAGTGGGCATGCAACCAATTCACCCTAAGTATGACATAAAAATCTACCATGTCTAATTCAATAAGATCACAAGGGAACAACTTATGCAAAATGCAAATAGGACAACTCCTATAAACTTTCCTCGCAATAATAGAGGCACCAATAGGAGTAGACACTTCATATGACTCATGCAACAACTTGGGGACAACATAGAACTTTTTAGAAACAAGAGGGGTAACAAAGTAAAGAGTGACACCAAGATCAATCAAAGTATACACATCAAAGTCAAAGATTTTTAATATACCGGTAACAACATCGGGGACCTCATCAACCCCTTGCCTCCCATGTAGAACATAAAATCATTTGTTCCTTGGGGCTCCACCTTGAGGACCATCTCTCCCCTATGCGACCGCATTAGCACCTCGGACCTTGACACGGTTTCTTGGACAATCTATCTTCTTGTGACCAAGCCCCTCACATTCATAGAATGCATTAGAACCCTTCAAACATGGGCCATTATGAATGTTTCCACATCTAGGACACACATCAATGGGATCCATCCCACCAACACCTTGAGGCCTAGGGAAGTCATTAGAAAACCCTCTATAGTAGCATGAGGAGGCCTTTCGCCTTGAGGAAATGTAGCACCCTTTTGGAATTTACCCTCAAATCGGGCCTCTTGGTCTCGTGCTCCCTTTTCTTTCTCAAATTCTCCTCCTCCATTTGCTCAGCATAGGTCATCAATCGAGACAAGTCCATGTCACCAATTAGCATGGTTCACCGACATTGTTCACTTACCAAGTCAGTCTCTCATCATGAACTTATTCATCCTAGATCTAGGATTGGCCACCAAATGGGGAGCACAGTTTGAAAGTTGATTAATCTTGAGGGCATACTCCCTCAAACTCATAGCACCTTATTTCATGGTCACAAACTCTACCAACTTTGCTTCCCTAAGCTCAAGACGAAAAAACCAATTAAGGAAGGCCAATTTGAACTCCTTCAAAAGCACTACATTGCCAAACCCCTTCTCACCCTTCCATTGCTTATACAAAATTTGGGCTACCCCTTTGAGTTGGTACGCTGCCAATTGCGCCTTTTCATCCGGCCCAACACCCATGATATTCAAGATTTTGTAGACCTCATCAATGAACTCTTATGGATCTTCATCCATCTTTAATCCATGGAAAAAACTAGAGGATTCATCCTCATGAAGTCTCTTACCCTAGCTCTTGGGGTAGTAGCATGAGGAGCTTAGGCTTCTTGATAGACTTGGTAGGCCACCACTTGGGCAAGCATAGTGAGAGCATCCCAGAGCTCACCATTTGTAGGTTGCTTCTCGGGAGTTTTGGCCCCTCGTCCTCGAGTGTTTGGCATGATCTAGCATATGAAAGAAAAATCGTTAGGGGAAAACACTCACTACAACATCTACAGCACGACGTAGAATATGAAGAAGTGAAACATTTCCTAAAACGCCTCATAGCCTCCTATTCATAGTCACAACGCACTTCAGAACCATGAATAGGACTCTAAACAACGCGGTGTGTCGGACTCCGAGGATCTATCAACCAAGTTCTCTGATACTAAGTTTGTCACGATCCAAGCCTAGGGCCTATACTTGACACAGCTCAACGGGAACCCGAAGGGACCCCAAGCAAGCCTCATAAAGAATCATTACACATTCTTGGTCATGGAAGAAGTAAATCAAGCATCAAAGATGATAGAATAGGGAAAATAGGCTAAGGGAAAAGTTTGCACAATATCATGGTCAAAAGACAAGAGTTAAACTCATATCATAGATACTTAACATATCCAAGAAACACCTCTAATACATACATAAAAGCAGGGCCAAGATAAAGTAACCAGGCACACTCTCATAATCAAAATAAAAAATAAAGATGAATGTATCAATACATAATAGAAGAAGCATAGACAAGGTCCCTGAAGTGGAGGACTCACCAACTAGTTTTAATAGCACCGAACTAGCCATGTCGAGAAGGATAATCAACTTGGGCACCGGTTCCTACATGACGATGTCATGTAGGCATCGAGTATGTGTTAGTATATTTGAATATACTAAGTATGTAGGATGAAATGCAATAATAGATAGGAATCATAATCAAAATGCACAATATTAAGCAATAGGCATAATATACAATATGACAAGTATGATCAATGCTTAAGTAAAACATGCTTAAGTGACTCATGCTTATATAGGATATCATATGTGTAGAAGACACTAAGCTAGCTATTCAAGATATTAATCCCTTTATGGTAGTGTGGTATAAATGCCTCACATAGTTGATGGTAATCACACCTTACCAATACGGTGACGAAGTATAAACCCCTCGGATGGTTGATGAGTATAAACCCCCAACATGGTTACCCGAGCTCTTGTCCCCCCACAACGGGTATGGTCTAATGCAATACTTTATATAGACTATATCATATACATAAGCTCATTTCATCATCAAATAGTCATTCATATCATATCTCATGCTCTAGACCTTCAAGTCCTTAATAAACTACATTCGGATATTTTACCAAACACTTAGAGGGTGTGAAGTGGTAGACTAAAACCATGAAAATTAGAGATGATATCATGCAAGATAATAAATTGTAAAACAATAAATAAACACCTTGCAACACCCTCAAGACATATACATCAAAACTCTTTCTCAAATCTTACAATAGATCAAGATTTATAGCTTAAAACATGGCAAAACAGTCACAACTTTACATAGCTTTAACATAGTGTGCAGTAAATTTCATAATATCAAAACCCATTTGTAAATCAATTGTAAATCATGCAATTTATATATAAGGGGACTTGGGTATCATGTGTTAAATAAACCCGCACACTTTATCTTATTGATGAACTTGGTGGAGATTGGAGATGGAGACTTGAAGCTTGAAGAAGAACCTTAAAGGAGAACCTTAGCTTGGGATGAGGGTTTGGGACTTGAATTTTGGAGTGAAAATGTGGCTAAGTGTTTTGGGGAGTATTGGAAAATGTTTAGGACGATATGAGGGTGAAATAAAGCTAAGTATACGTAAAAACATGGTTGGGAACACTTAGGCCCAAACTCAAAAGCTTGGATTGAGATAAAAAATCACTGGTAGTGAAATACACAGGCCCTCGACGTGGACCTGTCACAGAGGCCAATATTAAAACATGTCCGAGATAGCTACGAGTCGCGGTGCTGTCACAGATCGTCTCTAGAAATTAAAATTTTGGAAATGTGAAATTGTGATTCGATTGCTCTAAAATCAAGGTTAGACCCTTTTAACCCTAACTTGGATCGCCTTAACAATAATATGAGTTGGATTTTCAAAATAATGAACATATTTTGAGATATATAAAAATTAAAATTTCGGGCATTCCGATGCATGTTTTGGACGCTTTTTGGGGTCGTTACAAAATCCCTCAATTTCTCCTTTAACTCCTTTAACTCCGTCAGGACCATACGATAAAGAGGAATAGAAATGGATTGAATATTGGGCATGAGTTTTATAGTAAAATCTATTCCCCTTTCGGGAGAAACACTTGGAAGGTCATTTGGAGAGACATCAAGGAACTCATTTATAATCGGAACTGACTCTATAGGAAGGACCTTGGGCTCCACAAACTTTACCCTCACAAGATGATAGAGAAACCCCTTAGAGATCAACGTACAAGATTTCATTCAAGAGATGAACCTACCCTTGACCACCACATCATGACTCTCCCACTCAAGAACGGGTTCATATTCGAATTGGAATTTGACCCTATGAGTTCTACAATCAATAGAGGCATAGTATTAATCCAACCAATACATCCCATGTATGACATCAAATCAACCATTTCCAACTCCACAAGATCACAAGACAATATTTTATGCAAAATGCAATGGGACAATTTCTATAAACCTTTCTAGCAACAATAGATGTATCAATGGGAGTAGTGCAACAACACCAAAATGTGTTCGAAAATGTGCCTTGGAAGTGCCCAGAATCATAATTTCCATACATCTCAAAATCCATGTGCGATATCAAAAATTTGACTTCATATTCTTGTTCAGGGGGTCAAATTGAGTGGAAAATGGGTCTAACCCTGATTTCAGAGCAACCGTATCAAAATTCAAAATTCCCAAAAATGCAATTTCTAGTGGGGTTTACGCGTCCCTTCCGCGACACGCCCAAGTGTTAAATCTTGTGTAGATTTTTGACTTTAGTCCAAAACTTTTAATCTTGGTCCTAAGTGTTTCTAAACGTGAAAATACCTATATTTAGCTATTTTTCACCCTCATATCATTCTAAAAATTTCTCAACACTCATTCAAACACATAGCCAAATATTGTACTCTTAAATTCAAGGCTCAAAACCCTTTCCGGATCTTAAGGAATACAACCAAGCTTTAAGTTTCCATCTCTAATATTCATCCCAAAGCTACGGTATGTGGCATTCCTTCATGTATTCCTTCCACCCGTGATACCCAAGTTTCCTTTTACTCTAAGTTGCATGATTTAAAGTTGATTTACAGATGGGTCTTAATTATTATGAAAATCACTACTCACTATGTTGGGGTATATGAAACTGTGACTGTTTTACTTTGTTTTGGGCTATGAATCTAAGATCTATTATGGGATTTGATGAAAGATATTAATGCATATTGCTTGAGGGTGTTACCAAGTATCTACTGATGGTTTTACAATGAATTTTCTAGAATGTTTTTACTTTTTAATTGTATGGTTTTACAGTTGTACTACACACTCTCTAAGTGTTTGACAAAATGTCCGGTTATGATTTCTCAAGGAATTGAAGGTCTTATGCATGTCTTATGAATTGAATGACTTTATAATGAAGGAATGATGATGAAAGGAAATGTACGTATGTGATGATGAAAAGAGTGCGTATATATATATGATATTATCTATATAGTGTTGGGGATGATCAAGCCTAGCTCGGGGGGTTGTAGGCTAGGTAACCTTGTTGAGGGGTTAGTACCTTGATTGACTAATTCGGGGGGTGGTAGGCCTGGGTAACCTTGCTGGGGATTTGTATCAATCAACCTTGTTGGGGGTGTGTACCCATCAACCCGTTGGGGGGTTTTTACTCCATCAACTTGTTGGGGGGTTCATACTTCATTAACCCTATTGAGGGGTTTGTACTCCATTTATCAACCTCAGGAAGAGGTTTATACCTCATGCCCTATCCAAGGTGGTAGTAGGCCATGGATCTCACTATAATGGTCACTCCTCACACCTGTCTTATGTTCTATATAAGCATGATTTTATTTCAAGTATCATTCATACATGTCATAATTTTAGTGTGCTATCTATTGCTTATGATTATGAATTTTTCCTATGATTCCTATCTTTTATTGCATTGCATCCAATATACTTAGTATATTCAAACGTCTTAAGGCATACTCTATGCCTACATAATGTCACCCTGTTGGAACTAGTGCACTGCTTGATCATCCTCCTCCTCTACATGGCTAGAACGACTGTTTCTTAAGCTTGTTGGTGAGTCCTCCACATTCGGGGACATTGCTTATCATCTCTTTTTTTGTAATAAGACTTTCTTATCTTTATTCATGTATTACTATAAGGGTGAGCTTAGTTGTTTGTCATGGCCCTCGCTTTTATCTTTGTAGTAGAGGTATTGTTGGACATATTATGTATCTATGCTATGATCCTTGACTCTCTTATTTCTTGATGTTATGAAATGGAAGTTGGCCCTTAGCCCTAATTCCCTTGCTTATGCTTATTTCTTATTGTCATTTTAATTGGTTTCGCAACCAAGGATGTGTAATGATAGGAAATGAGGCTTCTTTGGGGTTCCTTCGGCTTCCACATTCGCTGGTCACGTCTAGGTCGTTGGTCCGGGGCGTGATAAAGATGGTATCAAAGTACTAGGTTGTTAGATCGTTAGAGTCCAGCACATAACATTTATTAGAGTCTTATTCATGGTTTTGTTGTGCACTACAACTATAAGTAGGACGATATGAAACATTTAGGAAATTTTCCCTTCTTTATGTTCTAAGTCATACTATAGAGTTTAAGTAAGTTTTCCCCCTAACAATTGTCCTTTACAATTCTAGTCATGCCTAACACGAGGGGAAGACGAACGTGCACATCCGAGGAGAAACCAACTATTAGAAAACCTAGGGATGCTCTCACTTTGCTTGCACAAGTGGTGGCTAATCAAGCTAACCAAGGGCCCCAAGCTCCTTATGCTCCTACACTAGTTTCTTGGGTGAGAGACTTCATAAGAATGAATCCCCTAGAATTCTGTGGGTTAAAGGTGAGTGAGGACCCTCAAGAGTTCATTGATGAGGTCTACAAGATTTTGTCTATTATGGGTGTGAGGGATTATGCCTTCAAGTTCACCCAACTTTCAAAGTTGTCTCCACACTTGATTACCAACATAAGGTCGAGAGTGAAATTATGTGTAATGGGTGTTTCCGACTTAGTTAGTGAAGAATGTTGGTCCGCCATGTTGACTAGTGCCATGGACTTGTCACGTTTAATAACCTATGCTGAACAAATGGAGGAGGAGAAATTGAGGAAGAGAAGGGGTCATGAGGCCAAGAGGACCCATTTTGAGAGTATGTTCCAAAAGAGTGGCTGATTTCAACGAGGCCAAAGGTCTTCTCATTTATTTCAAAAGATGGTTGCAAATGATTTTCCGAGGGCTGAAGGTAGTAGGTTTATGGCTCCTATTGATGTGTGTCTGAAGTGTAGTAAGCGTCATAGTGGCCCATGTTTGAGGGGTACCGGTGCTTGCTATGGTTGAAGGGAAATGGGGCATAAGGCAATAGATAATAGATTTCGCTCGAAATTGCAACAACTTTAAGGAAGTTCGTCCTTAAGGTGCTTATGAAGTTCTTTGGGGGAGAGGTGGATGACAAGATGGTGCCCCAATGCACAACCGGTTTTATGCTTCGCATGGGAGGCAAGGGGTTGATGTAGTCCCCGATGTTATTACCAGTTCGTTGAAAATCTCTAAATTATATGTGTATACAATGATTGATCCAGGTGCCACTCTTTCTTTTGTTACCCCTTTTGTTGCCAAAAATTTCCATGTTGACACCGAATTGTTGCAGGCGTTATATGAGGTGTCTACTCCTATTGGTTCATCTATTGTTTCTAGGAAAGTCTATAGGAGTTGTCCTATTTGCATTTTGCATAAAATGTTGCCTTGTGATATTGTTGAGTTGGACATGTTTGATTTTAATGTCTTTCTTGGGATGGATTGGTTGCATGCCTTCTATGCTTCTGTTGATTATAGAACATGTAGGGTCAAATTCCAATTCCCTAATGAACCCATCCTTGAGTGGGAGAGTCAATTTGTAGTGGTAAATGGTAGGTTCATCTCTTGTATTAAGGCCCGTAAATTGATCTCTAAGGGGTGTATTTACCATCTTGTGAGGGTTGTGGAAGGTGGTGTCCAAAGTCCTTCCCATAGAGTCGGTTCCGATTGTAAATGAGTTTCTTAATGACTTCCCAAATAAGCTTCCTGGTGTTCCTCCCAAAAGGGAAATAGATTTTTGTATACATCTCCTTCCCGATACTCAACCCATTTCTATTCCTCCTTATGGAATGGCCCCGGCGGAGTTGAAGGAGTTGAAGGAACAAATGAGGGACTTGTTAGATAAAGGAATTTTCAAGGCCTAGCAAATCACCTAGGGGTGTACCGATGTTGTTTGTGAAAAAGAAGGATGGGGCCTTAGGATGTGTATTGACTACTGGTAACTCAATAGGGTCACCATTAAAAATAGGTATCTTCTTCCATGGATTTGTTTGTCCAATTGTAAGGGGCTAGCCATTTTTCTAAAATAGAACTTCGATTCGGATATCATCAAGTGAAAGTAAGGGAGTATGGTATCCCCAAGGTGGCCTTCCAGACTAGATATGGGCATTATGAGTTTGTTGTAATGACTTTTGGATTGACCAATGCACCAAACATCTTCATGGACCTTATAAATAGGGTTTTCAAACCCTACCTTGATTCATTTCTTTTGGTATTCATTGATCATATTTTGATATTCTCGGGGTGAGGAGGAGCATAGGGCTTATTTGAGGGTTGTATTGCAAAGGTTGAGGGAGGAAAGGCTATATGCTAAATATGAAAACTGTGAATTTTGATTGAGGAAGGTTGCCTTCCTAGGACATGTGGTTTCGGGGGATAGTATTAAGGAGGATCCTAAGAATATCAATGTGATTAGAAATTAGCCTAGACTGTTGACCCCATCTGACATTAGGAGTTTCTTGGGCTTAGCAGGGTATTGTCGGAGGTTCATGAATGGGTTCTCTTCTATTGCTTCCTCTATGACAAAGTTGTCTCAAAAGAAGGCCGAGTTTGTGTGGATCGATGAGTGTGAGATGAGCTTCCTAGTCTTGAAGGATAAGCTTCTATCCACTCCTATATTGTCATTGTTGGATGCGCTAGAGGGATTTGTTGTGTATTGATGCTTCTAGAGTTAGTTTGGATTGTGTTTTGATGCAAAATGGCAAGGTGATAGCCTATGCTTCTAGGAAACTCAAAGAGAATGAAAAGAACTACCCTACCTATGATGTTGAACTAGCCGCCGTGGGATTTGCATTAATAATTTGGTATCATTACTTATATTGGGTGCATGTTGATGTGTTCACCAATCATAAGAGTCTCCAATATGTCTTCACTCAAAAAGATCTTAACTTGAGGCAAAGGAGATGGTTTGAACTTCTTAAGGACTATGACATGAGTGTGCATTATCATCTGGGTAAGGCTAATGTGGTGGCGGATGCTTTGAGTAGGGTGTCTATGGGTAGCCTAGCTCATGTTGATGGTGGTGATAGGGAGATGGCTAGGGAGGTCCATCGTTTGGCTAGATTGGGAGTTAAGTTGGGGGAGTGGATAGTGTTATAGTTGTTGTTGTTGATGGTTTTAAATCCTCATTGGTTGAGGAGGTGAAAGCTAAACATGATCTTGACCCCTCAAGACTTCATGTGCTGCCGTGGATCATCTATGGAAATTGAAATTTTGTAAATTTGAAATTGTAATTCGATTACTATAAAATTCGGGTTAGACCCCTTACCCCCTAAACAAGAATATGAAGTCGGATTTTCAAAATAACGAACAGATTCTGAGATATATGAAAATTAAAATTTTTGGGTATTCCAACACATATTTTTGGGTGCTTTTTGAGGTTGTTCCAATATCTCCCACTTGGGAACATTCGTCCCCGAATATAAAATAGACATACAAGACAAGAGTGATCATCAACAAATCATCCCCATCAAGAATGCAACATAGCATGTAAAACACCATTTTCAAATTTTCAACATATGTGTAAAATCATCATAAGTTTGCCAACTTAAACATGAATGCATATGGATGACTTAGGGGATGAAATATCAGACTTGAAATTACATAGGGGACTTAGCATTAGTACCGTAAGCTTGAGTGGAGTGGAAAAGATAAGGATACCACTTTTGAATGTCCGCTTTGGCCTCTCTTGTAGCACTTTTAACTTGTTGGTTCCTCCAAAGGACCTTAACGGATGCCACCTCTTTGTTCCTCAATCTCTTTACTTTCCTGTCCAAGATCTGTACCGGAACCTCCTCATAATTCAAGTTATCCTCAACAACACCCATGACATCAAGAGGTATAATGGCATTAGGATCACCAACATATTTCCTCAACATAGAGACATAGAACACAGGGTGAACCAACTCATTTCACTAGGCAACTTCAACTCATAAGCTACCTTGCCAATTCTCTATATCACCTCATAAAGATCAATATACCTTGGACCTAACTTCCCTTTTTTACCAAAACAGACCACACCTTTCATTGGAGAAACCTTCAAATTGGCCTAATCACCCATTGAGAATTCTAGGGATTTCCTTCTTACATTGAGATAAGATTTTTGACGACTTTGGGCTATCCTCAACCTTTCCCTAATCATCTTAACCTTCTCAAGAGCCTCCGTAACCAGATATGGCCCCAATAAAGCCATCTCTCCAACTTCAATCCAACCCAACAGTGATCTACAATGTCTCCCATAAAGAGCCTCAAAGGGAGCCATACTAATACTAGAGTGATAACTATTGTTGATGGTCATCCCAACTACACCTCATCTCTAATACACAAGCCCTTGTCATATTTTCAAGGGTTTGAATGGTTCTCTCAGCTTGGCCATTCATTTTAGGGTGGAAGGTTGTACTAAGGTGAACTTTGGTACAAAGACCCCTTTGGAAAGACCTCCAAAAGTGAGAAGTGAATTATGCACCATGATCTGATATGATGGATAAAGGAACCACATGCAACCTCACCAACTCATGGATGTACAACCTTGCATACTTTTCAGCCTCATATATAGTCTTAACGATTATAAAGTGAGCCGATTTTATTATCCGATTAACCACACACCCAAATGGAATCAAAACCTTTTCTAGTCATGGGTAACCCAACCACAAAATCCATATTAATCACCTCCCACTTCCAAGTGGAAATCTTTATATTTTGGGTTAGGCCACCCGGCCTTTGATGTTTGGCTTTGACTTGTTGACAACTATGGCAACCGGAAATGAATTTGGCAATGTCCTTCTTCATGCCTCCCCAACAATACACATCCCTCAAGTCTCTATACATTTTGGTGTAATCGGGTGGGTAGAATAAGAAGAATTATGGGCCTCATCAAGAATTTTCTCCCTCTAAACATCAACACAAAGAACAAACTACTTACCTTGGTATGTAAGGGCACCATCTCCCCCTTGGGAGAAAAACCTCTACTTTGCCCTATTTCACCAAGGCCTTCATTTCAAGTAAGGAGGAGTCTAAATCTTGTTTTGCTATCACCTCTTCAACTAAAGAAGATTTAGAACCATTAACAACAACAACACGAGCAACCTAACCCCCAATCTAGCCAACCTATGCACCTCCCTAGCCATCTCCCTATCACCACCATCAACATGTGCTAGGCTACCCACAGACACCAGACTCGAAGCATCCGCCATAACATTTGCCTTACTCGGATGGTAATGCACACTAAAGTCATAATCCTTAAGAGGTTCTAGCCACCTTTTTTTGTCTCAAGTTGAGATCTTTTTGAGTGAATACATATTGGAGGCACTTATGATCGGTGAAGATATCAAGATGTACCCCATACAAATAATGATGCCAAATCTTTAACGCAAACAAAATGGCGTCCAATTCAAGATCATGGGTGGGGTAGTTCTTTTTATGCACTTTGAGTTGCCTAGAAGCATAGGCTATGACCTACAATTTTTCGTTAGCACACAATCTAAAACAACTCTAGATGCATCACAGTATACAACAAAACCCTCGAGCCCATCCAGTAGTGACAATATAGGAGTGGACACAAGCCTATCCTTCAATGTTTGAAAGCTTCTCTCACATTCAGTCATCCATACAAACTTAACCTTCTTTTGAGTCAATTTGGTCATACGGGAAGGAATGAAGGAGAACCCATTCACAAATATTCTATAATAACTCGCAAGACCCAAGAAGCTCCCTACTATGTGAGTAGATCAAAATATCATCACTGAAGACCACAACAAAGGAATCAAGTTAGGGTTTGAAGACCCTATTCATTAGGTCCATGAAGATGATCGGTGCATTAGTCAAACCAAACGACATCACAATAAACTCATAACGCCCATATCTAGTTTGGAAGTCTATCTTGGGAATATCACACTCGCTCACCCTCACTTGATGATATCGAACCAAATATCAATCTTAGAGAAGAAGCTAGCCCCTTGTAGTTGGTCAGATAAGTCATCAATCCTTGTAAGAGGATATCTATTCTTTATAGTGGCCCTATTAAGATGGCAGTAGTTGATGCACATTCTAAGTGACACATCCTTTCTTTTTCACAAATAACATTAGAGCACCCCAAGGTGGTTGGCTAGGTCTAATAAATCCGTTTTCCAACAAATGTTTCACTTGTTCCTTAAACTCCTTCAACTCCACCGGGGACATACGGTAAGAGGTAATGGAGATAGGTTGAGTGTTGAAAGGAGATCTATGCCAAAATCTATCTCCTTTTCAGGAGGGATACTGGAAAGGTCATTTGGGAAGACATCAAGAAATTTGTTTATATTGGGGACTAACACAATTGAAGGGACTTTGGACTCCACATCTTAAACCCTCACAAGATGATACAAACACCTCCTAGAAATAAACTTATGGGCTTTAATGCATATAATGAATCTACCCTTAACAAGCACATCTCGACTTTACCACTCAAAGGCAGGTTCATTAGGGGATTGAAACTTGACCCGACGGGTTCTACAATCAATAGTAGCATAGTAGGCATGGAACCAGTTCACCCCAAGTATGACATAAAAATCTACCATGCCTAATTCAATAAGATCACAAGAGAACAACTTACGCAAAATGCAAATAGGACAACTCCTATAAACTTTCCTAGCAACAATAGAGGCACTAATAGGAGTAGACACTTCATATGACTCATGCAACAACTCGGGGACAACATAGAACTTATTAGCAACAAGAGGGGTAACAAAGGAAAGAGTGATAGCTAGATCAATCAAAGTATACACATCAAAGTCAATGATTTTTAATATACTGGTAACAAAATTGGGGACCTTATCAACCCCTTGCCTCCCATGTAGAGCATAAAATCATTAGTGCCTTGGGGAACCACCTTGAGGACCACCTCTCCCCTATGGGACCACATTAGCACCCCGGACCTTGCCACAATTTCTTGGACAATCTATCTTCTTGTGATCAGGCTCCTCACATTCATAGAATGCATTAGAACCCTTCAAGCACGGGCCAATATGAACGTTTCCATATCTACGACACACATCAATAGGAGCCATCCCACCAACACCTTGAGGCCTAGGGAAGTCATTAGAAAATCCTCTATTAGTAGCATGAGGAGGCATTTGGCCTTGAGGAAATTTAGCACCCTTTTGGAATTTACCCTCAAATCGGGCCCTCTTGGTCTCATGCTCCCTTTTCTTCCTCAAATTCTCCTCCTCCATTTGCTCGGCATAGGTCATCAATCGAGACAAGTCCATGTAACTAATTAGCATGGCGCACCGATATTCTTCACTTACAAAGTCGAAGACTCCCATCACGATCTTATTCATCCTAAATCTAGGATCGGCACCAAATGGGGAGCATAGTTTGAAAGTTGATTAAACTTGAGGGCATACTCTCTCAAACTCATAGCACCTTGTTTCAAGTTCACAAACTCTACCAACTTTGCTTCCCTAAGCCCAAGAGGGAAAAACCGATTAAGGAAGGCCAATTTGAACTCCTTCCAAAGTACTACATTACCAAACCCCTTCTCACTCCTTCCAAAGCACTACATTACGCCACCAATTGCACCTTTTCATTCGGCCCAACACCCATGATATTCAAGATTTTGTAGACCTCATCAATCAACTCTTATAGATCTTCATCCACCTTTAACCCATGGAAAACAAGAGGATTCATCCTCATGAAGTCTCTTACCCTAGCTCCCGGGGTAGTAGCATGAGGGGCTTGGGCCCCTTGTTAGACTTGGTTGGCCACCACTTGGGCAAGCGTAGTGAGAGCATCCAGAGCTCACCATTTGTATGTTTCTCCTCGGGAGTTTGGGCCCTTCGTCCTCGAGTGTTTGGCATGATCTAGCATAGGAAAGAAAAATCATTAGGGGTAAACACTCACTACAACGTCTACAGCACGACATTGAATATGAAGAAGTGAAACATTTCCTAAAATGCCTCATAGCCTCCTATTCATAGTCAAGGCGCACTTCACAACCATGAATAGGACTCTAAACAATGCGGAGTATAGGACTTCGAGGATCTACCAACCAAATGCTCTGATACCAGGTTTATCACGACCCAAGCCGAGGGCCTATACTTGACACAATGCAACAGGAACCTGAAGTGACCCCATGCCAGCCTCATAAAGCATCATTACACATCCTTGGTCATGGAAGAAGTAAATCAAGCATCAAAGATGATAGAATAGGGAAAAAGAGGCTAAGGGAAAAGTTTGCACAATATCATGGTCAAAAGACAAGAGTTAAAGTCATATCATAGATACTTAACATGTCCAATAAACACTTGTAATACATACATAAGAGTAGGGCCAAGACAAAGTAACAAGGTTCACTCTCATTGTCAAAATAAATAATAAAAATGACTATCTCAACAGATAATAGAAGGAGCATAGACTAGGTCCTCGAAGTGGAGCACTCACCAACTAGCTTTAATTGCACCGAACTAGCCATGTGGAGAAGGATAATCAACTTGGGCACCGGTTCCTACATGGTGATATCATGTAGGCATCGAGTATGTGTTAGTACATTTGAATGTACTAAGTATGTAAGATGCAATGCAACAATAGATAGGCATCATAATCTAAATGCACAATATTAAGCAATAGGAATAATATACAATATGACAAGTATGATCAATGCTTAAGTAAAACATGCTTAAGTGACTCATGCTCATACAGGATATCATATGTGTAGAAGAGACCAAGCTAGCTATTTAAGATATAAATCCCTTTGTGGTAGTGTGGTATAAATCCCTCACCTAGTTGATGGTAATAATACCTTACCAACATGGTGACGAAGTATAAACCCCTCGCATGGTTGATGAGTATAAACCCCAAACACGGTTACTCAGGCTCTTGTCCCCCCACATCGGGTATAGTCTAATGCAACACTTTATATAGAGTATATCATATACATAAGCTCATTTCATCATCAAATAGTGATTCATATCATATCTCATGCTCTAGACCTTCAACTCCTTAATAAACTACATTCAGACATTTTATCAATCACTTAGAGGGAGTGAAGTGGTAGTCCAAAACCATGAAAATTAGAGCTGAAATCATGCAAGAGAATAAATTATAAAACCATCAATAAATAACTTGTAACACCCTCAAGACATATATATCAAAACCCTTTCCCAAATCTTACAATAGATCAAGATTTATAGCTCAAAACATTGCAAAATAGTCAGATCTTTACATAGCTTTAACATAGTGTGCAGTGAATTTTATAATATCAAAATCCATTTGTAAATCAATTGTAAATCATGAAATTTATGTATAAGGGGGCTTGGCTATCATGAGTGAAATAAACCCGCACACTTTAGCTTATTGATGAACTTGGTGAAGATTGGAGATGGAGACTTGAAGCTTGAAGAAGAACCTTAAAGGAGAACCTTAGCTTTGGATGAGGGTTTGGGACTTGAATTTTGGAGTGAAAATGTGGCTAAGTGTTTTGGGTAGTATTGGGAAGTGTTTAGGATGATGTGAGGGTGAAATAAAGCTAAGTATACGTAAAAACATGGTAGGGAACACTTAGGCCCAAGACTCAAAAGCTTGGATTGAGATAAAAAAAAATCACTAGCAGTGAAATACACAGTTCCTCGACGTGGACCTATCGCAGAGGCCAATATTAAAATATGTTCGAGACAGCTACGAGTCGCGGTGCTGTCAGAGATCATCTCTAGAAATTGAAATTATGGAAATGTGAAATTGTGATTTAATTGCTCTAAAATCAGGGTTAGACCCTTTCAACCCTAATTTGGATCGCCTTAAAAATAATATGAGTTGGATTTTCAAAATAACGAACATATTTTGAGATACATAAAAATTAAAATTTCGGGCATTCCGATGCATATTTTTTTGCACTTTTTGGGGACGTTACAAAATCCCTTAATTGATACTTCAACTCTTTTAACTCTATCTGGGCCATACGATAAGGGGGAATAGAAGTTGATTGAGTATCAGGAATGAGGTCTATACCAAATTCTATTCCCTTTTCGGGAGAAACACTGGGAAGGTCATTTGGAGAGACATCAAGGAACTCATTTATAATTGGAACTGACTCTATAGGAAGGACCTTGGACTCCATAAGCTTTACCATCACAAGATGATAGAGACACCCCTTGGAGATCAACTTACAAGATTTAATGCAAGAGATGAACCTACTCTTGACCACCACATCATGACCCTCGCACTCGAGGAAGGGTTCATATGAGAATTGGAAATTGATCCTACGAGTTCTACAATCAATAGAGGCATAGTACTAATCCAACCAATACATCCCAAGTATGACATCAAAATCAACCATTTCCAACTCAACAAGATCACAAGACAATATTTTATGCAAAATGCAACAGGACAATTTCTACAAAAACCTTTCTAGCAACAATAGATGTATCAATAGGAGTAGTGTAATGACACCAAAACATGCTCAAAAATGTGCATCAGAAGTTCCTAGAATTGTAATTTCCATACATCTCAAAATCCATGTGCGATATCAAAAATTCGACTTCATATTCTTGTTCAGGGGGTCAAATTGAGTGAGAAATGGGTGTAACCCCAATTTCAGAGCAACCGTATCAAAATTAAAAATTCCCAAAAATGCAATTTCTAGTGGGGTTTATACGTTCCTTTCGCGATGCACCCAAGTGTTAAAACTTGTGCAAATTTTTGACTTTGGTCCAAAACTTTTAAGTCTTAGGCCTAAGTATTTCCAAACGTGTAAATACCTATACTTAGCCATTTTTCACCCTCATATCATTCTGAACATTTCTCAACACTCACTCAAACACATAGCCAAATATTATACTCTTAAATTCAAGTCTCAAAACCCTCTCCGAATCTTAAGAAATTCAACCAAGCTTCAAGTTTTCATCTCTAATATTCATCAAGTTCATCTCCAAAGCTAGGGTATGTGGCATTCTTTCATGTGTTCCTCCCACCCATGATACCCAAGTTTTCTTTTACTCTATTTTGCATGATATAAAGTTGATTTACAGATGGGTCTCAATTATTATGAAAATCACTGCTAACTATGTTGGGGTATATGAAATTGTGATTGTTTTGCTATGTTTTGGGCTATGAATCTAAGATCTATTATGAGATTTGATGAAAGACATTGATGCATATTGCTCAAGGGTTTTACCAAGTATCTATTGATGGTTTTACAATGAATTTTCTAGAATATTTTTATTTTTTAATTATATTGTTTTACAGTTGTACTACACACTCTCTAAGTGTTTGACAAAATGTCCGGTTATAATTTCTCGAGGAATTGAAGGTCCTATGCATGTCTTCTGAATTGAATGACTTTATAATGAATGAATGATGATGAAAGGAAATGTATGTATATGATGATGAAAAGAGTGTGTATATATATGGTATTTTCTATATAGTGTTGGGGGTGATCAAGCCTAGCTCGGGGGATTGTAGGCCAGGTAACCTTGTTGAAGGGTTAGTACCTTGATCGACTAATTCAGGGGGTGGTAGGCCTGGGTGACCTTGTTGGGGATTCGTATCGATCAACCTTGTTGGGGGTTCGTACCCATCAACCCGTTGGGGGTTTGTACTCCATCAACCTGTTGGGGGGCTTATACTTGATTAACCCTGTTGGGAGGTTTGTACTCTATTTATCAACCTCAGGAAGGGTTTTGTACCTTATGCCCTATCCAAGGGGGTGGTAGACCTTGGCTCTCACTATAATGGTCACTCCTCACACTTGTCTTATGTTCTATATAAGCATGATTTTATTTCAAGTATCATTCATACATGTCATATTGTTAGTGTGCTAACTATTACTTATGATTATGAATTTTTCCTATGATTCCTATCTTTTGTTGCATTGCATCCTATATACCTAGTATATTCAAATGTCCTAAGGCATACTTTATGCCTACATGATGTCACCATGTTGGAACCGGTGCACTGCTTGATCATCCTCCTCCTCCACATGGCTAGAATGACTGTTTCTCAATCTTGTTGGTGAGTCCTCCACATTCAGGGACATTTCTTATGATCTCTTGCTTTGTGATAAGACTTTCTTACCTTTATTCATTTATTACTATGAGGGTGAGCTTAGTTGTTTGTCATGGCCCTCGCTTTTATCTATGTAGTAGAGGTATTGTTGGACAAATTATTTATCTATGCTATGAGCCTTGACTCTCTCATTTCTTGATGTCACGAAATAGAAGTTAGCATTAGCCCTAATTCTCTTGCTTATGCTTATTTCTTATTGTCATTTGAATTACTTCAGCGACCATGGATGTGTAATGATATTCTATGAGGCTTCTTTGGGGTTCCTTCGGCTTCCTCATTAGCTGGTCACGTCTAGGCCCTAGGTCCGGGGAGTGACAAAGATAGTATCAAAGCACTATGTTTTTAGATCCTTGGAGTCTAGCACACTGCATTTATTAGAGTCTTATTCATGGTTTTGTTGTGCACCACAACTATAAGCAGGACGATATGAAACGTTTAGGAAATTTTCCCTTCTTTATATTCTAAGTCGTGTTATAGAGTTTAAGTAAGTTTTCCCCCCTAACAGTTATCCTTTACAATTCTAGTCATGCCTAACACAAAGGGGAAGACGAGCCTGCACATCCGAGGAGCAACAAACTAATGGAGAACTTAGGGATGCTCTAACTTTTCTTACACAAGTGGTGGCTAATCAAGCTAACCAAGGGGCCCAAGTTCCTCTTGCTCCTACACTAGTTTCTTGGGTGAGAGACTTCATTAGAATGAATTCCCCAGAATTCCATGGGTCAAAGGTGAGTGAGGACCCTCAAGAGTTCATTGATGAGGTCTACAAGATTTTGTCTATTATGGGTGTGAGACCAAAGGATAAGGAATAGTTGGTGGCTTAGCAACTCAAATGTGTAGCGTAAATATGGTGCAACCAATGGAAGGAGGAAAAGGGAGTCAATGATATGGTTCTACGGGAAGAGTTCAAGGTGGCCTTTCTTAATCGATTTTTCCGTCTTTAGCTTAGAGAAGCTAAATTGGTGGAATTTATGAATTTGAGACAAGGATCCATGAGTGCGAGGGAGTATACCCTCAAGTTCACCCAACTTTCAAAGTTCTCTCCACACTTGATTACCGACATAAGATCGAGAATGAAAAAATATATAATGGGTGTTTCTGACTTGGTTAGTGAAGAATGCATGTTGATTGGTGACATGGACTTGTCACATTTCATAACCTATCACAAACAAATGGTGGAGGAGAAATTGAGGAAGAGAAGGGGTCATGAGGCCAAAAGGACCCATTTTGAGGGTAAGTTCCAAAAGAGTGTCTGATTTCAACGAGACCGAAAGTCTTCTCATTTATTTCAAAAGATAGTTGCAAATGCTTTTTTGAGGGCCCAAGATAGTAGGTTTATGCCTCCTATTGATGTGTGTCCAAAGTGTGGTAAGCGTCATAGTGGCCCATGTTTGAGGGATACCAGTGCTTGCTATTGTTGTGGGGAAATAGGGCATAAGGCAATAGATTGCCTTCAAAATAGCAACAAGGCTAAGGAGGTTCATCCTTAAGGTGCTTATGCAGTTCTTTTGGGGAGAGGTGGATGACAAGATTATGCCCCAAGGCACAACCGATTTTATGCTTCGCATAGGAGGCAAGGGGTTGATGTATTCCCCGATGTTGTTAGCAGTTTTTTGAAAATCTTTGAACTATATGTGTATGCAATGATTGATCCAGGTGCCACTCTTTCTTTTGTTACACCCTTTGTTGCCAAAAATTTCCATGTTGAGCCCGAATTGTTGCATGTGTTATATGAGGTGTCTACTCGTATTGATTCATCTATTGTTTCTAGGAAAATCTATAGGAGTTGTCCTATTTGCATCTTGCATAAAATGTTGCCTTGTGATCCTGTTGAGTTGGACATAATTGATTTTAATGTCTTTCTTGGGATAGATTAGTTGCATGCCTACTATGCTTCTATTGATTATAAAACATGTACGGTCAAATTCCAATTCCTTAATGAACCCGTCCTTGAGTGGGAGAGTCAATTTGTGTTGGTAAATGGTAGGTTCATATCTTGTATTAAGGCCCATAAATTGATCTCTAAGGGTTGTCTTTACCATATTGTGAGATTTATGGATGTAGAGGCCAAAGTCGTTCCCATAGAGTCGGTTTCGATTGTAAATGAGTTTCTTAATGTCTTCCCAAATAAGCTTCCTGGTGTTCCTCCAGAAAGGGAAATAGATTTTTGTATACATCTCCTTCCCGATACTCAACCCACTTCTATTCCTCTTTATGATATGGCCCCGGTGGAGTTGAAGGAGTTGAAGGAACAAATGAGGGACTTCTTAGAGAAGGGATTTATAAGGCCTAGCAAATCACCTTGGGGTGTATCGATGTTGTTTGTGAAAAAGAAGGAAGGGTCCCTTAGGATATGTATTGACTACTACCAACTCAATAGTGTCACCATCAAACATAGGTATCCTCTTTTATGGATTGATGATCTGTTTGAGCAATTGCAAGGGGCTAGCTATTTTTCTAAAATAGAACTTAGATCCGGGTATCATCAAGTGAAAGTAAAGGAATATGATATTCCCAAGGTGGCCTTCCAGACTAGATGTGGGCATTATGAGTTTGTTGTGATGACTTTTGGATTGACCAATGCACCAACCATCTTTATGGACCTTATAAATGGGGTCTTCAAACCCTAGCTTGATTCATTTGTTATGGTATTCGTTGATGATATTTTGATCTATTCTCGAGGTGAGGAAGAGCATAGGGCTCATATGAGGGTTGTATTGCAAAGGTTGAGGGAGGAAAGGCTATATGCTGATATGAAGAGTGTGAATTTTGATTGAGGAAGGTTGTCTTCCTAGGACATGTGGTGTCGGGGATGGTATTAAGATTGAGCCTAAGAATACCGATGTGATTAGAAATTAGCCTAGACTATTGACCCCATCAGACATTAGGAGTTTCTTGGGCTTAGCGGGATGTTATTGGAGGTTCGTGAATGGGTTCTCTTCTATTGCATCCCCCATGACAAAGTTTTCTCAAAAGAAGTCCAAGTTTGTGTGGATCGATGAGTGTGAGAGAAGCTTCTAAACCTTGAAGGATAAGCTTCTGTCCACTCTTATATTGTCACTGTAGGATGCACTAGAGGGACTTGTTGTGTATTGATGCTTCCAGATTTAGTTTGAATTGTGTTTTGATGCAAAATGGCTAGGTGATAGCTTATGCTTCTAGGCAACTCAAGGTGCGTGGAAAGAACTACCCTACCCATGATGTTGAACTAGCCGCCGTGGTATTTGCATTAATAATTTGGTGTCATTACTTGTATGGGGTGCATGTTGATGTGTTCAGTAATCATAAGAGCCTCCAATATGTCTTCACTCAAAAAGATCTTAACTTGAAGCAAAGGAGATGGTTAGAACTTCTTAAGGACTATGACATGAGTGTGCATTATCATCTGGGTAAGGCTAATATGGTGGCGGATGGTCTGAATAGGGTGTCTATGGGTAGCCTAGCTCATGTTGATGGTGGTGATAGGGAGATGGCTAGGGAGGTCCATCGTTTGGCTAGACTAGAAGTTAGGTTGGGGAGTGGATAGTGTTATTATTGTTGTTTTTGATCGTTCTAAATCCTCATTGGTTGAGGAGGTAAAAGCTAAACATGATTTTGACCCCTCCTTGTTAGAATTGAATGCCTTGGTGAAAGAGGGAAAAGTAGAGGTTTCCTCCCAAGGGGGTGATGGTGCTTTTAGATACCAAGGTAGGCTATGTGTTCCTTGTACTGATGGCTTGATAGAAAAGATCCTTGACGCGGCCCGTAATTCGCCTTATTCTATTCACCCCAGTTCTACTAAAATGTACAGAGATTTGAGGAAGTTGTATTCGTGGGGAGACATGAAGAGGGACATTTCCAAATTCGTTTTTTACTGTCATAGTTATCAACAAGTCAAAGCCGAACATGAAAGGCTTAGTGGCCTAACCCATGACATAGAGATTCCTAATTTGAAGTGGGAGGTGATTAATATGGATTTTGTGGTTGGGTTGCCCAAGACTAGAAAAGGTTTTGATTCCATTTGGTTTGTGGTTGATAGGATGATGAAATTGGCTCACATTCTACCATTAAGACCACCTATGGGGCTGAAGAGTATGCTAGGTTGTACATCCCTGACTTGGTGAGATTGAATGGGGTTCCTTTATCCATCATATCAGATCGTGGAGCTCAATTTACTTCACATTTTTAGAGATCTTTCAAAGAGGTCTTGGTACTAATGTTAATCTTTCTATGACCTTCCACCCTTAAACGGATGGCCAAGCCTAAAGGACCATCCAAACCCTTGAGGATATACTTAGAGCTTATGTGTTGGAGCTTAAAGGTAGTTGGGATGATCATCTCCCATTGATTGTGTTTGCCTACAACAATAGTTATCATTCTAGCATGGGTATGGCTCCATTTAAGGCTCCTTATGGTAGACATTATAGATCAGCGGTTGGGTGGTTTGAGGTTGGTGAGGTGGCCTTATGAGGACCAGATCTGGTTATGAAGGATTTTGAGAAGGCTAGGATGATTAGGTAAAGGTTGAAGACGGCCCAAAGTCGTCAGAATTCTTATGCCGATGTGAGGAGAAGGGAGCTTGAATTCAAAGTTGATGATTGGGTTTATTTGATGGTGTCACCCATGAAGGGGTTTGGTCCATTTTTGTAAGAAGGAAAAGTTGAGCCCCAGATATGTGGGCCCTTATAGGGTGATGAGAAGGATTATTAAGGTGGCCTACGAATTGGATTTTCCTAGAGAAATGGGGTTGATTCATCCAGTCTTCCATGTGTCTATGTTGAGGAAATGTGTGGGTAATCCCAATGTTATTGTGCCTCTTGATGTTGTGGAGGTAGTTGAAGACAATTTAACTGATGTATAGGTTCCGATTCAGATTTTTGCTAGGCAAGTGATGAGATTGAGGAACAAGGATGTGGCTTCCATTAAGATCCTTTCGAGGAATCAACAAATCGAAAATGCTACATGGGAGGCTGCTGCGAACATGCAAAAGTGATAACCTTACCTTTTCCATTCCACTTAAGCTTAAGGTATAACTCTAAGTCCTCTATGTAATTTCAAATCTAAGTTCAGCCCATGATATATGCATGCATTCATGTTTAAATTGACAAGTTCATGATGATTTTACTCTTATGATGAGATTTTGAAAGGATGTTTAAGTGCATTGTTGCATCTTTATGTAGGCTGAAATTGTCATGATGGTGTCTCTCATATACTTTTCTTTAACATCTGGGGATGAATGTTCCCAAGAAATAGATATTGTAATAACCCCAAAAAGTGTCCGAAAATGTACCTCAGAAGTGCCCAAAATTGTAATTTCCATATATCTCAAAATCTGTGCGTGATATCAAAAATCTGACTTCATATTCTTGTTTATGGGGTCAAATTGAGTGGGAAATGGGTCTAACCCCGATTTTAGAGCAACCGTATCAAAATTCAAAATTACCAAAAATGAAATTTCTAGTGGGGTCTACTTGCCCCTTCTGTGACGCGCACCAGTGTTAAAACTGGTGCAAATCTTTTACTTCAGTCCAACACTTTTAAGTCTTGGGCCTAAGGATTCCCAAAGGTGGAAATACATATACTTTCCCATTTTTACCCTCACATCATTCTAAACATTTCTCAATACTCATTCAAACACTTAGCCAAATATTCTACTCCTAAATACAAGTCTCAAAACCCACTCCGGATCAAAGGATTTCCTCTCAAGCTTCAACTCTCCATCACCAATCTTCGTCAAGTTCATCTCCAAAGATAAGGTATGTGTATTTCTTTCACGTGTTCCTTCCATCCATGATACACCAATCTTCCTTTTACTCTAATTTGCATGATTTAAAGTTGATTCACTAATGGATCTTAATTATTATCAAAATCACTGCTTATTATGTTGGTGTTTATGAAATAGTGACTGTTTTACTATGTTGTGGCCTATGAATCTAAGATCTATTGTGAGATTTGATGAAAGGCTTTGACGTATATTTCCTTAGGGAGTTACCATGTATCTTTTGATGGTTTTACAATGAATTTTCTAGCATGATTTCACTCTTAAATAACATGGTTTTATACTAGTAATACACACCCACTAAGTGTTTGAAAAGATGTCCGATTATAGTTTCTTGAGGAATTGAAGGTCCTATGTATGTCTTATGAATTAAATGAGTTCATGATGATGAAATGGTGATGAAATGATGATGAAAGTATGAAGGAATTATGATGAAAGGGAATGTATGTATATGATGATCATAGAATTGTATATATGTATGATATTATCTCTATAGTGTTGGGGATGACCAAGCCTAGCACGGGGAATTGTAGGGCCGGGTAACCTTGATAAGAGGTTAGTACCTCTATCACCTAATTCGGGGGGTATTTGGCCCGAGTAAACTTGTTGGTGGCTTGTACCCATCAACCTTGTTGGGGGTTTGTACCAATCAACCTGTTGGGGGGTTTGTACTCCATCAACCTATTGTGGGGTTTGTACTCCATCAACCTTGTTGGGGGATTCGTACTCTATTTATCATCCTCATGAAGGGGTTTGTACCTCATGCACCTATCCAAGGGGGTGGTAGGCCTTGTCTTTCACTATAATGGTCACTCCTTACACTCATATTATGTTCTGTATAAGCATAATTTTACTTCAAGCATCATTTATACATGTCATATTGTTGGTATGCTCTCTATTGCTTATGATTATGCATTTTTCCTGTGATGCCTACCTCTTATTGCATTGCATCCTACATACTTAGTACATTCAAAAGTACTAACACACTCTATGCCTATAGGATGTTACCATGTAGGCACTGGTGCACAGCTTGATCATCCCCCTCCTCCACGTGCCTAGAATAATTATCTCCCAAGCTTGTTGGTGAGTCCTCCACATTCAGGGACATTGCTTATTATCTCTTTCTTTGTACTAAGACTTTCTTACCTTTATTCATGTATTAGCTATCAGGCTGAGCCCAGTTTTTTGTCGTGGGCCCCGCTCTTATCTATGTAGTAGAGGTGTTGTTGGACATGTTATGTATCTATGCTATGAGCCTTGACTCTCTCGTTTCATGATGTTATGAAATGGAAGTTTACCCTTAGCCCTAATTCCCTTGCTTATGCTTATTTTTTATTGTCATTTTAATTCATTCTGCAACCAAGGATGCATAATGATATGCTATGAGGCTTGTTTAGGATTCCTTCGGGTTCCCTATTCGCCGATCACGTCTAGGCCTTAGATCTGAAGCGTGACAATTAGACACCTCATAAGACTAACCCAATAATTCAGGCTCAACATGGAATTTTTAGGCAACAAAAGGGGTAACAAAAGAAAGAGTGGCACTAGGATCAATCAGCAGATACACATCAAAATCAAAGACTTTAACATACCAGTGATGACATCGGGAACCTCCTTAACCCCTTGCCTACCTTGGAGTACATAGAACTGATTGTGCCTAGAGGCACCTCCTTGCTTACAAACCTCTCCCCAAAGGAACCGTATTTCACCTTGTGGACAAACTTACCCTTGTTGCGATAACGAGGACAATCAATCTTTTTATGACCCACTTCACCACATCCATAACATATATTAGTGTCTTTCAAACATGGGCCTCCATAAGCCTTACCATATTTTGCACACACATTATTGGGAACCATTCCACCAACACCTTGGGCCCTTGGGAAGTCATTGGCAAACCCCCATTTAGGAGCATGAAAAGACCCTTGGCCTTGATGAAACCGACCACCCTTTCGACTTTGGAAATTTCCCTCAAAACAGGCCCTCTTAGCCTCATTACTACTCCTCTACCTTAACTTTTCTCCTCCATTTGTTCGACATAGGTCATCAAATGGGACAAATCTATGTCACTAATCAACATGGCGGACTGGCATTCCTCACTCACCAAAGTGGATACACCCATCACGAACTTGTTCATTCTAGACCTTGGGAAATAAACCAAGTAGGGAGTATATCTAGAGAGTTGATTGAACTTGAGGGAATGCTCCCTCAAACTTAAATATCCTTGTTTCAAATTCATAAAATCAACCATCTTGGTCTCCCTAAGCTCAAGAGAGAAGAACCCATTAAGAAAAGCTGCCTTAAACTCCTCCCAAAGCACCACATTATTAATTCTCTTTGCCTCTTTCATTTTATTAAACCATATTTGTGATACCCCTTTGATTTGTTAGGCTGCCAACTCTGCTTTCTTTTCCAATCTAAGACCCATGATATCCAATACCTTGTAGACCTTATCAATAAACTCTTGAGGGTTCTCATCTACCTTAGACCCATAGAATTTTGGTGGGTTCATCCTCATGAAGTATCTCACCCTAGATCCCAGGGTAGGAGTATGAGGGGATTTGGCCCCTTGATTGACTTGATTGGCCATAGCTTGAACTAGTCAAGTGAGAGCATCCCAGAGCTTACCAAGAGCTGGTTGTTCCTCGATAGTGTGGGCTCTCCTTCCTATTGTGTTAGTAATGATCTACACATGAAAAAGAACATTCTTTAGAGGGAATAACTCACCTAACTTCTATAGCATGACATAGATCAAGAAGGAGGGAAACATTTCCTTAAACGTCTCAAAGCCTCATACTCATAATTGCGGTCCACAACACAACCATGATTAGGACTCTAATTGACGCAGTGTGTTGGATGCCGAGGACTATTAACTACTAACCTAGTTCTCTGATACAAAGTTTATCATGAAACAAGTCTAGGTCCTAGACATGACATGACGAATGGGAAGCCCGAAAGGACAACAAACAAGACTCTTAACATATCATTACACATCATTGGTCACAGAAGTAATTAACCAACATAATTAGATTAGAAATAAGGACAAAAGGGATAAAGGGAAACTTTCATAACATAAACATCAAGGCAAGAGAGTCAAGGCTCAATACATAACATGTCCAACACCACCTATAAAACTTAGATAGGAGCGGGGGCCAAGACAAGCAACCGGGCTCACCCTCATAGTCAATAAATACATAAAAGAAAGATAGTCTTAGTACATACGATGAGATCATAATCATTGTCACCGGAATGGAGGACTCACCAACTAGCTTGAAAGAAATCATACTAGCCACGAGGAGGAAGACGCTCAAGTGGGACTCCGGTTCCTATATGGTGACATCTTATAGCATAGAGAATGCTTTAGTAAACTCGGATGTACTAGGTTTTTAGGATGCAATGCAATAAGAGATGAGCAACATAATCGAAATGCATAAGCATAGGCAATGAGTAACATTAACAATATGACAAGCATGGAAGATTATTGAAGTTAATCATGTTTACATCGAACATAATACATATGTAAGAAGAGACTATCACTATAGAGTTCACAGTCTATTGAGGTACCAACCCCTCAATTAGTTAGTGGGTTCTCTCACCCTACCACCCAAAGTGATTGAGGTACCAACTCCTCAACCCGGTTATTAAGGTACAAACCTCTTAATTGTTTGGTGGATCATCTCACCCTACCAACCATTATTATTGAGGTACCAACCCCTCAACCCGGTTATCAAGGTACAAACCTCTCGACATGTTTATCAGGATACAAACCCCTCAACATGGTTACCCGAGCTCATAACCTCTCGAGTGGGGCATGGTCAATTCCCAACATGATATTGGAGAATATCATATTAATTCATTCCTTTCATCATCATAAAGTCTTTTAACTCATAAGACATGCATTGGACCTTCAATTCCTCAAGAAATCATAACAAGATATTTTATCAAACACTTGGCAGGTGTGTAGTGCTAGCTAAAACAATGCAATTTAGCGATGAAATTATGCAAGAAAATTCAATGTAAAACCATCCATCAATACTTGGTAACACTTTTAACCAATATATCAAAACCCATCATCAAATCCCATAATAGACCTTAGATTCATATCTCAAAACATGCTAAAACAGTCACAATTTCATGGAACCCTAACATAGTTCAAAGTCTAATTCATAATAAGTAATACCAATAAGTTAATCAACTTGAAATTATGCAATTTAGGTAAAAAGGAAGCTTAGGCACCATGGATGAAAGGACATAATGGTTGAGACCCACATACCTTGACTTTGGAGAATTCTTCGGAGTAGATTTTAGTGGAGGCTTAAAGCTTGGATGAATTCTTTAAGATTCGGAAGAGATTTGGACACTTGAATTTTGAGAAAAATATTATTTTAAGGGTTTGAGAGAGTATTGGGGTACATTTTGTATGATATGAGGGTGAAATATGGCTAAGTATAGGTATTTTCACGCATGGAAAGGCTTATGCCCAAGACCTAAAAGTCTTGGACTGGGCTAAAATAACTGGCACAAAAATACACTGAGGCGCGTGCTAGATCACTCGAAATTGAAAAAATGCGATTTTTTAAATTTTTCTACTGTTGCTCTTTAATGGCGGTCAGACCCATCTCCCACTCAATTTTTCCCCTGAAAAAGAATGTGAAGCTAGATTTCGATATCACGCACAAATTTTGAGATATAAGGAAATTACATTTTTGGGCACTTTTGAGGCACATTTTCGGAAACTTTTGGGGGTAGTTTCACTCTTCAAGGGAGTTAAGGGATGAATGAGGTGCCCCATGTCGTCATCGGTGTGTTAAAGGTTTTTTATTTTGATATATATGTATTGATAGACCCGGGTGTCACTCTTTCTTTTATTTCTCCTTTTGTAGCCAAAATGCTCCACATTAGCCCTGAATTGTTGTGTGAATATCATGATGTGTCTATCCCTGTTGGCGATCCATTATTGCAAAACGAGTATATAGAAATTATCCCATGTTCATTATACATAAATTCTGGCCTTGTTATTTTGTTGAATTAGATATGGCGGATTTTGATGTCATTATTGAGATGGATTGATTGCACGCATATTATGTTTTTATTGATTGTAGAACCCATACGGTAAAATTCTATTTCCCTAATGAACTTGTCCTTGAGTGCGATAGTTATGATATAGTAGTCAAGGGTAGATTCATTTCATGTCTTAAAGCCCAAAAGATGATTTCTAAGGGGTGTCTCTATCATCTGCAAGGGTTAGGGATGTTGACTCCAAAGTCCTTCCTATAGAGTTGGTTCTGGTGGTTAAAGTTTCTTGATGTCTTTCCTAATGAGCTTCTCAGTTTTCCTCCCAAAGAGAAATAGACTTTGGTATAGACCTTCTTCCCGATACTCAACCCATTTCTATTCCCCCTTACCGTATTGCCCTAGTGGAGTTGAAGGAGAAATTGAGAGATTTGTTGGAGAATGGTGCACCAGTATTGTTTGTGAAGAAGAAAGATGGTTGTCTTAGAATGTGCATTGATTATCGACAACTTAATAGAGTCACCATAAAGAACAAGCACCCTCTACTAAGGATTGATAACCTTTTTGATCAACTTTAAGGGGCTAGTCATTTTTCTAAGATTGATCTTCGATTCGGGTACCACCAACTGATAGTGAGGGAGTGTAAAATTCCCACAATGGTTTTTCGGACTAGGTATGGGCACTTTGAGTTTGTGGTTATGTCTTTTGGGTTGACTAATATATCGACTATATTTATGGATCTTATAAATAGGGTTTGTAAACCCTACTTTGACTTGTTCGTGGTGGTTCTTATTGATAATATCTTGATTTATTCCCATAGTGAAGAGGAACATGTGGGTCACTTAAGTGTGGTGTTGCAAATCTTGAGGGAGGACAGGTCGTATGCTAAATATGAAATATGTCATTTTTTGTTGAAAGTGGTTGTGTTTCTATAGCATGTGGTGTCAAGTGATGGCACTAAGGTGAATCCTAATAAAATGGAGATGATTAGAAATTGGACTAGACCTTTTACTCCACCAGACATTAGAAGTTTCTTGGGTTTGGTGGGTTATTACCAGAGGTTTGTAAATGGCTTCTATTCTATTGTTTCTCCCATGACTAAATTGACACAAAAGAAGGCGAAATTTGTGTGGACCGATGAGTGTGAAAAGAGTTTCTAAACTTTAAAAGATAAGCTTGTCTCCGCTTAAATCTTGTCCCTACTAGAAATGTTGGAAGGGTTTGTTGTATACTGTGATGCCTCAAGAATTGGTTTGGGTGTGTTTTTATGCAAAGTGGCAAGGTGATAGCATATGCCTCTAGATAAATTAAGGTGCATGAGGAGAATTATCCCACCCATGATCGTGAATTAGTGGTCGTGGTATTTGCTTTGAAAATTTGGCATCCCCACTTGTATGTGGTTCATGTTGTTGTGTTCGCCGATCATAAGAGTCTCCAATATGTGTTCACCCAAAAAGATCTTAACTTGAGACAAAGAAGGTGGACAGAGCTCCTTAATAATTACGATATGAGTGTGAATTATCATCCTGGCAAAGCTAATGTTGTGGCCGATGCTTTAGTTATGATGCCTATGGGTAGTCTAGTTCATGTTGATGATGGTGGCAAAGAAGTGGTTAGAAAGGTTCATTTTTGGCTAGATTGGGAATTAGGTTGGATCAAGTTGATAATGGTGGTGTAGTGGTTGTTGATGGTTCTAAGTCTTCTTTGATATTGGAGGTGAAGGAAAAACAAGGTCTTGACCCTGCCTTGCTAGAGTTGAAGACGTTAGTGAAAGATGATAAAGTGGAGGTTTTCTCATAAGGGGGAGATGGTGCCCTTAAGTACCAAGGTAGATTATTTGCGCCAAATGTGGATGACTTGAAAGAATTGATCTTGAAGGAGGCCCATAACTCATCCTATATCATTCACCCGGGTTCTACAAAGATGTATAGAGACTTGACAGAAGTGTATTGGTTAGCTGGTATGAAGAGGACATTGCCAAGTCCATATCGAGATATCACAATTGCCAACAAGTGAAAGCCGAACATCAAAGGTTGGGTGGCCTAGCCCAAGATATAGAGATTCCTACTTGGATGTGAGAGAAAATCAACATGGATTTTTTAGTTGGGTTGCCTAAGACTAGGAAACATTTTGACTCTATTTGGGTTGTTGTGGATACAATGACAAAGTCAACTCACTTCCTACTGGTTAAAACTACCTATGATGCCGAAGATTATGCCAAAATATACATTCATGAGTTGGTTCAATTGCATGGAGTGTCCTTTTCTATTATTTCGAATCATGGTGCTCAATTCACTTCTCATTTTTGGAGATCTTTCCAAAGAGGTCTTGGTCCCAAGGTAAAGCATAGCACGGCCTTCCACCCTTAAATGGATAGCCAAGCCGAGAAGACTATCCAAACTCTTGAGGATATGCTAATAGCTTGTGATTTGGAGTTTAAGGGTAGCATCTTCCACTCATTGGATTTGCTTACAATAATAGCTACCACTCAAGCGTTAGTATGGCTCCTTTCGAAGCTTTTTATGGTAGGCATTATAGATCCCTGGTTGTGCAGTTTGAAGTGGGGGAAATGGATTTGCCTGGTTTGGACAAGGTCATGGAATCCTTAGAGAAGGTATGGTTGATTAGGGAGAGATTGAAAACATTCTAGAGTAGACAAAACTCCTATTCCGATGTGAGAAGATGAAATCTTGACTTTACGGTTGGTGATTGGGTTTACTTGAAAGTCTCACCTATGAAGGGTGTAGTCCTATTTGGCAGGAAGGGTAAATTAAGCCCAAGGTTTGGTGGTCCTTATAGAGTGTTGAGGAGGATTGGTGAGGTTGCTTATAAGTTGGAGTTGCCCATTCATATGAATATGATTCATCCGGTCTTCCATGTATCTATGTTGAGAATATGTGTGGGTGACCCAAGTACTATTATGCCTTTGGATGTTGTGGATATAGTAGAAGATACTTTGACTTATGAGGAGGTTCTAGTAGAAAATTTGGATAGACAAGTGAAGATGTTCAGAAACAAGGATGTAGCTTCCGTCAAGGTTCATTGGAGAAACTAACAAGTTTAAAGTGCCACATGTGAAGCCGAGGGAGACATGAGAAAATGATATTCATATCTCTTCCACTCTACTCAAGCATATTGTACTAATTTAAGTACCCTATATGATTTCAAGTCGTAAGTTTCAGCCCTTATGTCATTTTACATGCATTTATGTTTATGTTGACAAGTTTATAGTGATTTTTTCATTCATGTTGAGATTTTTTAAAACGATGTTTAAATGCATTTGTTGTATTCATGTCGGTCTGAAATCTTCATAATTACTTCTCTTATGTACATTTCTTTGACATTCAGGGACGAATGCTCTCAAGGGGGAGATATTGAAATGCCCCAGAAATGTGCCCTAAAAATGCCCATAATCGTTCTTTTCATGTATCTCAAAATGCATTTGTAATATCAAAAATCCAATTTCATGTTCTTGATCAGGGGGAAAATTGAGTGGGAAATTGACAAAACCCCAATTTTACAAGACTCATAGTGAAAATTGATTTTCATAAAATATTTGGAGACTGAAGCTATCCGTGACATGGACCTATCGCGGAGCGGTGTTGTCACTTCTTTATTTTTTCTTATTTCAGCCTAAGGCATTGGGGGCTTGATCTCACGCCGAGCTATGCATATAAACACACCTAATACTTAGAAATTTTTCAACTCTATATCACTCAAGATACTCTCAAAACCCTCTCCAAGACTTAACCAAATATTTCATCCATATTCATGTGTCCTAAGGTTAATTCGGGATCTCAAGAACTCCCTTCAAAATTCAAGTGTCCTTCAAGTCTACATGAAGGAATCCCCGAATTTAGGTATGTGAATTTCAACCATTGGATCCTTTCACCCATGGTGCCCAATCACCATATCTTATGGAAATTTGCATGTTTTCAAGTTGTATTATCTATGGGTATCTTTTATTATGGATTATAAGCATGAAATATGTTGGGGTTTTATCGAATGTTGATTAAATATGCATGTTTATCTATCTCAAGCTTATACAATGAGTGGGTTTTGTCTATTGAGACTATGTATGTTTTGAGCTATGAAACTATGATCTATTATGAGATTTGATGATGGATTTCAAGGTATCTCACATGAGGGTTTTGCAATATGTTGGTGAGTTGATATGCAATGAAATTTCTTACATAATTTCACTCTTGAATTGCATGATATTGAATAAGCATTACATACCCACCAAATTTTGATAAAATGTCAAGTCAAGAATTATCAAGTTAATTATACGTTTTATAAGTCAAGTAATTTCATGATGAATATGGGCTATCAAGTATGTTATGAATTAATGAAATTATCTGTGATTATGAAAGTATGAAATTAAGACCTATTTTCAAGATTTTACCTCTTATGATCTTTTGATGTTAATGCAAGGGTAATGTTTGATGATGATCTATTCTCATGTTTCAAGTTAGGCTCACCATTAGAGATCAAGTATGTTTAAGAGCTACTCCTGTTATGATTCCATGTTTATTGCAAGTTATCAAAGTATGATTATTACAAATATTCCGTGGGATTAGACTTAGCACCGATAGATGGATAGTTTGCTCTCTTTCCTTGAACTATGTGCCAACATAGTATTATGTTATACCCTTGCTATACTAGTGGATACATTTAGTGCACTTTCTCTTGAAATTCTTCTCGAAATGGGACAGCCTCCTGTAAGGTGAAGTTTGTCATCAAATCCTTTCTGAAATGGGATGGGCTCCCGTAAGGAAGGTTAATTCTCCGAAATGTGATGGGCTCCCGTAAGGAAGGTTAATTCTCCGAAATGTGATGGGCTCCCATAAGGTGAAGTATGATTTATCTTGGCAAGTAGACCACCTTTTTATCGGTGAGGGGAAATCATCGGGATTCCAAGTTGTAGCTCTCTTGGTCTTATTCTTTATCGGTTGACATCCCTTCCCACACATATATCATATTCTATGAAAGTTGAATGATTTACAAGCATGTTTTACTTCAAGCATTGATCATGCATGCCATATTGAGATTATGCTTATCTATTGCCTATTACTATACATTTTGACTATATTGGTTTATGTCTTGTTGCATTGCATCCTACATGCTTAGTACATTCGAACATACTAAAGCATACTTTATTCCTACTTTATGCCTGCATGATATAACCATGTAAGGGCTAGAGCTTCTCTTGGTCATCCTCCATGTGGCTAGTGAGATTATTCGAAGAAAATCTTGGTGAGTCCTCAAGTTCGGGGACACTATCTACTTTCTCTTGCTATTCCTAAGACTTCTTGATGTTGAATATATGATATTATGGGGTGAGCCCGGAAAGTGTATTGGTTCCCGCCCTATTCTAAGTGTACAGGTGTTGTTGGAACATTACGATGTATTTATGCTATAAACTTGACTCTCTATGTTTTTTTGATATCAAAGGCTTCCCTCAGTCCTACTTTCCCTTTTTATTATCTCTTGTTGTTTTTGATTTTTTTCCATAACCAAGTCTGTGTGATTGATATGCTAAGAGGCTTGTTTGGGTCCCTTTGAGTTTCCATTTGGTCATATCACGTCTAGGCCCTAGGCTTGGGTCGTGACAGTTGCATTCGTGCTATGAGTCTACTCTTAGTTTGGCTATCTTTCAAGGATAAATGATCTCAAGAGAGAAATATTGTAAGACCCCATAATTATTTTAACTCAGACAAATTCATAAAGCCTAAGGAGTAAATCTGGTATTTGTACTAGATGGGCATCTACAAATCATATCTATAGCTTGTAAATCACTTCACGGATTATAGATGGGGGCTCGCAGATCCCTTTGCACATAAAAATTTTTAAAGTTGAAGGCAGAGCCTATGAGCCAGTCCACGAACCGTAGAAACTTCTATGACATATAGACTAAGTCTTGTGGTTTCCGAACCCTAACAATACCAACCCTCTGAATTAGACCAAATATGAACAGAAAGAGACCTATTTACGATCTATAAAAAGGTCTATAATCCATAAAAGCTTGGTCGTAGACTCAATCCTGAAAACCCCAGTTGCTATGAAGGGTCATCTATGACCCATAGATATGAGCATGACAATTAAATGGGGTTTCATGGTCCACCTCAGTTGTTTTAGTCTAATGACCCAACCTAGGGCCCAATCATCACATCGCAAATGAGATACCCAAAGGCATCTCACCAGGGCCATCTTTAATATCTCAAGCATTCATAGGCATAAAACTTAAATATTTGTGAAAATGAATGGAGAAAGGGTCTATGGAACATCACGTGACAATGAAACAACATTACAAATCATACATAGTTTCCAAAAATCATACCAGCTAAAACATGGAAAGGATGGGACCGGTATCGATCAGTTTCCAACAAATAGAAAAGACTTCATCATTTAGCAACCTAGAAAGTAAAAGCCTCTAAAGGCCAACATATACATCAATATCTCAAATAAATAGCAAGAATAAAAATGGTACAAATCCAAAATAAAGGCTCATAGCAAAATACTAATCTTGAACGTTTGAAAACTAGCCACGAGCTAGTAGAGGATCACTTGTCCCTACATGGTTGAGTCATGAAAGGAAAAATATATGTTTGTACTTTTGGAATGTACTAAGTTTGTGAGATGCAATACAAAGATGATTGTAATGCCATCATCTATCAAAATTGTAAATGTTTAAAATACAGGTAACAACATCAGGTGCTTCATCTACCACTTTTCTCCCTTGAAGAGCATAAAATCGGTTATGACGTGGAGCACCTCTTTGTTGGCCACCTTGTACCCTTTGGTCACCATGAGTACCTTATCCTTGAGGATGGTCATTCCTACCTTTGTTTAGAAAATCGACAATCTTGTGGCCCACTTTGCCATACCCAAAGCAAGCACCCGTGTTCCTCAAACATACACCATTATTATTTGCTCAATATTTTGGCACCTTGGAAGAGTCATCCCGCCATTGCCACCTTGAGCTCTAGGGTCGGGAACCCTATCATTAGCAAACTATTGGCCTTGATCATTAGAGATCCTTGATCTTGAAATTCGTGACCTTGTTGAAAATGGCGACATCTAGCACCTTGAAATCCACCATCGCAACAAGCCCTCATAGACTCTCCACTCCTCCTCTTTCTAAGTTTTTCTCTTTCAAATTGCTCAAGATAAGTCATGAGCCAAGAGAAGTCTATATCTGTTATGATCATAACACTGCAGCACCTTCATTGATCAAGTTAGATACTCCTGATACAAACTTATGCATCCCTGCCCTAGGATTAGTGACGAAGTGAGGAACACACTTTGAGATGTTGTCGAATTTAAGGTAATACTCCCTAACCCTCATGAAATTATCTTGAGGTTCATAAACTCTATCATCTTTGCCTCCCTAGTTCCATGGGAATGAAACGGTTGAGGAAGGCGGCCTTGAATTCTTACCATGATAAGCTCTCCATTCACCCTATTCCTTTTCCATTAAACAAACCATAATTGATCAAGGCCCTTTAGTTGATAGGATGCTAGTTTCGCTTTTTCCTCCGAGGTTACCCTCATAATGTCAAGAACCTTGTACACCTCATCAATGAATTAATGGGGGTCTTCTTCAACTTTGGAGCTATAAAACTCTAGAGGATTCATTATTGCAAAATCCCTCACTCTTAAAGCAGAGGTAGGAGCATGAGGAACTTGAACTCCTTGGTTAGCAATGATCCTTGCCACTAAAGTGACCACATTCCAGTATTCAGCACGAGCGACCCTTTTTTCTCTGTAGGGACTTGTGGAGCCAAAAGGGCCATTTTACCCTCGAGAGTGGGAGCTTTTTTTGCCGCTCTTCTTTGAGGCATGATCTAAACTAGAAAAAGATCATCTATCAAGAATAGGAAGTCTCAATTTAACTCCTAAAGCATGACATAGAACATGAGGAAGTCATTCCTAAAACACTTATAGCTTCTTATTCATAGTTGTGGTGTACTTCAGAACCATGAACAAGAATCTAATCAACGTGGTGTGTTGGATTTAAAAGGACCCTTTAACAACCAAGTGCTTTGACACCACGCTTATCGCGAGTTAAGCCTAGGTTCTAGGTGTAATACAATGAATGGGGAAACCCAAAGGGACCCCATAAAAGCCTATTAAGCATACATGGCACATCCTTGGTTGCAGAAGCATAATTAAATAACAAACACATAATTCTTGGGGAAATAGGATATTGGACTCAAGCAATGCAGATATTATAGGGTAGTGGGGTAGGGGAAATACGATATTGGATTTAAGCTATGGGAATGTTATAGGGAAGAAGATTAGCATAAACACACATAAAATAATATCTAAGGGGTGGGTACGTGTGACTCATGCTATGGGGGTATTAGGTAGTTAGGACTTCCATATCATCCACAATATACAACCAGCATAATAAAGGGTAAGGTCTAAGGAAGTCTTCTATAATACATAAACATAACAAGAGTCCAGCTCATAGCATACATATCTATATCCAACAACACCTCTAACATAAGTGGAACAGGGGCCAAGATATCTCCTGGTTTCACACTCAAAAGATAAATATCCATAAATATACAAATCTTAATAAAGTACGAAAGTAAATTGATATCGTGCCCAAAATGGAGAACTCACCGCAAGAAATTTTCAACTGAACCGTCTAGCAATATGGAGGAGGGTGAATAAGATCTTTGATCCGTACATGGTGAGATCATATTGGCAAAAGAGTATGCATTAGTACTTGGAATGTAGTTAGTATACGAGGTGCGATTGCAACAAGGAAGATAATCTACAGTAAAACAATAAGCAAAATCATAAACAACATATACAAGCTCAATATGTCATAAATGATAGATATTTAGTTAAAATGTGCATGCAGAATCATAAAGTCACAAGATATATCATGCATAGGTGGGAGAGGACCATAACCGATAGGTAATACTAAGCGAGCTACTATTTGGTATTCTAATGTTCACTCCACATCGAACAAGAAGTGATGTACTTTGCCAAGGTAAACCAAACACTCACCTTATGACATGGCCTTTTTAGAAAGTGTCTTCATATACACCTTACCTTATGGCATAGCCTTTTCAATAGGTGTGATTTATTATCTTTACCTTACGACATTCCCCTTTTTGCAGATACAAGCCCATATAGGAAATCAATACTATGAAGCTATGGTGGCCCATAGTTTAGGGACAATGGGAGACTATCAAGGTCCTCTCAGTGCTAGGTCACAATTCTATGGATTACTTGAATCATAATCATAGGTATATTAATCATAGTCTTAAACATCATAATTTACTTCTCGGAGTAGCCCATTAAGACATAGATTATAACATTAAGGACAGGGCATCACATCATTCTTAACGTTCATATCATGCTCATGAGCTCATAGCATACTTGTTGAACCTCTTATTAGTCCCGACAAGCATGACATACATATCTTTCCATAACGCAGTCATTCCATAAGAAACATGGCATGTATCTTTAATCAAATCATGGCAGGTACAAGTACATAATTTTAAAACTATGTGATTCACGAGTAAATGATATGAGAGGAGTAAAATAGAATCACTTAAGCATTATTCAAAATAACCAATCAAAGGCATTAGAATACTTGTCTAGGGTATTGTTACGATCCAAGCCTAGGGCATAGACGTGACCAATGAATAGGGAACCCGAAGGGACCCCAAACAAGCCTCTTAGCATATCATTACACATCCTTGATCGCAGAAGCAATTAAAATGTCATTGAGAAATGAACATAAGCAAGGGAATAGGGATTAAGGATAACCCTTATATCATAACATCAAGAAACAAGAGAGTCAACACTCATAACGTAGATATATAACATGTCCAATAGCACCTCTACTATAAAGATAAGAGCAAGGGCCAAGACAAGTGATCGCTACCATAGGCAAAATGCATAATCATAAGTAGTACATAACATACTTACAATATGACATGTATGAATGGTTCTTGAAGTAAAAGCATGCTTATATAGAACATAATATGAGTGTAAGGAGTGACCATTATAGTGCAAGCCAAGGCCTATCACCCCCTTGAATAGGTGCATGAGTTTAAAATTACTTTATGAGGTTGATGGAGTAATAACTCCCCAATGAGGTTGATGGAGCAAAAATCCCCCAACGGGTTGATGGAGTATAAACTCCCCAACGGGTTGCTGGGTACAAACCCCCAATAAGGTTACCCGGGCCTACCACCCCCCGAATTAGGCGATTGAGGTACTGACCCCTCAGCAAGGTTACCCGATCCTACAACACGCCGAGTTAGGCATGGTCATCCCCAACACTATGGAGATAATATTATATATATACACTCCTTTCATCATCATATACATACATTGCCTTTCATCATCATTTCGTCATTATTTCATCATCAAATCATCATCATTTCATCACCATATCACCATAATCTCATCATCATATAGTCATTCAACTCACAAGATATGCATAGACACTTCAATTCCTCAAGAGACCATAACCAGACATTTTATCAAACACTTGGAGGGTGTACAGTGCTAGTGTAAAACTATGCAATTCAAGAGTGAAATCATGCCAAAAAATTCAATGTAAAACCTTCAATAGATACTTGGTAATACCATCAAGCAATAAGCATCAAAATCCTTCATCAAATCTTACAATAGAGCTTAGATTCAAAGCTTAAAACATAGTAAAACAGTCGCAATTTCATAAGTCCATCATAGTGTGCAATGATTTCCATAATAAATAAGACCCATGAGTAAATCAACTTTAAAAAATGCAATTTAGAGAAAAACAAAGCTTAGGCATTATGGGTGAAAGGAAACCATGAAAGAAACCCACATACCTTATCTTTGGAGATGAATTTGATGATGATTGAAGATGGAGACTTGAAGCTTAAGTGCAATCCTTATGAATCCGGAAATGGTTTTGAGACTTAATTTTAGGAGTAAAATATTTGGATAAGTGTTTGAGTGAACATTGGGGAATGTTTAGAATAATATGAGGGTGAAAATGATTAAATATAGGTATTTTCACGTTTTGGAACACTTAGGCCCAACACTTAAAAATCATGGAACACAAGAAAAATAACTGGATAGGAACTGGACATGTCTGCATCATGAATAGGACGCGAGAATTGAATCTCTTCATCTACGCATCCTTGGAGCATCACGCCAGGGAGCGAAAAGCTCTCTAGAAATCTTCACTTGGAAAAATCAAAATTGCTAATCGTTTTCTCTTAAATCGGGGTTAGACACATTCTCCACTCAAAATGACCCCCTGAACAAGAATATGAAGTAAGATTTTTGATATCACACATGAATTTTGAGATGTACGAAAATTAAAATTTCGGGTACTTACAATGAACATTTTCGGGCACTTTTTGGGGTCGTTGCAATAACTCCCACTTGGGAATATTCATCCCAGAATGTCAAAGAGACGTATGTGAGAGACACAAATATGAAAATTTCAGCCTATATGGAGATGCGACAATGCACTTAGACATCATTTTACAAATCTTATCATAAGGGTAAAATCATCATGAACTTGTCAATTTAAACATAAACATATGTAATGACATGAGGGTTCAACTTAAGACTTGAGATCATATAAAGGACTTAGATATTCTCTAAACAATGCACTTAGACATCATTTCACAAATCTTATCATAAGGGTAAAATCATCATGAACTTGTCAATTTAAACATAAACATATGTAATGACATGAGGGCTGAACTTAAGACTTGAGATCATATAGAGGACTTAGATCAATACCTTAGGCTTGAGTGGAGTGGAAAAGGTATGGATATCGCTTTTGTATATCTGCTTCGGCCTCCCAAGTAGTACTCTTAACTTGTTGATTCTTCCAAAGGATCTTAACGAAAGCCACCTCTTTGTTTCTCAACCTCTTCACTTGCCTATCCAAGATCTAAATCAGAACCGCTTCATAGGTCAAACTATCTTCAACCACACCCGCAAGATCAAGAGGTACAATAGCATTTGGATCACCCACACATTTCCTCACATAGACACATGAAATACCTGATGAACAAAATCCATTTCTCTAGGAAATACCAACTCATAAGCTACCTTGCCAACCCTTTTCATCACCCTATAAGGACCCACATATCTTAGAATCAACATTCCCTTCTTACCAAAGCGGACCACACCCTTCATGGGTGACACCTTTAAATAAACCCAATCACCATCTCAAAATTCAAGATCTTGTTTCCTCATATCGGCATAGGACTTTTGGCGACTTCAAAATCAAAAATTACCTAATCATCCTAACTTTCTTAAGTGCCTCCATAACCAGATCTGATCCTAACAAGGCCACCTCACCAACCTCAAACCATCTAATCGGTGATCTATAATGTCTACCATAATGATCGGCAAATGGAGCCATACTGATGCTTGAATGATAGATATTGTTGTAGGATAACTCAATCAATAGAAGATGATCATCCCAACCACCTTTAAGCTCCAACGTGGATGCTCTAAGCATATCCGAAAGGATTTGAATAGTCCTTTTGGCTTTTCCATCCATGTTAGGGTGGAATGCCGAAGAAAGCTTAACTCTGGTACTAAGACCTCTTTGGAAAGATCTCCAAAAATGTGAAGCAAATTGAGCTCCATGATCCGATATGATGGATAAAGAAACCCCATGCAATCTCACCAAGTCATGGATATATAACCTCGTATAATCTTCCGTCTATATGTGGTCTTAACTAGTAGAAAGTGAGCCATTTTCGTAATCCTATCAATTATAACCCAAATGGAATCAAAATATTTTCTAGTCTTGGGCAACCCAACCACAAATCCATATTAATCACTTCCCACTTCTAAGTTGGAATCTCTATGTCTTGGGTTAGGCCACTCGGCCTTTGATATTCGGCTTTGACTTTTTGAAAACTATGACAACCGAAAAAGAATTTGGCAATGTCCCTTTTCATGCCTCTCCAACAATACACCTCTCTCAAATCTCTATACATTTTGGTGGAACCGGGGTGGATAGAATAAGAAGAGTTATAGGCCTCATCAAGAATCTTTTCTATCAAGCCATCAACACACGGTACACACAACTTACTTTGGTACCTAAGGGAACCATCTCCACCTTAGGAGAACAACTCCACCTTTCCCTCTTTCACCAAGGCCTTCAACTCTAATAAGGAGGGATCAAGATCTTGTTTTACCATCACCTTATCAACCAAAGAAGACCTAGACCCATCCACGACAACAACATTACCACTACCAAACTCCTCCAATCAAAACCCAATCTATTCGACCGATGCACTTCCTTAGCCATCTTCTTCTCACCACCATCAACATGAGCTAGACTACCCATGGATACCCTACTCAAGGCATCTGCCACAACATTTTCCTTACCCGGATGATAATGCACACTCATATCATAGTCTTTAAGAAGTTATAGCCACCTTCTTTGCCTCAAGTTGGGATCTTTTTGAGTGAAAACATATTGGCGGCTTTTATAATCTGCGAGTACTTCAACATGCACCCCATACAAGTAATGGCACCAAATCTTTAATGCAAATACCATGGTGGCTAGTTCAAGATCATGATTAGGGTTGTTCCTTTCGTGCACCTTGAGTTGCCTAGAAGCATAGGCTATCACCTTATCATTTTGCATTAGCACACAACCCAAACCAACTCAAGAAGCATTACAATACACCACAAATCCCTCACTCCGATAGTGACAATATAGGAGCAGAAACAAGCTTATCTTTCAATGTTTGGAGGCTCCTCTCACATTCATCGGTCCACACAAACTAAGCCTTCTTTTGAGTCAATTTTGTCTTAGGGGAAGCAGTAGAAGAGAACTCATTCAAAAACCTCCAATAATACCCCACTAAGCCCAAAAAATTCCTAATGTCTGACAGGTGAATGGTCTAGTTCAATTTCTAATCATGTTGGTCATTTTAGGATCCACCTTTATACCATTCCCCGATACCACATTCCCTAGGAAAGAAAACACCTTTAACCAAAATTCACACATTTCATATTTAGCATACAATTTCTCCTTCCTCAATCTTTGCAACACAAGCCTCAAATGGGCCCTATGCTCCTCCCCACTATGAGAATAGATCAAAATATATTCAATGAAGACCACAACAAAGGAATCAAGATAGGGTTTGAATACCCTATTCATAGGGTCCATGAAAATGGCTAGTGCATTAGTCAACCTAAAAGACATAAAAACAAACTCATAGTACCTATATCTAGTTCGGACGGCCATCTTGGGAATATCACGCTCCCTCACCTTCACTTTATGATACCCAGATCAAAGATGAATCTTAGAGAAATGGCTAGCCCTTTGAAGTTGGTCAAACAAATCATCAATCCTTGGAAGAGGATACCTATTCTTGATGGTGACCCTATTGAGTTGCCGGTAGTCAATACACATCCTAAGGGACCCATCCTTTTTTTTACAAATAATACTGTTGCACCCCAAGATGATTGTCTAGGCCTAATGAACCCCTTCCCAAATAAGCCCCTAAATTACTCTTTCAACTCCGTCGAGGACATACGGTAAGAGGAAATAGAAATAGATTGAGTATTAGGAAGAAGATTTATACAAAAATCTATTTCTCTTTTGGTAGGAACACCGGGAAGGTAATTTGGGAAGACATCAAGAAACTCATTTACAATTGGAATCGACTCAATGGGAAGGACTTTAGACTCCATATCCCTAACCATCACAAGATCATAAAGACACCCCTTAGAGATCATCTTATGGGATTTAATGCAAGAGATGAATCTACCCTTGACAACCACATCTTGACTCTCCCACTCAAGGATAGATTTCTTTAGAAATTGAAATTTGACCTTATGGGTTCTATAATCAATAGAAGCATAGTGGGCGTGTATTTAATCCATCCCAAGAATGATATCAAAATCAACCACGTCTAACTCAAAAAGATCACAAGGCAATATTTTATGTAAGATGCAAATAGGACACCTTCAATAAACTTTTCTAGCAATAATGGAGGCACCAATAAGAGTAGACACCTTATATTACTCATGCAATAATTCAGGATCAACGTGGATTTTTTTGGCAACAAAGGCGGTAACAAAAGAAAGAGTGGCACCCGATTCAATCAACGCATACACATCAAATTCAAAGATTTTCAACATACCGATAACAACATCAAGGAATTCATCAACCCCTTGCCTCCCATGCAATGCATAAATCTAGTTGTGCCTTAGGGCACCATCATGTCAGCCACCTCTCCCCAAAGAGATTGCATTAGCACCTTGAGGATGAATCTCCTTACCCTTATTACAATTTTGAGGGCAATCTATTGCCTTATGCCCCATTTCTCCACAACGATAGCAAGCACCGGTATCCTTCAAGCATGGGCCAAAATGACCCTTACCACACTTCGGACACACATCAATAGGAACCACATTCCTACTACCTTGGGCCCTCAAAAAATCATTTGTATCCTTCTTTTAAAATGTATGAGAAGACCCTTGGCCTCGATGGAATCGACCACTTCTTTGGAACATACCCTTAAAACGGGCCCTCTTGGCCTCATGACCCCTTCTCATCCTCAATTTCTCCTCTTCTATTTGTTCGACATAGGTCATCAAACATGACAATTCCAGGTCACTAATCAACATGGCGGACCAACAATCTTCACTAACCAAGTTGGAGACACCCATAATAAATTTGTTCATTCTCAACCTTGGGTCGACAATCAAGTGAGGAGCAAACTTTGAAAGTTGGATGAACTTGAGGGCATACTCTCTCACACTCTTGGACCCTTGTCTTAATTTCATAAATTACACCAACTTAGCTTCCTTAAGTTGAAGGGAGAAGAACCGATTAACGAAGGCCAAACCAATTAACGAAGCCCATCTTCAACTTCTACCGAAGCACCACATAGCTGACTCTCTTTTCCTCCTTCCATTGGTTGTACCATATTTGTGTTTCCCCTTTGAGTTGGTAAACCACTGAATCTGCCTGATGTTCCGGCCTCACACCCACAATAGAAAAAATCTTGTAAACCCCATCAATGAACTTTTAAGGGTACTCACTCAGCTTTGACCCATAGAATTCTGGTGGATTCATTCTCATGAACCTTCGGACTCTTGGTTGGCTTGATTAGACACCACTTGTGCAAGAAACGTGAGAGCATCCCTAAGCTCCCCTTTGGATGGTTTCTCCTCGGGCATGTGGGCTCGTCTACCTCTCTTGTTAGGCATGATTTACTATAGAAATGAAAAGGTGATAGGGGGGAAGCTTACTTCAATTCTATAGCATGACTTACAACATAAAGAAAGGAAACAATTCCTAGAATGTCTCATAGCCTTCTTCTGATAATTGTGGTGCACAACATAATCATGAATAGGACTCTAATTAATGCAGTGTGTTGGACTTTGGGGATCTAACAACCTAGTGCTCTGATGCCATCTTTGCCATGACCCAAGCATAGGGCCTAGACGTGACCGGCGAATGGGGAATGAAGGGACGCCAAACAAGCTTCATAGCATATCATTATATATCCTTGGTCGTGGAAGCAATTAAAATGACATTGAGAAATAAGCATAAGCAAGGGAATGGGGACTAAGGATAACCATTCATATCATAACATCAAGAAACAAGAGAGTCAAGACTCATAACATAAACACATAACATGTCCAACAACACCTCTACTACATAGATAAGAGCAGGGGTCAAGACAAGCAACTAGGCTTACCCTCATAGTCAATACATAACAAAAAGGAATATAGTCTTAATACATAGCAAGAGTTCAGAAGCAACATCCCCGAAGTAAAGGACTAACCAACAAGCTTGTAGGACAATCAAACTAGCCACGTGGAGGAGGAGGATGATCAAGCGGTGCACCAGTTCCTACTTGGTTACATCATGTAGGCATAGAGTATGCGTTAGTATGTTTGAATATACTAAGTATATAGGATGCAATGCAACAAGTGATAGGTATCATAGGCAAATTGTATAGTCATAAGCAATAAATAGCATACTAACAATATGTCATGTATGAATGGTGCTTGAAGTAAAAGCATACTTATATTAAACATAATAAGAATATAAGGAGTGACCATTATAGTGTAATTCAAGGCCTACCACCCCCTTGGATAGGCACATGAGGTACAAACCCCTTTATAAGGTTGATGGAGTACAAAAACCCCCAACGAGGTTGATGGAGTACAAACCCCACAATCAGTTGATGGAGTATAAAACCCCAATTGGTTGATGAGTACAACCCCCCCAACAAGGTTATCGGGGCTTACCACCCCCCAAATTAGGTTATCGAGGTACTAACCACTCAACAAGGTTGCACGAGTCTACAATCACCCGAGTTAGGCTTGGTCATTCCCAACACTATACAGATAATATCATATATATTCACTACTTTCATCATCATATACATACATTCCCTTTAATCATCATTCCGTCATCATTTCATAATCACATCATCATCATTTCATCATTATTCCATCTGTATTTCATAATCACATCATTATCATTTCATCATCATATAACCTCTCTCATCATCATATAGTCCTTCAACTCACAAGACATGCATAGACCCTTCAATTCCTCAAGAAACCATAATCGAATATTTTATCACACTTTGAGGGTGTGTAGTGCTAGTGTAAAACCAAGTAATTCAAGAGTGAAATCATGCAACAAAAGTTAATGTAAGACCTTGAATAGATAATTAGAAACAATCTCAAGCAATATGCATCAAAATGCTTCATCAAATCTTACAATCGATCTTAGATTCATAGCTCAAAACATAGTAAAAAAGTCACAATCTCATAAGCCCAACATAGTGTGCAGTGATTTTTATAATAAATAAGACCCATGAGTAAATCAACTTTAAATCATGCAATTTAAAGAAAAAGGAAGATTGGGCATCATGGGTGGAAGGAACCCATAAACGAAACCCATACACTTAGCTTTGGAGATGAATCTGATGAAGATTGAAGATGGTGACTTGAAGCTTGAGTGCAATCCTTATGAATGCAGAAATGGTTTTGAGACTTGAGTTTAGGAGTATTATATTTGGCTAAGTGTTTAAATAAATATTGGGGAATGATTAGAATGATATGAGAGTGAAAAATGGTTAAGTATAGGTATTTTTACGTTTGGTAACACTTAGGCCCAAGACTTAAAAATCATGGACCACAAGATAAATAACTAGACATAAAATGGACATGTTCGCATCGCAGAAAGGACGCGAGAATTGAATCTCTTCATCTGTTCACCCCAACCGCGTCGCGCCAGGGGCACACAAACCTCGCTGGAAATTGCATTCTTGGAAAATCGAAATCACTAATCGACTGCTCTTAAATCGAGTTTAGCCCCATTTTCCACTCAATTTTGATCCCCTAAACAAGAATATAAAGTAAGATTTTTGATATCACACATGGATTTTGAGATATATAGAAATTACGATTCCGGGCTCTTCCGAGGCACATATTCGGCACTTTTTGGGGTCATTACAAGTATCTCAAGATCTCATTTAACTTCTTGTTTTCACATGGAATTGCATTGAGAAATAGTATACAATGATAAAACATCATAAAATACTTTATGATATCATCATATAAAAGAGTTTATAAAATTTCCTTAAGTTTCTATGACTTGTAAATACATGAGGAAAAGGAATGGTTCAGCTTTATGGAGGACAGGTCTCCACAAATCAAAACCTATATACCTTGGTGTGATCTAATGGAAGAAAATATTATTTGGGAGGAAACTGAACCCCTAGCTTGGACTCAACTTTTTAAAGACTTGAGAAACTTGAAAGTATTTGGGAGGAGTTTCAGACTTAGGTTATTTGAGAAATAAGTTGGAAGGAAATGGTTTAGGATTGTATAGGGCTGGGAAGGGCTTATTTATGGGCTTAAAGGGCATAGCATAAGCTTAGGATATCAGGAAGTGACAAAACTATACCTTCTTAAAACTGCCAAACAGGGCCATGAGACCTCGATTACGAGTCCTGGTCTATTCCAGATGATGAAAAAGGGTCTCATCTAGTAACATTTTGGACCCTCAAAAATTTTCTCTAAATCTCAAACAATGGCATGACTTACAGCCCATCAATCAATATACGAGCTGCACTGGTATTTCATACTCAAAACTTCTGAAATATCATCTTTTTACCAAGTCCACCCTCCATTAATGAGCTTAAGCTACAACCTATCGAACAATATACGGCTCGTGCACTCTTTTATGTCAATCGTTGATACTTAAAAAACTCTTGAATTCCTCTCTTGAGCACTTTTACAGCTTCTAACATATGGGCCCTTACACCTGACCTCAATTTGTTACTCAGGAAACGTGAATAATAATATATGAACCTTGTATGAGTATTATGAAGTAGGGAGTGTTCATATATACTTCTGACGAAGCACTTAAAACAAGAACCTTGAGAATTACCTTAATATTTTATTCTTGAAGCTTTCTGGGTTTAAAATATTTTGAGATGATAAAAGAAAAAGTGGAGAGGTCTTTGATTGTTTGTTATGGTTATTAGAAGTGTAGGGAATGTTTTGATTACTTTAGGGGCAACTTTGAGTAATCAAACTCCAAATTACTCTAAAGAAATTGAGTGAAAAGTGCAAAAAAATCCCATTTGATGGTCTAGACAATGAACCATCAGACCCTTAATGGACAGTCACCAAAACCGTCATAAATGGCTTAAATTTGGCCTCACTATTTTAGTCTAATAGAGTGACCCTATAGATCTTCCCAACTTGTGATGGACGTCACTCTAATCGTGGGATTTTGGCAAATAGGTAGCATCTAGTAAATTGAGCATATTATTTTAGTCGAAACGTAAAATAATGCAAGTGCATAGTTGGAAATAAGACTCAAAAGCCTTTAATTTGATATGTCATATATCATGACCTAAGTGTATACCCTAGGCATGGCTACCATCCAAAAACCACTACTTGTCCTAAGAAGACCTCTAGCTTGGATAACTCACTCAGTGAAAGTCTCAACTCAAAATAGAGTAACTCAGAGGGGCACTTAACATTATCAATGAAAATAATACTAGAAATTTATTGATGCTCAAGACAATGATATAAATGAATGCCATCGACTTAACAAGAAAAACAAAGTTTTACAATAGACGCTGAAGGAAACATCTGACTCCATCTAACACTTCTTATAAAGCCTCTGAGACAAGTATATGACTACCTCAAAAGAACTAGTAAAATGGAAGAAAACTGAACTAAACAGATCCCTCAGAAAGTAAAGAGATCTCCCAACTATCAAGAAAGATATCTTTAATGGAGCACCCAACAAGGATCTCTAATACCTGTATCTACATCCTTAAAAGATGCAAGTCAAATGAAGTCAGTACATGGAATATATTATATATCTCACGATCATGTCCACTTAACTTGTTCTTTTTGCTAAAGTGCTCCTCTCTATCCTTCTTCTTGTCTACGTCTACCAGATGGGCATATACCATAAATATGGAAATATGCATGTTTGAAAATGATGTCTTGTACTCCTTCTTCACGTTCTTCCTCGACCCAAAGTCAAACTTTCTCATCGTAGATCTCATATTTTGGACCATATGTAGAGTATTTCTAGACAATTAAATGAATTTGACTCTGTACTCCTTTATTGCCAAGCCTTCTTATTTCATATTCACAAATCTACCTTTGCTTCCCTAATTAGCTCCTTCAAAAGAGAAGTGACTGAGGAATGCACACTCGGACTTATGATAAACAGCATGCTCTGTGTCCTCACCTGACTCTCTTTCCACTAATTAGCTCCTGAAGAAAGAAGTGATCGAGGAATGTACTCTCAAACTTATCCTAAACAGCACGCTGCATCCTCACCGCTCTTTTTCCACTAATTTTACTTGACAATTGCAACATCCTTGAGCCAATAGGATAGAAGTTCCACTCTCTCTATCTTGGTAGTATGCATCGCTTTGATGATCGTCCATGTTTTGTCAATCTAGTGTCCTTCTCAAACTTGGACCCTATAAAGACAACTAGGTTTGTTCCCAAGAAGTCTGTAATCCTTGTAGAAGTAGATAGATTTAGGAGCAAGATCTGGGGACTAGAGTATTCTAAAGACCAGTTTGGGCAGCCACTCACTGAGTGAGCATAGAGATAGCCCCTCTAAACTCTGCCTAGGAACTAGAATATAGCTAAGCAACAGGTGCCTAAGGATCTTCTTGAGCTCCACTACCCTTTCCCAGGCTCTACTACATGATTCTTCATCCTTTCAAGTCTTTTGTAAGTAAAAGGCATATTAGCTGGTGGAACCTAAGCATTGGTAGAATTTGTTTAGTAGGAGGTTCATTTTGGTGGCATGATCTGAAATGCATAAATGCACAAGTTTGAAGGGAACTTGTGTAGAGTTTAACTCCATTGTGCAAATGTAGGATATGAAAGAAGTGAAACAATTGCTAATATCATATAGCATCCCTATTATAGATGTCGCATATTTTACACTAACAAAAAGGACTTTATTAGGCATGGCTTCAGAGATAACATAGGATTCTTGAATTCCTTGCTCAAGTACTAAGTTTGTCATGCTCTGAGTGTATATCCTAGGCATGGCCGGCACTTGAACATCATTGCATATTCTATTTAACCCCTGGCATGGATAACTCGATCTATGGGAATCTCAACTCCAAGTAGAGTTACTCAGAAAGATACTCAACACCATCAAAAAAATAATAATAATAGTTTAATGATATTCAAGATAAGGATACAAACACGTGTCATCAACTCAATAAGAAAATCATCATTTTATAGCAGACTCTAAAGGAAACATTTGACTCCATCTAACTCTATCTATAAAGCCTCTAATTACTCATAAGAAGATGCCAAGAAAAGTCTGTGGCTACCTCAAAGCAACTACTAAAAAAAGAAAGCAAACTAAAATAAAAAGATCCATCCAAAAGAAAGGAGGTCTCCCCATTGTTAGAAAAGAATAGAATTTCAAAAAGAGCACCTATTAAGGATCTCTAACATTGTATCTGTATCATAAATTAATGAAAATTAAATGATGTCAATAAATGGAATGGATAGTATGTAGGCTGCAAGAAAACATGCTTAAAATAACTTAACACATGAATACTCAACTCGAAATGATACATGCAAGGTTATGAATAAAATAATACTTTACAAGATATACTCAAGTGGATTTGATTTTAATGAAAAGGGGAGTTTCAACTTAACAAGTAAATCTGAAAAATAGGAATAAAGAAACGTGGTTCATGATATCGCCTAAGGTACACCTCCTCTTTTAGGCTAAAACAGTCATTGTTAAGATATAGAGCCTAACCTAGGTTAAGGTCGAACCCAAGGGAATATGGTAGACTTAGAGGAATTCAATTGAAATATGGGTTTATTAACCAACTTATCTCCCTAAAGGCAGGGGGGTTATAACAACTAGTAAAAGTAATGCTAGATTAAAAAATTCTTTTCTAGTGTGTAGCATGCAGAATGGTAAGTTAAGTTCACCAAACCTTTGGCATGGGCGAAAGGTGAATTTCACTATGTTATTTTCTCCATCACCGTAGTATGATATTACTAATCCTTACCTATTGTACCAATACAACTTCCCTTTTGCTTAGTTTGGTTGATTAGATGAGAAACATCAATCAAATACTATTAATTAGTTTATTTTCCTATTCATTACTATAGTGGTCCATTCAATAACACTTGGAGGGTTCTAATGTTGGTCACCATTAAAAAACATTCAAAAAAAAGAGAATTAATTAATACGTGCATAACCACTTTTTAACAATTACGAATTATCCAACTTTACCTTGTCAATTCTTCATTGTTCTCATAGCCCTAGTTGTGGATTTAGCTACTCATGATTAGTGCAAATACAAGACTTATGAATTTAATTGAGCGCTTTAAGCACAAGAAAATCCAACTCTTCAATGAGGATCACAAGATTCTAATTATAAGATTAAATTAAAGTTTACAAATATTCTCAAACTCTCCAATATTTTTTCTTTGCTATCTCTCGCTACACTCACTTTAAAAAATAACCTACAAACCTATTTATAGTATTTAAAATACAAATCCAAAAGAAAATATGACAGTTGGGTCAGCAGGCTCTACAAGGTGCTCTACTGGTCGTATAGTGATTTACGACTCATAGTCGGGCTTGCATAATCTGCTGCTGTGATTCTAGACATGGCTTCTACCTATAATCATTAAAAGGTTCTATGGCCCGTAGGGGCTTTCGTCTGATAAAATATCAGAAAGTCCTCCTCCTCTGATCCTCAGGGTACGAGAATAGGTCTATAACTTGTAAAGTCTTCTATGGATCATCTGCATGCTCGTAGACCAAACTTCACAAATCCACCCTTCATTGGAATTGCACACGAAACCTCTTTCATGACTCGTAGAATACTCTACAGCCTATAAAGGGTCTCATAGATCTTCAAATTTAGCAACATCTTTATATTTTGTCCAAAATAATGCCAACCCTGAAATCTTGCAAAATATACATAAAATGACATCAACCTACTACCATCGTATTTCGAACACATAAAATTCTAAGTTGAAAGCATCAAAAGTGTTGTATTTTGATAGCACATCAACACCCTTAACTTAAAATTATTGTTTTTCCTCAAGTGACAGAGTCAATCTATATAAACAGCAGAACAACACACAAACCTCAATCCAATGGTATACATCTCATCAAACTTAAGTACAGTCACCCACACCAATTTTAAAAACATAATCAGATAGCTATCCAGCAAACCAACACAGATTAATGCATGTGACAATTTAACTATGACAAGCAAGCTAACCATCACTAAGCCACAATCAATGAATAACTCGAATATTGACAATGCGATGCAAGTGCCCTCATAGAAAGAAGTCTCATATCTCTCTCACAATAATGTTTTCATGTATAATCTCGGGACTGTGCAAAATCACTCACTCTCACAAAATACATTCATGTATCATGTCCAATACCATATGCTTACCCTTATACTTATACCTAAGACCTTCGACTACTTGGGCTAAGATCACTTTAGAACTTTACGAGCTTGTAACATAGCCTCAGGGGGCTCTGGTATGATGCTTTGCGAAAATAGTGACTAAAGCCGCTCCTTGACACTACATTTTTCTACACTTATGTCGTAACAATACTGTTAATTTTATTTCATTCTCCCTTTCTCCAAATTAAAGGTTTTCTAGGTTCTTTCCTTTCATTTTTCAACTTTTTAACTTGTATTTATATGTTATTTTTCTTTTTAGCTCATAACTAAGGCATCACTCATTTTTCTTGCACCTAGTACATAATTTTAGTAGGTATCATTTTTCACAAAAAAAGCACAAAATCACGCATATATTCCACAGATATCAGTACTATATGCTACCAATACTACCTAAACATCCTAAACGTGTCGGTTCACAGAAAATAAATATCCATGGCGAAAAATAACACATAACCCCTAGGATCAAAAAGTTGGGGTAGTTATAATCTAAGACTACTCACATTTCACTGAGGCCCATAATTATCCATACCATATTGAGAAAGAGGTGTATTGTCCTAAATGTACAAATAAATAAACAATAAAGTATTGTGTTCATAAGGAACATACTTGAGCGCCTAAGGGCTAGTGTTTGGCTACGTGTAACCACCCTCAGCCGACGTGGTGGCCTCCTTGGTAGTAGCACCATGACCGAAGGGGCTAATACACCTCACCCTTTTGATCTCATGAGCCTGTCCTCTCTTTTCCTCCTACCTTGATTGCCTTAAGACAAGCTCTACCTCTTCCTGCTCTATCAACCCCGTATGTAACTGCACTATATCAGGATTATCATCTTCAGCATAGGGCCTCTTCCTGAGAGAAGGCGATAAAAGATCCTTAGGAGCAAATAAGTCCATCACTGGCACTGGGAGTGTAGTCACTGGTAGTGTCACCTGTGCTTCCAATGCTGCTGTCATATCGACCTGAAGTCACTGGATTTGCATCTATAGGGCCATCATATCTGCTGGTCGAGTTGTGCCCAGACTATGCTAGACCCTCAACTCAAAGTTGTCAATGTGAGCATCCACAGCTGAAAGTTGGTCCTGAATAGTAGCGACCGTGTACGTCTGCATGCGACCCTCTGACTCTGTAATGGCCTGGCAGATCCAGGGCCTAATTTGTTAAACTTACTAAATCAATTGAGACTCAATGCGGTACAGTCAATGTAATAAGGCTTGAATAGATGTCGCGGACACATAAACCATGCCTATGGTGTTGTCTATGGCAGAGTGGCCTGTGTTGCAATAGTAGTAGTAGTAGTAGGCCCCCTCCATATCTATGTTAGTTTGTGGGGGCCTCTCCTATATAGTATCAGTAGTGGTGGTGGTGGGTGGAACCTCAAGTGGTGGCGTTAGGGTAAACATCTCTTGCATAGAAGTTGGCTAGTGCGATGCTCGCCTGAGTGCCACCAGGTTCTTTTAAGCCTTAATCATGTTGGAATCCAAGTATACTGGACCTTGATCAAAAAGACGAGCTAGTGTAGGCTCTACACCCCTAACTCTAGATAGATTCTATAGATCAAGCATGGGAAGGGATAGAGGTAGACCTCTCCAAGGCTGCCTCGTTGATCTGCTCAGCGATGAGGCTGGCCCAATCTATCTCATAGCCAACCAAGATGCTGGTAACAAGAACTACAAGCTGCAATGTCAAAGTGTTATTTGCAAGCATTAATCAGATCCATGATATGATAACAGCCTACTAAAATTTTATGGGAAAATAGGGAGAAGCCTTTACAATACGCTCCAAATGAGTAGCTACCATGTAAGCTTTGAACCCTGCTCGGCAATCAAACTGGCTACCCATCTCATCAAGCCAGTTTTGTGGATCTGGTCCCTCATCAAACCAAAGTCTCTAATCTACCCCACTTTGTGGTTGAACTCTACTATGGATCTGAGGTTGGGAACTCAGGCCCAAAAAGCATGTGGCGGATAGTGATCTCTGAGATATCATCCTACTGGCCCCTCACTCTGGTCTGTATCAGTCTAAGCTAAGTGAGGGGATTCTTCACCTTAGTAAGAGTTAAGAACTATGGTTGCATATGAAGTGTAGAACTGCATGCTCTATAGTCAGGGAGTGCCTTCGTAGTGATTTGATAAGCCATTAGATCCCATATTATCTGATAGTGTCCTAGAGACCCGAGACTGTATCCAATCTAAATGGGATGACCGGGGCTCCTCATAAATAGAGCGGGCTAGCTTGCCCCACTTATCACATACATACACACTGTATATATGTCCCGCATCCCCAGAACACACGACCGGCTGGTGAGAGCATCTGGAGGTGATTGTGACATTCATGGTGCGGTAGAGGACTTTATCTATGACATCATTGGATCATAACACTGAGTCTAACTCCTCTCTGGACAGAATAATTTGAATGGAGCTTCTCTTATGGTGGCCTCACTCATCAGACTAGGGAGTATGAATGACAATAGCCTAGGTTTGCCCAGGCCTTGAGGCAGCCCATGCCTGTGATCTGTTAGCCTCCAGGTCAGATCGGACGCTGAGCTCATCAAGTGATCCACTAAGCGTGGGGGTTTGATCCTGCCCTGAGATGTCATCTCTAAGCCTCCTCTACATGTCTTTGATCTTCTCATGTCTCGACTTTGGGGCTATAGTACTTGAAACATATACATTTCAAAAAACAAAATGCAAAAACATATCAGACTTAGTTACAGAAGTGTCTACAAAAGCATCTCTACAGGCCATAGTTGAAACTATGATCTATATAAGGCTTTCGAAGAAACAGTGTCCATAAAATTTTCTTACTGAAATTGCATCTATGAAACCAGATCTACTCTTAGAAGGTTCTTCGAGTCGTAGATGATTCTAGCGTCTGAATTTTTCACAGCCAGGGGTCCAAGAGACCTATCTAGGAGCCGTAAAATTTTTTACAACCCGTAGAAGGTCTCATATGATGGGTACTCAGAAACTTTAGCTTTCTGGAATCTCATATGAGGGGAAATTATGACTCGTGGAATGTTCCACAACCGTAAAAGGCCCTCATAGTCCAGAAAAAACTCAGTCACCTGAGTTTCTAAGTCCATCAATGTTGATTCCATATGACTTTTTCAACTTACTTTATCAGAATCAAAGCAATACGCACACACCCAACATGATTTATTACACAATACACAACACCCAACACCCCCGCATGATAATGAGCAAATATACCCCATCGAAAATCATTAAGCATGCTATCCCAACTCTACTAACTCTACCAACCCTGTTTGAATGAATTAACCATCAAACCATAATCAATGACATCATATCGAATTCTTTGAATATATAACAAATTTTACTTCAATCGGTGAGTGATTACATAGTTTTTCGACATATCCTTCAAAGCATACAACCAAGGCAATGACACCAAATTCCATCCTAAACACATGTTCATACAAAGGCAACCTCAATTCAATCTATCAATTTGCATACATAGGTTTACGTCTCAATTACCACTACCAGAGAATTTTAAATTCAACCTAATCACACAATAATAGGTAAATAAAGTTGTTTTTTAGTCCAAAAGCTTACCAAATTGAGTGATTAAATCATAGAAATTAGAGGATTTAATGAGACAATAAAATCCTAAGATTGCTGGAAAAGCATGTTGAATAATGGTGGGGGTACTGTTGGTGGTGGTTTGAAAGATTTGGGATGTAGTTTGGCAGGGTATATTTCATAATTTTGGGGACAAATGGGCTTAAAATATATTTACCCCACTATTTATAGGTTAACTCTAGTCAGTCAAAACTAATGGGCCTAGCTCTATGGAACCCCAATTACGGGCCATAGAGTGTTTCACATCCCATAAATCATGGTTTTATAGAACGACCAAACCCTATTTTTGAGGACTGAGTTTCACGTACCAGTCTATGAGTCATGGAATGAAGTAAGACTTATAGAGTTGATCATAAAAACCCCAACACTTAATCAAAAACTCAAAAAACTTACATGGGTTCCGCGAGCCCTATTTACAACCCATAATTTTGTCTATAGGCCATAAAGTTGGCTCGTGAACTCAAGTGCATAACATTTTGCTCATTGGAAGTGCCTACGAGATAGTGTGAGGCTCGTAGTTTGATATACAACCCGTACAATTACCAGTCGAAGAGGAACTTTTTCATGCCTTTTAAGCTAAGTATGGATGACTTAGCCATGTACCTGCACATCCATCGCAGAACACACTACTACCCTATATGAAACCAGCCCAATGTCTGAAATTACAACCAAAATGAGAGAAAATAAATTACCTATGAGTCCAAGAACTAAAAATAAAGATACCACTACAAGTATTAGATCAAACCTTGGGTTGCCTCCTAAGTAGCGTCTGATTTATTGTCGCGGCATGTCTTGGATAACTTGGTTAATCAGACTTCACCAAGGGTCCAAACATCCTTCTTTAGTTCATCTAGCCTCTTCAATGAGAGACAGATATTGAAGACAACTTCAGTATTGTTTAATCTAAACTTGTGTTGACCAGCTTCTATATCCACTAGTGCTTGACTAGTACTCGGAATGCCCTTCCCAAGATGATTCAAACGTCGAAGTCAACTTCACAATCTAGGATCACAATATCTGTGGGGAATATGAATTTCTCAACTTTGATAGGCTCATCATAGAGTATCACCACCGATTTCTTCACCATCTAATGAACCATAAATAACCTCATGTTCGTCGGAGTAGGGGCTCCCAATCCTAGCTTCTCATAGACTGCAAGAGGCATTACATTTATGTTGGCATCGAGATCACATAATGCCTTTGCAAACTCCATATCTCTAATGGTGTAGGGTATGATAAAAGCACCAGGATCTTCGCACTTTTAGACCAAGTACCTCTTAACAATTGCATTGCAATGTTGAAGCTCTTGGGAGAGCTCCAGACTCATAGTGCACTTCTTCGTAACTAGGTCTTTCATGAACATAGCATACCCTGGCATATTCTCCAACACCTCAATGAGAGGGATGTTGATGGAGAGTTATTTCAGCATGGAGAGAAAGTTCTTGAACTTGCCCTCATATTCCTTATTTTTTGCTCTTCGAGGGAAAAGATGAGGAGGCCTGCAAATGGGTTTCAGCTTATGTGGCATATTTGCAGCATTACTCACCCCATACTTGCTGCGATCATCTCTGGTATTCGCATCCTTCGCTATGACTATCTCATTTTGAACATTATCCTCATCTACCGGTATGGGAGGATCAATGGTACTCTTGCCACTATGATTAGTAACTGCCATGCAGTTCTCTTCATTCTTTGGATTTTGAATTATGTTGCTAGGCATGTACCCCTCTTATGCTAATTTAGTTGAGTTAACACTTGACCAAACTATTGCTAAAGTTGTTTAATAGCAACAAAATGTGACTCAATTTTGTGATTTATACTGGAGATCTCATATTTCATCCCCTTTAGAGTCTCATCCTATCTCTCATCTTTCTTCAAAAGGTGGTCAAATATCTCCTCAACTCTGGAGCTACTCACACCTGTATCCAATTGTGTGGCGTCACATAAGGACTATTTCTGTAACCATTTTTGTGGCCCTAATTCACGTCATAGTACCCTCCTTGATTGTCTCAAAAAGATCTATCTCAATTGAAGTTCCTACCTGGGTTTCCTTGGTCTTGGCACCAATATCCTGATTGGACCTTTAGATGCTGGTCCAGAAACCCCCTGTCTGATCAATAATGAAATAAGTGTCCTCCTTATAGTAGGGATCATCATACATGGGTGCTTACGGAGGCTAATAAACAATTGCATTGACATGTTCCTCTATTTGCTACACCATCACCTCCATACTCGTACAGATTCAGGAAAGCTCTTGCATAATCTCTTCATTTATTCTAGCTTGCTTCAAACCAATACTGATAGCTCATGAACTTTTGGTAGATACTTTATTTCTTTTCCCCCATTCACGATTGTTCTTGACCACTCTCTCCATCCTTTCAGTGATCCTTGCATATGATTGATCTTATAACATGTTCCCTATAATAGCTTCAACACAGATTAATTATTCTCATCCAAGGCACAGTAGAAGATCTCTACCACGGAATCATCAACAATTTTATGGTCTAGGACACTCCTCAAGCATTTAGTGAACTTCTTCTATGTAGTATTGATCAAGTCACCAAGAAGTTGCACAAAGTTATTTATTTGATCTTTCAATATAATCTTCTTCTATCATTGGAAGTACCTTTCCAAGAAGGCCCTCAGCATCTCCACCCAACTGGTGATCAAACTCTATAGGAGCTAAGATAGCCATAATGTTGGATTGCTTGTCAGAGATAATGGGAAGACATGAAGTCCCATAACATCCATAGACAGATTTTGTATTCTTATCACACTCTTGTAAACAAATGCAATGTTGTATAGATGGCTAAGTAGATCCTTTGATTGTAGGCCCACAAACAACCCATGGTTTTGCAGCATCTGAAGCAACCCACTCGAAACCACAAACTTTGAGTTAGCCGGTAGTGGTGGTAACACGATAGCTCCTGTCAGCTCAATAGCCATAGTGTTCAGACAGTAATTATTCCACTAATAAGCTTCGACATTGAAGTTTTGTGGTTTTGGAGCAATGTCCTCAAGAGGAGGTAGGTTTTCATTGTTGGCATCCTCATTTTCATTCCAGTTCAGAGTTGCATTTGCCGTGTTATTAATTATCTGGGCCCATTCTTCTTGGTCTTCTCTGGGTATCTAGGTCAAGGATAGTCAAGGGTATGTCTCGACTTTGCGTGTTGGGCATATACTACACTTATACGCTTAAAGACAACAAAATCAGCCAAAAAAAAACATAAAATAGGGGAAATAAGGATGAACTCCCAAATTACTTGAATTAGACAAGTCTAGTTGTATTCCCAAGCAATGGTGCCAAAATCTTGATGTCGCCCAAGCTAAACCTCCTTGTTGAGGCTAAAGCGGGCGTTGACAAGATATAGAACCTAACCACGGTTAGGGTAGAACCCAAGAGAATATAGTAGACTTAGCGAAATTCAATTGCAATTTGGGTTTATTAACAAACTTATCTCCCAAAAAGAGGTTGTTTTATAAGAACTCGTGAAAGTAATGCTAAAGCTAAAATGAGTGTTTAACAAATATGAAGAGAAACTAGGGTATTGTGTTCCCCAAGATTCCCTAACTTAGTATTACTAGATAACCGAATTATTTTCTGGTGTGTAGCATGCAGAACGGTAAGTTAAGTTCACCAAATCCTTTGGTGCAGGAGAGAGTGAATTTCAGTACGTGATTTAGTGCATCCCCATAGTGTGATATTACTAACTCTTACTGTTTTCCCTGTATAACCTTGCCTTGGCCTAGTTCGAAAGATTGGACAAGAAACATCGATCAAATCCTATTAATTAATGTCTTTTCCTATTCATTACTATGTTAGTCCTTTCAGTAACACTAAGTGGGTTCTAATGTTGCCTACAATTAGAAAGCATTCAAAATAAAGAGAATTAATTAATACATGCATGCACACTTTTCAACAATTAAGAATTATCCGATTTCACCTTGTTAATTCTTTTGGTTCCCACAACCCAAGTTGTGGATTTAGCTACTCATGATTAGTGTAAATGCAATACTTATGAATTTGAATAACATAATTGAGCACTTACACAATTGAATTAAGCACAAGAATATCCAACTCTTCAATAAGAATCACAAGATTGTAATTAGAAGATGAAATTAAAGTTTACATGTGTTTCTCCAACACTCCAATGTTTTTTCTCTACTATCTCTCGCTGCATTCTCCTTTTGAAAATAATCTAAAAACTTATTTTTAGTATTTATAATACAAATCCAGAGAAAATAGGACAGTTGGGTTAGCACGCCCTTTGAGGTGTTCTACAAGTTGTATAATGATTTATGGCTCGTAGTTAGGCTTTCATAATCTGTTGTTGTGATTCTAGACTTGGCTTCTATGGCTGCCCTTTATGGCCCGTAAAAGGTTCTACAGCCCATAAGGGATTTTGTCTGATGAAATTTCAGAAAGTACTCCTTTGATCCTTAGGGTACGAAACTTGGTCTACAACTAGTAAAGTCTTATACAACTCATCTTCATGCTCGTAGACCAAACTTCAAAAATCCACCCTTCACTAGAATCGCACACCAAACCTCATTCACACCGTGTAGTCTCGTGGGTCTTCAAATTCAGCAACCTCTGCATATTTTAGCCAAAAATAATACAATCCTTAAATATTGCAAAAGTACATAAAAACACATCAAACCTACTAATATCGCATTGATAATATACAAAATTTCAAGTTTTAAGCATCAAAAGTGTTGTATTTTGACAGCACATCAATTCAGTGGTGATACACTATTAATAACGTGCCCACTAAAATAGTAAATACATAAATTTACTTAGTAAAACATAGTTGCACTTAACACTAAAATATAAGACCATAACAAGGTTTGTTCATAATTGAAGAATTAGTCAATAGTAGATGTAACTCAGCAAAGTGATATTATTTATATTGGGGATTTCTCTAACTGACAACCATCTTCTATGATCTAAAGATGCTACTACGAGTATGCTTCCATTGAACTGCAACCCCATACCTTGCCAGGGCATAGGGAAGTAACATCAATGGATCCAAATAAAAGTCCTCTTTTGGGACAAGTGAAGAGTATCCTAAACTAATGGCATAATCCTATCCTACATTGGCTATGTAGTTTATGGGATTAGAGTTGTCTCTATTCTATCCAAATTGGTGCTCAATACTACTTCCAAAATAATTCGTTATGATTATATACCTCAAGTGAATTAATTACTCAAATTAACTAATCCAGTCCCAATTGGCTTTACTCAAAGCTCAAACACTTCTGACTCATCATGCTCTTCGAAAAAAAATATAATTTAAAAGTTACTCACATATCTTCAAAACACTTGTATGAAAAATTCATTTACACTTAATTCTGATACTTATTTATATGAATTAAATAGGTATATAAATTAGTATATATCCTGATTTTCTTGATGCATGAAAACCGTAGTTATCAACTCAAGATACTGAAGAGAAAATGCAATAACCATCAACTTAACTAAGGTACATATGAGGAAGGTCAAGGACAATAATTTCAATAATTCAAGATATAGTAACACTAGAAATTTTAATCCATAATTAAATCAAACTTAATCAAGGAAAAATTTACTCATTCGAAAGTCAACTAGGCTTAAAACTCACCTAAACTCATTAGCAAAGAAATTTAGATGTAGGGCACAAAAAAGAACTCAATCCAATGGTATGAGTAGCATTTCATACCTTAAATGTTGAAATTCTATTCAAAAAATCAAAGACCCTAGGTTGGAGTACTTGAACCCTAGCTTTTTTTCCTCTTTAATCTTGCTCTCAGAATATTTTAAATATTAATGAGAGTAAACGAACTAGGGTACTAATAAGGGGATTATTTTGATCCCCAAATATCAAGTTTTTGTTTTGAAAAGGTGGGAAAAGAACAAATATGCCTCATTAAAATATACTTTGGATTTTTGCGAGTCCATCTATGCACCATTATGTAACACCCCCTAACTCTTTCCACCTAGTTAGAGTAGATACACAGAGAAAACAGAGAAGATGGCTGAGAAAAATCACAAGAAAAGAAAGCACAAGGGCCATGTATGACCCGTAGATGAGGCCTCGTAGATCCCCAGGTGACTTGGTGAAATTTTCTAGGTTTGAGTACCATGTATGAGACAACATATGGCATGTATATTAATCCACGGCCAATAGATTAGGTTTTGTGAGTTGGTGATTAAAAAATCAACTTTTTAGTATATTACATTACGAATTATCAGACGGTCCATAGAAGTGGCTTCATGGTCCCATGCCAAATTCAGATAACTCAAACTTTTCGACACCAGACCTATAAGAGGTCATCCACGGCCTGTAAAATGAACCATTTCCTATAGAAGGGGTCTTTAGTTCCTGTCGGCAGTTTTTAAGAAGGGTATTTTTGTCTATTCCTATTACTTTTTACTCCAATTCTTGGATGTTTTGGACTTAATTAAAGTCCTAAAACAAACTCTAATGTATTTTCAACTTTCATTCATACTTAGGAATTCTATAGTGCGTCAAAGAAGGGAGAAAAGCGAGGGTTTCAAGTTAAAATATGAGGATCGACTAAGGTTTGATTGCTTATCGTATTTCAAGGTATGTAAGGCTTACTAAAGTATTGGACTACATTTGTTCACACACTCCTTCCTCTCATTGAGTCAACGTCTTGAAAATTATATAACTTAAATACTGGATATTCTACATTTGCTTTGAGTTCTCATGATTACAAACTGACTAATTGATGCGTTACACTACTACTGACATGAGATTCAGATATAAACTTTATGCATTGAAATCATGAAATCGAAATTGAATGATGTACGAAATTCTATACATAGACTATGTTGGGGTTTAAGTTTGATTATCTGAGTTGACTAGATTGAAAATAATTGAGCATGAGGAGCAAATAGTGTTGTAATTGCATGTCCATTGATAAATTTTGCTTACATTCCATGATGAGTCTAATTGAGTGAGTCTGAGTGATCATTTGAGTCTGATTGATTTCCTTGATTGACTAAGTTGATAAGAAACTGAGATGAGTTGAGTTGAGATAACCCAATATAGTTAAGACATGAGTTGATTGATATAGGTGTTATTGAGATTTTATTTGATTGATGAGTTGAGCATATTTTTAGTCTTGGGAAGAGTATCAACCATCGAGCTGGGAATAAGTAAACAACTACTCTAACCCACAAAACTACATTGCCAACATAGGATAATCGTGTATGTAAGACCCCACTTATGGGGATAGGAGAGATGTAAGAAATAATCTTGCAAATTTGAAATTTTTGATGTTCTCAAAGGGGCTTACGACTCGTAAGATGGAGTATGAGCGGTAAAGTGGATTCATAAAACCTGGATGACTTGATGAAATTTGGGATCTTTTTAAAGTTCAAACTAAGATTTATTAGATGACCTATAAAGTCCTCTACAAGCTGTAGATGATCTAGGAGAACGAGAATCAGAGAAAGGGAGTCTCTAAATTTCGATAAAAGGCCATTAGACAAAACCTTCTACGGCCTGTAGAATGTTCTATGGCCCATAGACAGTGACTAGTAGACCTGTCCCGTAAGGATTTTAATAGGGGAAAATTTGACCTTTCTCCTTTTTTCTAAGTCTAAGCAACATCATTTTGACCCTATCGGTTTCCCCAATCAGCATATACAACCCTAATTCATCTTATTCCTCCTCATTCCAAAACAGTCTAAGTCTCAAAACCCTTTCAAGCTCTTCAAGGCTTTCAAGTAAAGGGTACAAGTTAGGGTTTCAAATCTTCCACCTCCAAGTAAGGTTTCCTGCATCATAATTACTAAGGTATGTGGTTTTGATTGTGGGTACCTCCCCACGAATCCAACCAATCTTCTTCTCAAACTACATAGACTTATAGATTATTTTATGGGTATTTAAGAACTCTTGCTTATGGTGATATCATTTAGCATTGCACACATGGTTTATACTTAGGTCATTCAAGTAATGATTTTATTATACTAAAAGCATTGTTGGGGTTTGATATTGTGATGGATTTTATGGTACTAAAGTCTTGTGATCTATGATACCATCAAAAAAATGAAGGAACTTATGGGTTTTAGTTGATTTTTATGACACGCAAAATAAGGATTTTACTATAATAATGGTGGGTTTATATGAATAACTTTAAATGAATTGATTTAACTTCTCTCTTATTTCATACTCTTTAAATGCATGATTTTAAGTACATGTGCATACACCTACCTTGTTTTGCTAAATCTACATGACAAGAATTGTTATGTTGATGAAAGATTATTGCATGAATTTCAAGAAAAGAATATTATGATAAGTTATGGGCTCCTAAGTATGTATTGAACTCAAGAAAAGTTCCTATGATTTTCAAGTAAAATGTTGAGCCCTTATGCTATATATTCTACCCTATAGAGGGAACATTGGGATTATAAGTAGTAGCTCGCCTGGTCTTATAGGGTGTCCTGCCACATATGTATGAAATATTATGCAAGTTTGATTATCTACATGCATGTTTTGATTTGAGCATTGATCATACTTGTCACCTTGAACTCATGTCCATTAATAATGATTAATATTGATTATTATAGCTTATGTTCCTTGTTTCATAGCAACCCGCATACTTAGTACACTCCAAGTACTAACGCATATATTTTTTCTACATGATCTAGCCATGTAGGAACCAGAGCTCTTGTTCATCCTCTTCCTTCTTGTGGATAGCCAGATTTGTTGAACACTACTAGTGGTGACTCCTCCACTTCAGGGACAACATCTAACTTACTTTCATGCTTTGTTAAGACTTGCTTACTTTAGACTTTTATCCTTTGAGGGTGAACCTGGGAGTTGTTTTGACCCCCTTTTCCACTCAAATTATAGGTGTTGTTGGATATGAAAGTTTATGTATCGAGCTTGACTCCTTTTATGTTTGTGCAATTGTGAAGGCTCCCCTTAGTCCCTTGTTCAATTCTATGTTTGTCATATGTGAATGGATTGATGGAAGTCCCAAGTCCATAAATACCCCCATAGTGTGAGTCACACTTACCCGTTCCTTAGACTTATTTTCAATATGATTCGTGTAAATCCTCTTTCCTATATCATTCCTTTGGCGTAAGTCTGAAGCCTCGCTTCCCTTAGATATTACATGTTATGTGCTTAGTTTTTGCTTACGTTTCTGCTAAACAAAGGATGTGTTATGCATTTCTAAGAGGCTTGTTTAGGGATCCCCTTGGGTTCCTATTCAATGTGTCATGTCCAGGACCTACAATTGGGTCATGACAAGCTTGGTATCAGAGCACTGGGTTTGTAAATAGTCCTCGGAAATCCAACCCACCACATCAAGTAGTGTCTTGTTCATGGTTTTGAAGTGCCCCTAACTATGAATGGGAGGCTATGAGGCGTTTTAGGAAATGGTTTACTCCTTCATGATCTATGTCATGCCTTAGATCTAAAATAAGATTTCCTCCTAACATATGTTCTTTTGCTCTAACATATTGTACCACAATCAAGGAGAATGGCTTAAAGAGCTCCCACAACAGAGGATGGTCCGGCCCATCCGACTCCTAAAGCTCCCAAAGAAGAAGGAGTTACGCAAACGTCATCTCCATGTTGGCACAAGTCATGACCAACCACTTGAACCAAGGAGGCCAAGCATGTCAAGCTCCCACCCCCCCTTCAAGTGTTAGGGATTTCACACGGATGAACCCTCTAGAGTTCCATGGCTCTAAACTGGAAGAGGACCCCCAAGAATTCATTGATGAAGTATACAAAGTTCTTGCCATTATGGGGTTGAGTTTGGAGGATAAGGTGGAACTTGGCCTAATAACTCAAGGTTGTTGCAGAAGTTTGGTTTACTCAATGGAAAATTTAGAGGGAGAATGATGATCCCATTGCGCTGGTTTGGACATGAGCAGAGAAGGAATACTGATGCCCCTGTTAGGAGATACGAGAGACTGGCTGTGGAAGCTACCCGGAGAGGTAGAGGTAGACCAAAGAAGTACTGGGAGGAGGTGATTAGGCATGATATGGCGGAACTTAATCTCACGGAAGACATGACCCTAGATAGGAAGACGTGGCGGTCGCATATAAGAATAGCAAATTAATCTTTAGGTTTAGGTGTTGCTTGGTTTTGGGATCTGGTAGGGTAGTTTGGCAGGGGTCCTTCTGTGTTTGCAGTATATGTTGTATTGTGGGTTTGTGTGTGTATTCGTGTGTTTGTGTTTGTGTTTGTGTTTGTGTTTGTGTTTGTGTTTGTGTTTGTGTTTGTGTTTGTGTTCGTGTTTGTTTGTGTTTGTGTGTGCATATTATCATTCTTTTCATTTTTATGTACTTTTTGACATCTAGTTTCTTCTCTGCTTTTGGGTTTGAGATGAGGGTTTATGGGAAACAGCCTCTCTACTTCTACGAGGTAGCGGTAAGGTCTGCGTACATCACACCCTCCCCAGACCCCACTTGTGGGATTCGACTGGGTATGTTGTTGTTGTTGTAATGATGATCCCATCCCATGTGAGAAATTTAAGGCTGCCTTTCTCAATTGATTCTTCGCTATTGAATTGAAAGAGGCAAAGATAGTAGAGTTCATGAATCTCAAGCAAGACTCAATGAGTGTGAGACGGTATTCACTTAACTTTAACAAGCTCTCAAAATATACTCCTCACTTGGTTGCCGACTCTAGGGCAATGATGAACAAGTTTGTGTCGGGGGTGTCTGACTTGGTGAATGAAGAATACCGCATCGCTATGCTTGTTGGTGATATGGACTTGTCTCGGATTATGACTTATGTCGAGCAACTTGAAAGGGAGAGGCTTAGGAAGACAAGGAGTGGGGAGTCCAAGAGGGCTCGATATGACGGTGGTTTTCATGGTGCTAAGGGTGGCCATTTCAATCAAGGTCACAAATTCCAAGGCTAAGGATCCTTCAATTCTCAATACAAAAGATTTTCTACTGATAGGGCTCCTAACCCTATGGTTCAAGGTAGCAACAATTGGATGGCTCTTCGAAGGTGCCCAAAGTGAGAAGAAATCATGGTGGCAAATGCTTGAGGAATTCGAATGCTTGCTATGGTTATGCAAGAGTAGTCCACAAGATTGTTTATTGCCCCTACATTCAAAACCAGGGAAAGGATGGTCGTCCCTAAGGACAAGGTGTTCATGTTGATCAAAGGGCACAAGGAGGCCAATAAGGGGATACTCCATGTCACAATAGGTTCTATGCCCTTCAGGAGAGGCAAGGAGTGGAGGAGGTGCCCAATTTTGTTACCAATATGTTAAAGGCTTATGATTATGATATGTATTCTTTTTGGATCCGATGCTACTCTCTCTTTCACTACACCTTTTGTTGTTAACAAGTTTCATGTGTGTCCCAAATTATTGTGTGAACCTTTTGCGGTGCCTACCCCCGTAAATGAGTTCAATATTTCTAGAAGAGTCTATAGGCATTGTCCTATGTCTATATTTCATAAAGTTTTGCCTTTTGATTTTGTTGAACTTGACATGGTGGGTTTTTATGTCATTCTTGGGATGGATTGATTATATGCATATTATGCTTCAATTGAGTATAGAACTCGTCAGGTTAAGTTCCAATTTCCTAATGAGCCCATCTTTGAGTGGGAAGGTCATAATTTTGTGATTAAGGGTAGGTTATTTCTTGTCTTAAGGCCTAGAAATTGATTATAAAGGGCTGCATTTACCATCTTAAAGGGTTTGGGATACTGAGTCTAAAGTCTCTCATATCGAGTTGGTTCTGATTTTCAATGAGTTTTTTGATGTCTTTCTTGATGAACTTCCAGGTGTCCCTCCCAAAAGAGAGATATATTTTGATATAGATCTCCTCCCGATACTCAACCCATTTCTATTCCTCCTTATCGTATAGCCCTGTGGAGTTAAAGGAGTTAAATGACCAATTGAAGGATTTGTTGGAGAACGGTTTTACAAGGCCTAGTAATTCACTTTGGGGTGCACCGATGTTGTTTGTAAGGAAGAAAAATGGCTCACTTGGAATGTGTATCGACTACTTCCCACCTTGACAAGTTCATAATAGCTTCATAGATTACAAATTGATGTACTCCCAGAGTGAAAAAGAGAATGTGAACCATTTGAAGGTAGTGTTGCAAACATTGAGGGATGAGAAGTAGTTGGCTAAATTTGATAAATGTGAATTCTGGTTGAAAGAAGTTTCATTCCTAGGGCCTTTGGTGTAAGGTGATGGAACTAAAGTCGACCCGAAGAAAAAGAAGTGATAAGAAATTGGTCTAGTACCTTGACTAAAATGGATATTAGGAGTTTCTTAGGCTTAGCGGGGTATTACCGGAGGTTTGTGAATGATTTCTCCACAATTGCTTCCCCTTTGACAAAATTGACTAAAAAGAAGGCAAAGTTTGTTTTGGACCGACAAATGTTAAAGGAGTTTCCAAACTTCAAAAGACAAGTTTACATTCACTCCCATTTTTGCTCTATTAGAAGGTTTAAAAGGGTTTATGGTCTATTGTGATGCTTCAAGGGTTGGCTTGGGGTGTGCATTGATGCAATGTGGCAAGGTCAAGGCATATGCTTCTAACAGCTAAAGGTGCATGATCGTAATCGTTCCACCCATGATCTTGAGTTAGTGGTTGTGGTATTTGCTTTGAAGATATGGTGTTATTATGTGTCACGCAGACGTATTCACCAACAACAAAATTCTCAAATATGTGTTCACAAAAGGATCTCAATTTAAGGCAAAGAAGGTAGTTAGAGTTCCTCAAAGATTATGACATGAGTGTGCACTATCATCCTGACAAAGCTAATATTGTTGTCGATGCCCTAAGTAGAGTGTTGATACAAAGTGTAGTTCATATTGGTGTAGCAATAAGGAAGTGGCTAGAGAAGTTTACCAATTAGCTAGGTTGGGAGTTAGGTTGAATGATGTTGAAAATGGAGGTGTGGTGGTTATTGATGGTTCCAAATCTTCTTTGGTTGAAGAGTCAAGTGCAATCAAAAACTTGACCCCGCCTTACTAGAATTGAAAGCTTTGGTGAAGGATGGTAAAGTGGAGGTTTTCACCCAAGGGGGTGATGGATTCCTTCAATACCGAGGTAGGTTATGTGTGCCTAATGTTGATGGGATAAGAGATTTGATCTTACAAGAGACACATAATTCATCCTACTCTATTCATCCCGGTTTTACAAAGATGTATAGAGATTTGAGGGAGGTTTATTGGTGGGGTGGTATGAAAGAGGTATTACTAAGTATGTAGCTGGTTGTCATAACTGCCAACAAGTCAAAGCCGGACATCAAAGGTCAGGTGGCCTAGCCTAAGACATCAAAATTCCTACTTGGAAGTGGGAAGAGATCAACATGGATTTTGTGATTGGGTTGCTAAAGACTAGGAAAAACTTTTATTCTATTTGGGATTTTGTTGATAGAAAAGAAAAAATTGGCTCACTTTCTACCTATTTATTGGTGGGCTTGTATCAAAAGAGGTATTGCTAAGTATGTAGCTGGTTGTCATAATTGCCAACAAGTCAAAGCCGGACATCAAAGGCTATGTGGCCTAGCCCAAGAAATAAAAATTCCTACTTGAAAGTGGGAAGAGATCAACATGGATTTTGTAATTGGGTTGCTAAAGACTAGGAAAAAGTTTTATTCTATTTGGGATTTTGTTGATAGAATGAAAACAATTGCTCACTTTCTACTCAATAAAACAACTTATGGTGCCTAAGATTATGCCAAGATATATATTCATGAGTTGGTCAAGTTGCATGGGGTACCATTGTCTATTATTTCAGATTGTGGTGTTCAATTCACTTCTCACTTTTGGAGATCCTTCCAAAAGAGTCTTGGCACAAAAATTAAGCTTAGCACGACATTTCACCCTCAAATGGACGGCCAAGCCAAAAGGATAACTCAAACTCTTAAGGATATGCTTAGGGTTTATATTTGGGAGTGTATAGGGTAGTTGGGATGAATATCTTCCACTCATTAAGTTTGCTTACAACAATAGCTATTACATTAGTACTGGAATGGCCCCCTTTGAAGTCATGACCCAAGCCTAGGACCTAGACGTGACACGGTGCAAGGGGATCCCAAAGTGACCCCAAGCAATCCTCTTAGCACATCATTACATCCTTGGTCGTGGAACCAATAAAATGACAACAAGAGATAGTAAATAGGGATAACCGGGGCTAAGAGACATCTTCAATATGATAAGCATCAAGAGTCAAGAGGGAGTCAAAGCTCAAATCATTATATATAACATGTCTAACAGCACCTCTAACCATAGAACTTAGCAGGGGCCAAAACAAGTAACCGGGTTCAGCCACATAGTCAAAATATACGATAAAGGAAGAGAGTCATAATACAGAGTATAATAACATAGACATTGTCCCCGAAATGGAGGACTCACCAACTAGCTTGATAGAAGTCGTAATAGCCACGTGGATGTGGATGATAAAGTGGGGCTCCAGTCCCTACATGGTAAGATCATGAAGGCAAAGAGTATGAGTTAGTACGTTTGAATGTACTAAGTATGTAGGATGCAATGCAACAATAGATACACAACTTAGTCAAAATGCATAGTTAGGCATTAGATGATCATTTAACAATATGGAATGCATGGTAGATGCTTGAAGTAAATCATGTTTTCATAAAATATAATATATGTGTAAGAAGAGACCATTATTATAGAACCCATAGTTTACCAAGGTACAAACCCTTTTGGTTGGTTGGTGGATCGTCGCACCCTATCACCCATGGTGATTGAGGAACTAACCCCTCAACCCGGTTACTAAGGTACGAACCCCTTGATTGGTTGGTAGATAGTTTCACCCTACCACCCCTTGTGATTGAGTTACTAACCGCTCAACCCAATTATCAAGGCACAACCCCTTGATTAGTATCAATGTACAAACCCCTCGACATGGTTATCCAGGCTCTTAACCCTACGAGTATAGCATGGTCATTTTCCAAAATTATATAGGAGAATATCGTATACATACATTCATCTCATAATCATAAAGTCATTCATCTCATAATACATGCATTGGACATTCAATTCCTCAAAAAATCCATAATTAGACATTTTATTAAACACTTGGTGAGTGTGTAGAGCTAGTGTAAAACAATGCAATTTAGGAATGAAGTCATGCAAGAAAATTCATTATAAAACCATCCATCAATACTTGGTAACTCCCTCAAGCAATATAATCAAAACTATTCATCAAATCCCATAATGGGTTATAGATTAAAAGCTCAAAACATGGTAAAACAATCATAATTTCATGAATCCCCAACATAGTTCATAGTCTAATTCATAATAAGTAAGACCCATGAGTAAATCAATTTGAAATCATCCAATTTAAGTAAAAGGAAGATTGGGCATCATGGGTGAAAGGAACCCATGAATGAAACCCACATACTTTAGCTTTGGAGAATTCTTGAAGAAGATCGGAGATGGAGACTTGACTCTTTAATGAGAACCTTAAGATCCGGATGAGTTTCGGGACTTGAAATTTGGAGATGAAATATGAGTCTAAGTGTTTGAGTGAGTATTGGGAATGTCTTGAATGATATATGGTGAAATATGGCTAAGTATAGGTATTTTCACGCATGGGAACACATAGGCCCATAACCCAAAAGCCTTAGGCCGAAGTGAAAAACAGCACAAAATTACACGGAGGCGCACCTCTGGTATGTCGCGCTAAGGGCGCGGAAACTACACTGGAATTCGATTTTTGGAAAATTGAAATTGTGACTTTTTTCCTATAAAATTGGGGTTAGACTTATTTCCCACTCAATTTAACCCGCTGAACAAGAATATGAACTCGGACTTTTGATATCATGCACGAATTTTGAGATATATAGAAATTACAATTTCGAGCACTTTTGAGGCATATTTTCAGGCATTTTTTGGATCGTTTCATTTGAATCCCAATATGTTAGGTGACATAGGTCCTTGATTAGGTTGTTTTATATGGTGGAAAATGCTTTATTGGGACTAAATTTTGTCATGGAGGCTTTGGAAAAAGTGAGGTGGATAAGGGAGATTTTCAAGAAGGCCAAAAGTAGGCCAATGTCTCTATTGTAACATAAGAAGGAATGATCTTGAGTTTCATGTTAGTGATTGGGTGTATTTGAAGGTCTCACCTATGAAGAGTGTGTTCCGATTTAGCAACAAGGGAAAGTTGAGCCCAAGATTTGTAGGGTCTTATAGAATTGTAAAGTGAATTGGTAAGGTTTCCTATGAGTTAGAGTAGTCCACGGAGATGAGTATGGTTCATTCGGCCTTCCGTTTGTCCATGTTGAGGAAGTGAATAGGTGATCCAAGTTCTATAGTACCCTTGGATGTTGTGGATGTCGTAGAAGATAACTTGACATATAAGGAAGTCCCGATGGAAATGCTTGACAAGCAAGTGAAGATGTTGAGAAATAAAGATGTGGTGTCCGTCAAAGTCTTTTGGAGGAATCAACAAGTCAAATGTGCCACATGGGATGCTGAAGCCAATATGAAGAAGTGATATCCCTATCTTTTTCATTTCGATCAAGCTTGGGGTAATACAATTCACCCAACTTAGAATTCCCTCTCCTTGCATGCCATTTTCATGACATTCATCCATGTTTATGTGGATTTGAGGTTTCATTATAAGTGCTATTTGAAACATGGTTTAAAGATTTTAAATGGTGCATATGTTGCATTTTGTCTATGATGCATTGGCATAAGGTACACGAATCCATTCCTTAGAGCTAGCCTCAGCACATTGGGGGACGAGTATTCCTAAAGGGGGATAGTGTAAGACTCCACTTACAGGGGTAGGAGAGATGCAAGAAATAAGCATGGAAATTTAAAACTATTGATGTTTACGAAGAGTTTTATGAATCATAAGATGGAGTATGCCCTATGTAGTGGATTCATAGAACCTGGCAGACTTGATGAAATTTGGTATCGTTTTGAAGTTCATCTACGATTTATCATATGACCCATAAAGTCCTCTACGAGTCATGGACAATATCGTAGAATAGAAATCAGAGAAAGGGAGTCTTTGAAGTTCAAAAAGAGGCTATCAGAGGAAACTTATCTACGGCCCGTAGATAGGGTCTCGTAGACCTATCTGGCCAAGATTTTAATAGGGGAAAATTTGACCTTTCTGCTTTTTCTTAAGTTCAAGCTACGTCATTTTAACCCCATCAATATCCCCTATCATCATATACAACCCTGACTCATCTCATTCCTCATCATTCCAAAACACTCTAAGTCTCAAAACCCTCCCACGCTCTTCAAAGGCTTTCAAGTAAAGGGCACAAGCTAGGATTTCAAATCTTCCACCTCAAATCAGGTTTTCTCTATCATAATCACTAAGGTACGGTTGTTTGATTGTGGGAACCTTCCTTCCCACAAGTCCAACCAATTTTCTTCTTAAACTACATGGATTTATGGATTATTTTATTGGTATTCATGAAGTTTATGGTGATATCATTTTGCATTGTACATATGGTTTCTATTTGAGTTCTTCAAGTAATGATTTTATTATGCTAAAAATATTGTTTGGGTTTTATATTGTGATGGATTTTATGATATTAAAGTCATATACTCTACCATGCTATGAAAAGCTATGAAGGAACTTATGGGTTTTAGTTGATTTTCATGATACCCAAAACAAGGGTTTTACTATCATAATAGTGGATTGTTTTGAATAACTTTAAAGGGATTGATTTTACTTTTCTCTTGTATCATACTCTTGAAATGCATGATTTTAAATACATGTGCATATACCTATTGTGTTTGACTAAATTTATATGACAAGGATTCTTATGTTGATGAAAGATTATTATATGAATTTCAAGATAAGCATATTATGATAAGTTATGGGCTCCTAAGCATGTGTTGAACTTATGAAAACTTCCTATGATTTTCAAGTAAAATGTTAAGCCCTTATGATATATATTCTACCCTGTTGTGTGTAAATCATGTCTACATGAAGGGGTCACGTGGGGGATCGCACCCCTTGGCCTAGGGTATACATTCAGATCTAGAGGCATACCTAATTAATGATAAGAGTAGAGATCTGATAACTACTTTACCTTCATGTACTATTACTATCTAATGATCACTAGAAAAGGTCATATATGTTACAATATCTACCCTCATGTGAAATACAATGCCTACTAGAAGGAGTCATGTCTATGCAAGGTTTTTACCCTCTAATACAAGGTATATGCCACGTGTAGGGGTAATGCATTTGAATGAGCTACTCATTCCATGTTAACATTTTCTACAAATTATGCAAGTTATGATTATTTCAAATATTCTATGGAACTAGACCTAGTATCTAAATAGGATTAAGGTGGGGGTTTGACTCAAGGGGTCCTTATATAAAATATTGCACTCTTAATAATGTGCTACCATATGTTTATTTTATTTTCTTAAATGGGCTTTTACTAGTAGATCCAACTAGATCATGTTACCCACAATGTGAGGTTATGCTTGGTTTACCTTAGAAAGTAGACTACTCCTTTGTTTAGTGTGGAGTGAATATCGAGATTCCCAGTAGTAGCTTACTTAGTCTTATAGGGTCTCCTCCCATATATGTATGATATATTATGCAAGTTCGACTATCTGCATGCATGTTTTGACTTTAGCATTGATCATACATGTCATATTGAACTTATGTCTATTAATTATGATTATATATATTGATTATTATAGCTCATATTCTTTATTGCATGGCACCCCACATACTTAGTACATCCCAAGTACTAATACATTCTTTTTTCCCACATGATCTAACCATATAGGGACCAGAGCTCTCGTTCATCCTCTTCCTCCTCGTGGCTAGCTGGATTCCTTGAAGACTACTAGTGGTAAGTACTCCACTTCAAGGACAACATCCACTTTACTTTCATGCTTTGTTAGAACCTGCTTAATTTATACTTTTATCCTTTGATGATGAGCTCGAGAGATGTCTTGGCTCTCGTTCCACTCATATTAGAGGTGTTGTTGGATATGGAAGTTTATGTATTGAGCTTGACTCCTATTATCTTTATGTAATTGTGAAGGCTTCCCTTAGTCCCTTTTTCCCTTCTATGATTGTTGTATGTGAATGGATGTGATGGAAGACCCAAGTCCCCAAATGCCCCCATAGCATGAGCCATACTTATCCGTCCTTTAGAGTTATTTGCTATAAGGTTCATGTAAATCCTCTTCCCTATATAATCCCCATAATTTGAGTCCAAAACCCCTCTTACCTTAGATATTATGTGTTATGTGCTTTGTTTTCTTTTGTGCTTCAGTTGAATGAAGGATGTGCTATGCATTCTTAAGGGGCTTATTTGGGGATACCCTTACATTCCTATTTGTTATATCACGTCTAGGCCGCTTAGATTGTGATAGTGTAGCACAATTTAGCAACTTGTGTCCCAAAGATGGACATTTGTTATGCATCCATGAGAGAGAATTGATCGTCCGTTATCTTGGAAAGTTTCGAACGGACTTGGAAATGATGTCACCATCGTTATGCATCACCAAACCAAAGATGGTGGGATTGGATGTCAGTTAAGAGAAACTTCTAAGCAAATACTGATTGAGCATAATGTTCTTGAACTGAGGTTAATACTTCTGAGTCTTCTTTTTTAAAAAAGTATGATTTATTTTTAAATTGCATATCTATTGAGTTGAGCTATGAGTTGTTGAAGTTGAGGTTAGTGAGTTGATGAGATTTACTTTCTGGAGAGATTTTACATACCAGTATATTCCATGCACTGACGTCTATTTTGACCTGCTCATTTCATGCAGATACAGGTGATAGAAGACTTGTCCATGCATCATTGAGGTCCAACTCAATGCATTCCAGAGTCGGTGAGTCCTCACTACTTTCTAGAGGAGCTCTTTTATTTTCTGTTTTTGATTGAGTATTTTATTTCCTTGATTAGGGTACCTATGTCATGTCATGGGACCATCTAGATTGTTGATAAGATACTTCATAGACATTAAGTAGAAAATTTGTTAAATATTGCTTATGTCAAACTTATTCAGTGGAAACTATGTTTTAGTAGAGATATATCCATTCATATGATGCCTTTTTATTTGAATATTTTCTTCCATTGTTGAGTTGATTTGATAATGAGTCAAGGTGGTTCACTTGGGGAATCAACAATGGTTCTTCAAGTGTTGTCCACTCTAATGGTACCCTCCTAGGGTGTGACAAACTTGGTATCAGAGCACAGAGTTAAAGAGTCCTAGAGAGTCTAGGAAATTGTTTTTGATAGAGTGTTGCTTATAGGATTATTGTGCACCACACTTTATTAATAGGAGGCTATAGGGCATTAAGAATCGTTACACTTTTTTGTGTTCTGAGTTCATGAGATAGAGTTAAACTCTACAAAGCTCCTTTCTAACTTGTGTATTACAAGTTTTCAGATCAGGCCTCCTAAACATACTATTGTCACGATCCAAGCCTAAGGCCTAGACGTGACATGGTGAATGGGAACCCGAAGGGACCCAAACAAGCCTCTTAGAAAATCAATCACACATCCTTGGTCGCGTAACCAAAGTAAGCACCAAAAAGAGTTAATAAAAAGGGAAAGCGGGACTAAGGGAAGTCCTGACATTTATAAAGCATAACGAGTCCAAGCTCAAAGCATTAATACATCAATTGTTCCAACAACACCTCTAAACATAGATATGGTGGGGTCTAAGACACTTTTTGGGCTCACCCTCATAGTATCAAAGATCAACATAAAGAAATAACATAAGCAAGAATAGCATAGCTAGTATCCCCAAACTTTGGGACTCACCAAAAGCTTATCTTCATAGAATCTCACTAGCCACATAGAGGATGGTAAAGAGGAGCTCCGGCCCCTACATGGTGATATCATGTAGGCATAAAGTATACGGTAGTACGTTTGAATCTACTAAGTATGTAGGATGCAATGCAACAAGTCAAAAGCCAATATAGTCAAAATGCATAGTAATAGGCAATAGATAGCATAATTTTAATATGGCATGCATGATCTATGCTTGAAGTAAAACATGTTGATAAATCCTTCAACTTACATAGATTATGATACATATGTAGGAAAAGACCAAAACCGACAAAGCATAAGACTAAGAGAGTTACAACTTGGAATCCTGATGATTACCCCTCATCGGTAAAGAGGTGGTGTACTTGCCAAGGTAAACCATACTTCACCTTATGGGAACATGACCTATTTCACATGAAGTAACCCTACTTACGAGAACATAACCCATTTTGGAAAGGATTTCATAAGAAACTTCGCCTTGCGGGAACACGACCCATTTGGGAAGAATCTCAAGAAAGAGTGCGCCAAATGGATCCACTAGTAAAGCAATGGTACAGTATACTCCTATGTTGGAACACAGTTTGAGGAAAGAGAGCATCCCCTCAAATACATCGGTGATAAGACTAATTCCACAAAATAATTGAAATAATCATATCTTTGGTAACTTGTAATCAACATAGAATCATAATATGAGTAGCTCTAAAACATCTTTGACCTCTAAGGGTAAGCCTAACTTTAAAACATAAGAATAGATCATCATCAAACATTACCCTTGCATTGACATCAAAGGCTCACAGTAAATAAAATCTTTGAAAAAGGGCTTAATCGTGCATTTATAACATCATAGACATTTTCATGAATTCAATACATCTTTTCAAAGTCCAAAATCATCATAAAGTCACTTGACGCATAAATCATACAATAAATCATCAATAACTTTAAACCCTTGAAAAGACATTTTATCAAATATATGGTAGGTGTGTAATGCCAATATGGTCAAAGTGCATAGTAATAGGTAATAGATAGCATAATTTCATCATAACTTTAAGAACCCTTGAAAAGACAGTTTATCGAAGCGGACATGTCGCGGACAGTCACTAAAATTTGAAAAGTTGGCAAAAATGAAATTTCACCATGCGTCCTCTAAAATCCAGGCTATACCCATTTCCCACTTAGATTTTCCCATTCATCAAGAATATGAGGTCAAATTTTTGATATCACGCACGAATTTTGAGAAATATGAAAATTACAATTATGGATATTTCTGAAGCACATTTTTAGGGCATTTTTGGGGCATTTCAACCATCACTTAAAGAAGTAACCCAATTGACAATACTGAGTACCCGCCCCAGCAGTGCCCACTCAGATAGAATTGAGGGGTTAAGGTCGACCAGCCAGATCCACTAGTGTTCCACAAACACCTATTGCTCCACCTGCTCCTACCATAGAGGCTAACATTAGCGGATCAATCACTATACTCACCCAATGGATAGCTGCTCAGATTGGGAACCGAAGTTCATATGCTCCTAGTTCTAGCTCCTAGGATCCAACTGCTACAATCAGGCTTAGGGACTTTCGTAGGATCAAAGGTTAAGGAAGACCCCTAGAATTTCATTAGTGAGATGTCGAAGGCGTTGAAAGCTTTGCATGCGACTAAGAATGAGAGACTTGAGCTTGTTTCTCACCAGGTCAAGGATGTCAATAATGTTTAGTACAATCAGTATGAGAAGAGTCGAGGTGAGGATGTTGAGAATACTATTTGGGATGAGTTCGAGAGTGCCTTCCTCGATCACTTCTTTCCCTAGGAGTTGAGGGAGGCCAAGATTGAAGAGTTTGTGTATCTAAACAGGAGCGGCTGACTATTAAATAGTATAGCCTGAGATACATCCAATTATCTAGGAATGCCCTAGAGATGGCCTAGCATATGTGTTGTGTTGTCAAAATACAGCACATTTGATGCCCAAAACAAGGGATTTTGTGAGTTCTTAATACGGCTTTTTATCCTTTTTATGTGTTTTTGTGTTGTTCTTGCAGAAAAGTTATGTTGGCATGATTTTGAAGAAAAGTTGCATACTTTGCTGGATCATAGGACATACGAGCTCACCTATGAGTCGTAGCCCAAGCTACGAGTTATAGGATATGTTGTAGCAAGAAACAGAGACCAAAATTCAGAAATCTACTAAGTGGAGGTCAACCCTACGAGGCCATCCTACAAGTTGTAAGTCTTACCATGACTCGTACAGCTTGACTGTAGCAGGAATTAGAGATCCAAAATGTTGGATCAAAAATTGAAGGCCAAGACTACGTGAGGAATATACGAGTCATAGCTCCAGCTATAACTCGTACTTGTGGATTGTGCCAGCTTGGTCCAAGATTCCAAATGCCTAATACGAGATCCCAACTACAACTCGTAGGTCATCCTATGAGTCGTACCTACAAGGCGTACCAGCTACCAGCTATCTTTTCTGTATTGTTATTAGGGTTTATTTGTATACACAATAAATACATTAAGTTAGGTTTTTATTAGAGGATTCCTGATTTTTAGAAGATAGAACTTACCTTTGAATATTCTATCAAGAATATTGTAGGGTTTTAGATTAGTTTATTATTCTCTCTTGGAAAATCCATTTTGGGGATTGTAAATCTTGCTTTGTACTCATTGTTGATCAATCGATCTTTTGGGTTGCAACTTGTGGTGCCTGCAATCTTTATTATTTTCGGTAAAACTCTAAACTATGTCATCTATTTACACTTTTGCTTGTTTTGTCTTAGCCATGAGTAGCTAAGCACCCACAACTTGGTTTTGTGGGAATCATGGGTAGTTGATTTGAAATAATCTAGGTTTATTGCATTTCTACGATTGGGGTTTTCATGTATTGTCTATTTCCCTTTATTATGATTGTCGTTTGGTGGTGGCTAACGCCAAACCCCGCCTACTATAACTAGCTCAACCAAGGTAGTGATGAATAGGAAAAGGGAAGAAGATGATAGGATTTGATTGATGTGTTCTCGTCTAATCAACCATACTTGACCAAGGGGAGGTTCACTGGGACAATTGGTAATGGTTAGTTAGCACGCCAGGGTGGCCAACCAAGCGCCATGGTGATTTTGCAAGAGGGATAGAAGAACCTAAGTTACTGTGCTGCATGCGATTTTGCAATTCTAGTTATGTTACCTAGGGTAATCGAGTCAACGAACCATGGTGAACACAATTCCAAAGTTTTCCCTAAAATTAAGTGTTTCCTCGCGTCTTAGTTTAATGTTTATTTCACTTTGTTTTTTTTAATCACAAACCCCACCTCCCCCCCCCATTTAGAGATTTTAGTTATTTATGCTTGAAATGATTAGTAGTAGATTCTTGTAGTCAAGCCCCATATTCGTTGTGGATTCGACTCTAATCTTCGGTTAGGTTAATTATCGACAATGACTGCTTTCTTGTTGGAGCATGAATATCATCAAAAATTATAGCACCGTTGCCGAGGAATACGGCTAGGTTTTGACTTGAATTCACTATTAGCTAGTTCTAGCGTTGATTTCTAGAATTTCTTATATTTTACTTTTATTTTTATTTTTGTTGTTTGATTTTATTTTCAGGGTGTACTAGGTTATATACCCAACACAATGAGTCAAGGTAATCCCTTAGATCCACTTAATTTGGAGATCCATCGAAGAATGGCTCAAGTGAATGAGGATATCGAGGTTAAGAAGGATATGAATATGAATGAGAATATGGGAAGAGAGGAGAATCCACAATAAAGGGATAATAGACCACAACTCAGGGACTTCAATGAAAATGCTTATGGATGGAATCAATATCAATTGAACCCTATGGCTATGGATGTTACTGATGCCATAGTACTACCTCTTTTATCGGCAGATACTAAGTTCACTGTATCGAGTGGATTGCTCCAAATGCTCCAAAACTGCGAATTATTCACAGGGCTACCTTCAGAGGATCCCCACTGTCATCTCCAAATTGTGGTGTTTGTTTGCAAGAGTATCATAGGGACACAAAACCTTTCTCTTGATATTGTTGGTTTAAGAGTGTTTCCACTATCATTGACTGGCAATGTTGCGGTGTGGTTGTCCGAGCTTCCTCCGAGCACTATTACAAGTTGGGCTGAACTTTAGAGAGCGCTCCTTGAAAAGATATTTTCCAAGATCTAAGAAGTTGAAGCTTAAGGACCAAATCAACAACTTTGAGCAGTTGTAGAGTGACTCTATTAGCACAATATGGGAGATGTTTCCTAAATGCTTGAGGATGGTCCCCAATCACAAGATTGTTGATGATGCCTTGGTCAAGATTTTCTATTAGGAGCTTGATGAGAATAGTCAAGCTTACGCCGACACAATCATGGGAAGCATGTTCCTTGGGTAACCTTTTATATTGATAGCTGCAAGGATGGAGCAAGTCGTCAAAACAAATAGAGCATGGGTTCAACGAGAGCGAGGTGTGATGAAACCTTCTTGTGCAGTCAATACCAACAATGATTAAGCAAAGGTAAACGAAGAGATCATGGAACAACTTGCTCAACTTTGCACAAGTATGGATTTGGTTTTAAAGCAAAACCAAGCAAGTGCCAAAGCAGTCACCCACCAACCTCCGAAGGCTCCCATCCATGACGATCCATTCTTTGATGAAGATGCATGTTTCGTAAGAAACCAAGTGGCGGGTTTCCGGAACAACCCCCAAGGGTCCAATTTGGACTATTGGAGATGAGAGTCCGGGAATCAAGGTCAAAACTTCAACTGCGATAGGGTGTATAGAGAAAATTGGGGTGCATACTATGAGAGAGAGAGTGTGTTAGATGCTAAATAGGGAATAAGAGAGGGCTACAGGGATGGTCCTTATGTGCCAACTCATAACTGTGATGTCGGGTCAAGTAACTCCAAGATCGAAGAGATGTTCGAAAAGTTGTTGAAGCGGGCCGATCACCAAGATGAGACTTTAAAGGGAATTAAAGCAGATATTTCAAGTATTAACCAAAAAATAGAGTCTCACTCTGTGGTGATTAAGCAACTTGAACAACAATTTGGACAAGTCTCTTCAAAGTTGAAACAACGCCAAAAAAGGGCACCTTACCAAGCAATACGGTTCAAAATCCTAAAAATGAAGGGCGTTGCATGGCGGTCATGACTCGGGGTTGCAAAAGCACTGTTCCCCTATGCCGATGGTCGAAAATAGAAATCATAGGAAGAGAGTGAATGAGGAAGCTAAGGCATACAACACTGAAGAAAAACCCAAGAAATAAAAACATTTATAAGGCCCCCGCCTCCTTTTCCTTGAAGGCTTGGGAAGAGGAAGGAGGAAGGTAAGTTTGAGTAGTTCTGGACGATGCTTATGAAATTATCAGTAGACATCCCCATAATGGAAGCTCTAGAGAGGATGCCATGGCGTGCCAAATGGATGAAAGATCTAGTCAAGAAGAAGCAAAAAGTGAGTCAAGTACTTTATCAAAATTTTAAACATTGTAGTGTCATCACTACAAAGTCTTTGGTGCAAAAGAAGGAAGACCCGGGTGCATTCACCATACCATGCACTATAGGAGAACATAAATTTGCTAAAGCGCTATGTGATTTGGGGGATAGCATTAACTTGACGCCTCTTGCAGTGTTCAGAAAGCTTAGGTTGGAAAGCCTTGTCCCTACGAAGATGCGATTGTTGATGGCAGACAGAATAGTCAAGAAGTTTGTGGGGAATTGTATGATGTGCAAGTAAAGGTAGATAAAATTTATATTTCTTACAGATTTTGTTTAACTTGACTGTGAGGTTGATTTTGCAGTTCCTATCACCTTGTGAAGACCTTTCTTAGCCACAGGCCGAGCATTAGTTGATATAGAAAAGAGCCTACTCACTTTCAGGTTTGGGGAAGAGGCAGTTGTGTCCACGTGGGTCAATATGACGAAAAGAATTCTGAGTCTCAGGTCATTTCAATGATCTCAACGGGTGAGGACAGTGAAGTGAAGATCCTAATAGAATTAAGGCTTGGAGTAAATCCTTTGGTAGCTACGTTGATGAATTTCGATGACAACATTCCTAATTATGAGGAAATGGTAAATGTAAATCGCACTGATTAGTCAAAGAAGTTGGATGATTCTTCATGGGCCTACCGGACTACCTTTAAAACTCCTATTGGAATGTCCCCTTATCAACTGGTGTTTGGGAAGGCCTGTCACCCGCCAGTTGAACTTGAGCACAAGGTATTATGGGCATTGAAGAAGCTGGATCTGGATTCCAAGAAGCTGCAACTTCTAGGTTGATGCAAGTGAATGAGCTTGATGAATTTAGACTACATGCATATGAGAGCTCCGCCTTGTAAAAACAATGAATGAAAGTTCAGCATGATTGCAGAATTGAAGATCGACAATTCTCCCCAGGAGTCATGGTATTTCTATACAACTCCAGGTTGAGGTGTTTTTCTGGAAAACTCAAATCTAAGTGGATAGGGCCATTCAGAGTAGTGCCCATTTTTATTGATGGAGCCATCGAGTTAAAAAGAATGGATGGAAACACGTTCAAAGTCAATGGTCAGAGGGTCAAATGGTACATGGGTGACGTGGAAGAAATCAAGACAGTGGAAGATTAGGATCTTGATGAAGCCTGAGCATAAAAGCTTTCTATAGTGCCACGACAATAAATCAGGCGCTTCCTAGGAGGCAACCCAAGGTATGTCCCTTGCACCTTTTCTATGTGTCTTTACTTTGAGGAAAAAGTATCATATTTTGGTGGGTGTGGGAAGTTATGGATTAAGGTGAAGTCTAAATAACCTTGATTCCATAACTTCCCCTATTTTTGATCCCAAGGATTTCTTACGGTGATTTTTTTTCCTTGTGGATGTTTACCTTTCTATTGAACTGGCATGTTTAGGTAGAGTAGATAATGTGTAAATTCATAGTGGTGTTTTCTGTTGGCATATACATAGTCTTTAATTGTGTTTTAAAGTTTTGATAAAAAATTGGATATCCTCAAAATTTTTGAAATTGTGGTTGTTGATGCATTCAAACATTTTTGAGTATCTGGCAATGTTCTTTCTGATATTGTGAAGGTAAGTTAATGTTAAAAGCATGACCTATGAGTCTATACTTGTTTGTGGATGCAATAACATGTATGTTGTGAGCATATTTTGCTGCATTTATGCATCTTGTATGGACTCATAACTTGCTTGAGTACTCTAAGATTGGTTTGGTGATGTGGTGGATATGGAAAGGATCTTAGGCCTCTGTTCTTTGAGTGAACCCACTTTTAGCCTAAAATGACCCAACAAAATGAGTGAGAGTATCCCTTTTTCCAAATCTTTGAGCTTATCATTGACTTATTCTTTCTTGACACCTAGCTAGCTTAACTTTGTTTGATGAAATACCTTGATATTGGCCCTGGTCTGTCCTTGGACATGTGAACCTTACTTGAGGCTAAAAGCCTAAGATGAGGGTGGCTACAAGTTGTGGCCCTAGTTTGATGATTAGATATTGTGTACCTCCTCTCAGGCTGAAATCCTAAGTTGATGGTGGCCGTCATTGTGGTAAAGTAATGACAATGAGGTGGTTAGTTGGGAAATAAAGAAAAACAAATAAAAAAAATCATGAATCGGGTGAAGAAAAACTAAAAAAAGTGCCTTGAATTGAGAAAAAGTAGAAAGAATTGAGTTCAGAAATAACACACAGCTGAAAATAGAAAGAAAGCACTCAAGAAAAGTCCAAAACAGGAGAATAAGGATGTATTTATTGAAAAGGTTGGATTATAAAAGCAAAAAGTGTTGATAAGCATGGTTCAAGGATAGCTTTTAGTTACAAGCCCATAATTACTAAAGTGATCCAAGTCCACTTTATCACCAAGCTAAAAGATGAGTATAGAGGCAAGCCTATGGTATTAGTCAGTATGCATAAATTTCAATTGTGAGATTGAGAGTGCTTCCTCAGTCCCTGAATTCTAAATGGTTTTTGAGTGAGTTTGAGGGACTTCTTTTCAGTGAGGGCGTTTGCACTACTTGAGTAGCATATGACTATACCAACGATTATGGACGATTGATACTCCTTATTATGTCATAGTTGGACTGCCAGGTATCTCATTATATTCTGGTTTTGCTTAATAACTTTGCAATCCTGATTAAAAAATGGAAGTTTGGTACCTGAATCAAAGGAGTTATTGTTATGCCATTGGTGTAGCTACTATGTATTTCTCATGGTCTTCTTAGATTGAGTCGTCACTTGAGGACAAGCAACAATTCTAAGTTGAGGGTGTTGATGTGCTGTCAAAATACAACATATTTGATGCCTAAAACAAGGAATTTTGTGAGTTCTTAATATGACTTTTTATAGTTTTTATGTGTTTGTGTTGTTCTTGCAGAAAGTTTGGTTGGCACAATTTTGACGAAAAGTTGCAAGTTTTGCTGAATTCATAGGACATACGAGCTCATCTATGAGTCATAGCCCAAGCTAGGAGTCGTAGGATGTGTCATAGAAAGAAACAAAGACAAAAATTCAAAAATGTGCTAAGTGGAGGTTACCCCTACGAGGCCATCCTATGAGTCATAAGTCTCACCATGACTCATATAGGTTGACTTATAGCAAGAATCAGAGAGCCAAAATGTTGGATCAAAAGCTGAAGGCCAAGACAACGAGAGGAACATATGATTCGTACCTCAAGCAATGACTCGTACCTGTGTTTGTCATGCCAGTTTAGTCCAAGATGCCAAGAACCTCATACGAGACCCCCACTACTACTCGTAGGTTACCTAACGAGTCGTACATGCAAGGCGTACCAGCTGCCAGTTGTCTTTTCTGTGTTATTTTTAGGGTTTATTTGTAAATAGTATAAATACATTAAGTTAGGTTTTTATTAGAGGATTCCTGATTTTTAGAAGATAGAACTTACCTTTGAATATTCTCTCAAGAATATTTTAGGGTTTTAGATTAGTTCATTGTTCTCTCTTGGAAAACTCATTTTGGAGATTGCAAATCTTGCTTTATACTCATTGTTGATCAATAAAGATTTTGGGTTTGCAACTTGTGGTGCCTACAATCCTCATTGTTTTTGGTAAAACTCTAAACTATGTCATTTATTTTCACTTTTTCTTGTTTTGCCTTAGCCATGAATAGCTAAGAGCCCACAACTTGGGGTTGTGGGAATTATGGGCAGTTGATTTGAGATAACCTAGGTTTATTGCATTTCTACGATTAAGGTTTCCATGTATTGTCTATTTCCCTTCATTATAATTGTCGTTTGTTGGAGGCCAACACCAAACCCCACCTACTATAACTAGCTCGACGAAGATAGTGACGAATAGGAAAAGGGAAGCACATGACAAGATTCGAGTGATGTGTTCTCATCTAATCAACCAAACTTGACCAAAGGGAGGTTGACTGGGACAATTAGTAATGGATTGTTGGCATGTCATAGTGTCCGACCTAAGCGTCATGGTAAAATTAGACCTTCACCTTCACAAAAGGGCTAGAATAACCTAAGTTACTATCCTTCATGCGAATTTCCAATTATATTTATGTTACCTAGGATAATCTAGTTAATGAACCATGGTGAACACAATTCCTCTGTTGTCCCTAAAATTGAGTATTTCCTCGCGTCTTAGTTAAATGATTATTTCACTTTTTTTTTAATCGCAACCCCTCCCCCTATTTAGAGATTTTAGTTATTTATGCTTGAAATGATTAGTAGTGGAGTGTTGTAGTCAAGCCCCATATTCCCTATGGATTCGACCCTAACCTTTGGTTAGGTCAATTGCTCACAGCGACCGCTTTCTTATTGGAGCGTAAACATCATCAATATGAGAGCAAGGATGAGGAAAATCATATCTGGGTTGGGTACATATGTGAATAAAGAGTGCAAAGCGGCATTGTTGATGCCAAGTATGGATTTCTTTAGAGTTATGGTCTATGTCCATCAAATTAAGGAGGATAAGAGGATAGATAGAGAGGATCATCTGAGTAAGAAGGCCAAGTCAGTAGGGCCTGAGCCCAATCAGCTTAAGAAGAGTAGGGGAGATAAGTCTTACACCAAAAGAGACATTTAGATTATGCACCATCGTCAGCCAGTGCACCAGCCCTGAATACCAGTTATGATAGAAGTCCTAAGGTCAGCCAAACTTTAGAGCACTAGATTCAGAATCTCAGGCTAGTGTGACCCCTGGCTTGAAATAATAGACACCTAGTGGAAAATGTGGCATGATGCACCTGGTTGAGTGTAGAGATGGAGGGAACGATTGCTATAAGTGTGGCCAGGTAGGCAAATTTTAGAGGGAGTGTCCAATATGGAGCTACAAAACCTAGTCTTCTACCTAATGTTCATGCTCCAACAGTAAAGCAGTCATAGTTAAGTATAAACCTAACAACAGGTTAGGGTCGAAACCACAGGGAATACGGGGCTTGACTATATTGATCCACTAACAATTATTTCAAGCATCAATCACTATATTCTCTACAAAAAGGGGGTGTGATTCAAAATGAAGAACAAAGATAAACATTATACTACTAATGCAAGAAGACAATCAAATTGAGGGACAACATGGGAATTGTGTTCACCATAATTCGTTGACTCAATTACCCTAGACAACATGACTCTAATTAGGACATTGCATGCAGGATGGTAACTTAGGTTCTTCCAGCTCTATTGTAATTATGAAGGTCGAATTTCACCGTGGTACTTGGTCAACAACCATCGTGTGCCAACTAACTGTTACCCATTATCCCAGTCAACCTCCCCTTGATCAGGTTTGTTTGATTAGACGAGAACACATCAATTGAATCCTGTCATCTACTTCACTTTTCCTATTTTTCATTACCTTGATCAAGATCGTGATAGTAGGTGGGGTTTGGTGTTGGCCACCACCAAACAACATTCAAAACAAAGAGAAATAAGCAATACATGCAAATATCCAATCAAAGAAATGCACAAAATCTAGGTTATTTCAAGTCACCTTCTCATGGTTCCCACAATCCCAAGTTTTGAGTGCTTAGGTACTCACTGCTAAGGCAAAATCACCAACAATGAATATAAAAGACATTGTTGAGAGATTACCAAAAAATAATGAAGATCAACATCTCTTTGATTTTGAAACCACAAGCTTGGAATAATGGAAGTTGAGTACAATGTGACTTCAAATCCCCTAAAATGGGTCTTCAAAATGAAATACTAAAATCTACACTAAACCCTAGAAAAGTTCCTTTGGAAGATTCAAAGTATCTTCAAAATCTGTGAAATGTCGAATCTCTCTTTCAAAAATCCTATCATTAACTGTTTATACTATTTACAAAAAGATCCTTAAAATAAAATAAAAAATGCAACTGACAGCAGTTAAGTCACACAGATATGACTCATAGGGTGACCTACGAGTCGTAATCGGGGTTTTGTAGTCAGCACTTGGCATTTTGGACTTCACTGCTATGATCCATTGCTATGAGTCGTAGTGTCCTCTATGACTCGTATTTTTGAGTTGCAGTTCTTGGTCCAAACTTTTGGCATATTGTTTCTTGCTATGAGGCCCCCTGCTGTGAGTCATAGTGAGACTTATGACTCGTAGGTAGCCTCGTATAGCTGACCTTCACTTTGCAAATTCCTAATTTTTTAATAGTGTTTCTTGCTACGAGGGCACCTTACATCTTGTAGATTGGGCTACGACTCATAGGATGGCTCGTATGTCCTGAACTTCATCAAAATTTGCAATTTTCTCACGAAATCATGCCAAAAACCTATATTTTCTGCAAAAAAAAAAACACAAAACCACATAAAAACTATAAAAGGTTGTATTATGAGCATACAAAATCCTTTGTTTTAGGTAGCAAATATGTTGTAATTTGACAGCATATCAACACCCTCAACATAGCATTGTTGCTTGTCCTCAAGCGACGACTCGATCTAAGTAGACAATGAGAAACATATAGCAACTATCTTAATGGCACATACATTACTTAACTCCAATTTAAATACCCACTTCTCTATTTCAAAACCTGATTGCAAAGCTACCAAGCAACACAAAACACAATGATGTATCCGAAAATGAAACTATGACAAGTGAAGTAGTATCACCAATTCACAACCACTGAACAACTCATATGTCAATCATGCAATGCAAATGCCCTCACAGAAAAGAAGTCCCTCCATTTCACTCAAAATGCATTCAAAGTTCAGGGACTGTGCAAGAATCCTCACTCTCACAAATGAAATTCATGCATGAAAACCAACACCATAGGCTTGCCCATACATTCATATTCTGTACTATTATGTAGTTAGATTAGGATCACTTTAGGACTTAATAGGCTTGTAAAATAGGCTCAAGGGACTTTGGTACGGCATTTTAGGCAAGTAGTGACTAAAAGCTATCCTTGAACCATGTTTTTCAACATTTTTACCTTCACAATGATATTTCCAACAATCCAGCTATGACAAGTGAAGGATATCACCAATCCACAATCACTTAACAAGCCCTATGTCAACATGCAAGGTAAATGCCCTCACGGAAAAGAAGTTCCTCCATTTCACTCAAAATGCATTCAAAGTTCAGGGATTGTGCAAGCATCCTCACTCTCACAAATGAAATTCATGCGTGATAACCAACACCATAGGCTTGTCCATATACTCATACTCTGGATTGTTATCTAGTTGGATTAAGATCACTTTAGGACTTAATAGGCTTGTAACATAGGCTCATGGGCTTTGATATGGCATTTTAGGCAAGTAGTGACTAAAAGTTATCCTTGAACCACATTTTCAACACTTTTACCTTCACAGCTCAACCACTTTCATTATGTCCTCCCTTATTCTTCATTTTTAAGTTTTTCCGGGTGCTTTCATTTCCTTTTCAGATGTCCCTTATGTTCGAACTCATTTTACTATTTTTTTCAATTAAAGGAAACTTCTCTTTCTTTTTTTCTCACCCCGCACATGTTTTTCTCTTGTTTCTTTCTTTCCCACTAATCACGTCATTTTCATTACTTTACCATAACATAAGCCACACTCAAATTAGGCATTTACCCTGATGTGAAGTACATAATATCACTTTTGGTAGCCACCCTCAACTTAGGCTTTTGGCCTCCATCAAGGTTCACATGTTCAAGGATATACTAGGGCCTACATCAAGGTATTTCAAAAAACAAGGTAGGCTAGCTAGGTGTCAAAAAAGAACTGGTACATGTAAATCTCAATCATTTGGAACAAGGGTTAAAGCAATACAATTGGTAGGTTATTTAGGCAAAAGTAGACTAAGTTAAAGAACAATGGCCTAAGATCCTTTTCTAATCAACCATATCTCCAATTTAGTCTTAGAGTAACAAGGCAAGTTCTGATTCAGTACACAATGCATGAATATGACAATATAAGCTCGTACACACATGACATTGCATATACAATAAACATAGACTCACAGTTCATGCTTCAAGCATCAACTTGCCTTCTCTTCGTCAGAAAAAACTTTGTCAAATAATTATATGCAAGATTTCAATGTAACCAACAATCCCAAAAATTTTGAGGGTACCCAATTTTAAAAATAATCATAAAATCATTCAAGATTATATACATGCCTAAAGATAATAATTACTATATATCTACAAATTATCTACAATACCTAAACATGAAGGTTCAACAGAAAATAAACTCATCCATAAGGAAAAAGAAACACAGCAAGAAAACCTCGTGATCAAAGATAGAAATGTTATTGACTAAAGGCTACTCAAACTTCATCCTAGTCCATAACTTCCCACACCCCACTAAAAGATGATAATTTTCCCTCAAAGTAAACATATATATATAACCAAAATGAAAATTCAAAAACGATCATCCATGATATAAATAAAAACAAACATCCAAAACAAAACATATAAAAGTATCTAAAAACCATCATAAAAACATAGTGTCTACAAAGGAGACAGAGTATCCAAAGATACTGAGTATGGGGGTCAAAAGTAGCAAACATAAGGTGGTCATGCACTGGCATCCATCTGGTCCTGGGGCTCTCTATCCGCCTCGATGGTCTGGGTTGTAGCTGTACTCGAGCTGCCTGCTCCCAATGTTATCTGCAGCTCCTTATCCTGCCTCATCGCCTCCATAGCCAAGGACTCATGCACCGCCTCATCGGTAATCTGCTCCTCTAGCTCTACCACCTCATCAACTGTCCTAGGTCTCTTTTGGCTCACAGTTGCATCCTCATTCTCGAGGGGTCTCTTCCTGTGAGCATGCGCGTGATCCTTAAACAAGTCGAACAAATCATCATCACCCGTCGATGCCTCCTCAAAAGCTGTTATCAGTGCTGTTAATGTCTACATTAGGTTGGCCTTGAACTTGGCCAACTCTTCCCTCACGGCAAGTATGTCAGTAGGTCATGTACCCTAAAGTTTTCGCTGAACCCTATCCTCGAAGGCATTTAACCTGGCATCTACTACATCAAATCTCTGATCGACAACCTCACAAGTGTATGTCTTGGCCCTTGCCTTCAAGTCCTTGGACCATCTGATAAGCCAATGGTTTGATTTGGCTCATTAGTCTGCATAACTGTGCCTCCGTCTTTGCTAACCTGCACAACAAAACCTGAAAAGTAAAAGCAGACATAAGAGGATAGCCTGTGGAAGAAACCTGAGTAGTAGAAGGTGTTGGTGCAGGTGTATCTGATGGTGGCATTACCTCGGTATCAAAGGTTGGAGGCGGCTCTACTGCAAGTGGAGTGGAACTGGTGGTATCTGGAGCTGGATCCTGAGTTTGTGCCTCTAGAGGAAATGTATCTGGAGTAGGAGGAGAAGTTGCTCACTGTAGGGCCACCCTAGTTTTCATCAGCCTTAAGCAGGCTAGGATCCATAGTGCGCACGGCCTCTACATGTGGGTGCAGGTGGAGGGAGACACACACCCTGTCTCATTACATAATCTATGTATCAAGATGGGAAAAGGCAATGAGGTTTGGGTATGAATCACTTACTTGTGGATCTGCTCTGCCACAACTCGGGCCTAGTTTATATCATAGCCAACTAAGATACTGGCTAAAAGCACAACCCGCTCCACAGCGATCATATTATCCGTAAATGTAGGCCTAGTGCGCCAATGGATAATAGACCACCAGAATTTAGCTGTAAAGGATAGGTGAGACTTCACTATTAGTGCAGCATGGTTTGTGACTGACGCAGGCTCGTCACCACCTTCAGAAATCTAGCTAGTTATCCACTTGAGGAGCTTAGTTTTAAGGTCCACATTCTTCTCACTCACATCTCGCCTCATCTTATCGATCTTATTATCACAATCGACGGTGCAACAAGGTGCCCTATAGGTTGGCCTAAACTGAACCCTCCTGATAGTCTCCTCTGAGATGTCAACCATCTAACCCCGGACTAGGACTTCTCGCAACTGTGGTTGATTAATATTTTTCTTCCCTTTAGGAAGATCTCAGAGAATAGTGGCATAGTAGGTGGTGTAGAACTCTCGAACTAGATAAGGGGAATACTTTCCCAACCTCTATGATAGCTACCTTAGTCTATTTCAGTCAATATCTTCTTCCAGGTCTAGCGCCCTACTCAGCCCGGAGTCATTCAACCTCGACTCCTCGTGAAATTGCCTGACAGGCTTTCCCGATCCCTTTATCTCAAACCCCTAGTCATATATCTCCTTCATGCCTGGAATGCCCCATCTAGTATTTTTGGGGACGGTGGAGGTGATAGAAGGATCGACCTCATCATGCTGAGTCTGTGATGCCTCTGGTGAACCCGTATCTGAGTGGGTAGGAGACATCTGTGGCATACTACTATTTGACCTGTCTCTATTATCCTCCTCTTCAGACTAGGAGGAACTCTCTACAACCATAGGGGTGTGTGCAGTTCGGGCTTTAGTCTGAGGCATATTTTGGGGTCAATTCGGACTCTGTGGATTTCCTCCGATCCCACTGATTGTTCTGTGTCAGATGACTCATCTATCAACTTTCTATGGAAGGCCTTGTTGGCGTTCTTGTCCTTTGGAGCCGTTGTACCTGAAAATCAACCCCATTCCACAAAATGAGCAACATAATGTCTTGGAAATCAAGAAACAATCAACAAAACAGAAACAAGAAAAGCCAAAAACCAAAAAGAAAAACATAGAAAAAGATGAACTGAACCAGCTATAGATTTACAGGTACGAGGCACAGGTATGACTCTGGGTGACCTACAAGTCGTAGATTGGGATCCTAACAAATAACTCATACATTTAAAAATAAGACAGGCCCTATGAGTCCCTCACTATGGTTCGTTGTGGACACTACGACCAGTAGTTGGGTCTTGTATGGTAAATGTTAAGGAACAATGGGTGATTATTGTTCCCCACGAAGGGTCGCTACAACTCGTAGCATATCCTACGAGTCATAGAAAGGCCTCATAGCAGGAAACAATAGGCACTTGTAGTGCCTGTACCTTCACCACACAAACCACCATCAATCATAACATCATTTGAACGTTATTTAAAACCATATTCAATCTAATCAACATGTATGACAAGCATGACCCTAGTCATGAACTTTCTAACCACAATTTCGCACAGATTGTATCAATAATTAACAATTAAACAACTACCCAACACATTTGAGAATCATCAAAATTTATTTGATCCCTAAACTCACAACAATAAAAAAATACACACAATCATGGGAGTTCAAAGGGATCAAAGGCAAATCAATACAAAGGGTATCTCAAACGATCATTCTAAACCCAAAGCCAACAACCAAATTTCAACCCTGACATGAATTCACAAATTGGTCAACCAATAATTATTCACTATGCACATATGATCAACAAGATAACATCACAATCACCCAGCAAAGGTGATTTCACCATTCAAAACAACACCAAGGCACTTTAATCGATCAAACCCCAATTCTCACATCTAGATCATCATTTTCTCATGGGTATATTCAATATCACCACTAAACTGACAATCACTTTACAATATATGAAAATCATAACATAAATGTGCAAAATTTAACAAAGGATACATACCACTTGAGAAGATGAGGAGCAATTATTAGCAATGAAGGGATGAAGGGGATGCCCAAACCCTAGAAATACGGACTCACCAAAAAATATCACCGAATAGTGTTATAGGTTGACGAAAAAATTGATCAGAATACTAGAAAAAGGGTTTGGGAAATTAGGGGTCAAATTTATTTTGACCTCTAATATACTCTTACCGAGTCAACTTTTAAAATCCTGCATTTCGAGGCTGTGAAATCCCGACTACGAGTCGTAAGGCTTCCTATGACTCATAGCCCGGTCTCGTACCAGACCCAACACTTGGAAAAATTTTAGCTTTCATACCGGGGACCCTACGAATTGTAAGGTTGGCTCGTAGTGTATGTGCTATCTTTAAATAATCATTGTTTACATCTAAGAGGCATGACTATGAGTCATAGTGTACACTACAACTCGTAAGCTTGGTCGTAGAGGCTTCTCCAAATGCAATTTTCTTCAAATTTTTAGACCTTGATTAATACCTGCAAATCACATCTTCAAACATACCAATCTTCACATCCACTTAACTTATTCAATGATTTAAGATTAGAAAAAAACTTCAATCCACTACCTAACAATTCAAATAACAAAGATAAAATTAAAAACAAGCCAAAAACATAAAAGATTCTTGGGTTGCCTCCCAAGAAGTGTCTTGTTTAGCATCGTGGCTCGACTTTGTCATCTTGAGTACTCAGACTTCCTTAAGATTCTGTGAGCTCTTATCACCACTTCTATGATATCTTCTCCTGTCTTTTTGAATATGCTCTAACTACTTAGAGACCTGCTCAACTTGGCCATCTATCTTTTGAATAGCCATTGCTTGTTGATCCACCTTGTAATTTCCATTGATAACATCAAACTTAATTTCTTGAAGCATTTCCTCTTGCTCATCCACTTTCTTCATCACTTGTTCAAGAATACTCTCAATTTCGAAGGTTTTTTTGTAACACATTTTTGATGTGGTAGCTTGATCCAATTGACCAGACTATCCCTTCTTGCACTACTAGAGCTTCTCTTGGCAAACCAGTGGGAGCAATGGGTTGATCTTGATATGACCGATACACTTGTCTAACTATAGATAGTTTGTCCACGTACTGAGTGACTTCATCAAGCGACTTCCTCAAAATGCCTAACAATCCCTTCCAAATAAGGCATCGGCAGGCAATTATGTTTGGAACTCAGTGCTTGGTAGAAGGTTGCCACTAGTTCATCATATAGTAAACCCTGATTTGACTTCTTCTCCAAACACTCTTTATATCTATCCCAAGTTGCACCCAAAGATTCTCCTTTTGTAACTCATCGAAAGTTAACAATCATATCCTGTAGTTGATGCTTGTTAGGCTCTCTATAAAAGTTCATGAGGAAGACCCTTTTTCACTTCTTCCTAGTTAGAGAAAACATCTGGTAGGAGGATAAACCACCACTCCACAGCTTTGCACCTAAGGGTCATGGGAAAAGTTTGAAGAGCCATGGCATCCCACACTGGATGCCTTATTCCAAGCACTCCTCTTGGTGTTTGCATAAAGTTCGCAAATGAACCTGAGGGTATTCAGACTCCTTCCCATAAATAAGGACACATCATTGCAATGATTCAAATAAATCACCTGCGATGACGAGCTTTTGTTTAGCCATTGTGATTATCAGTCTACAATTGCTTGTTTGAGTTGAATCTTAATGTACTCTCCCTTGGATACCTATAAACAAAATAAAAACAAAAGTGAAAGTAAAATACAAGAGAATTTAGAAATTAACACTTGAATTAACTAATAGTGAATTCAAGTCAAGAACCTAGCCGTATTCCCCAGCGATGGTGCTGTAATTTTTGAGATTCACGCTACAACAGTAAAGCAGTTGCAGTCAATTATAAACCTAACTAGAAGTTAGGGTCAAATTTCCAGAGAATACGGGGCTTGACTATATTGATCCACTAACAATTATTTCAAGCATTGATCACTACATTATCTAGAATTAGAGGGGGGTTGTGATTCAAAATGAAGACCCATTATCCCAGTCAACCTCCCCTTGGTAAGGTTTTCTTTGTTAGATGAGAACAAATCAATCTAATCTTGTCATCTACCTCCCTTTTCCTATTTGTCACTACCTTGGTCGGGATCGTGATAGTAGGTAGGGTTTGGTGTTGGCCACCACCAAACAGCATTCAAAGTGAAGAGAATAGATAATATATTCAAATATCCAATCAATGAAATGCACAAAATCTAGGTTATTTTAAGTTACCTCCCCATGATTCCCACAACCCTAAGTTGTGGGTGCTTAGGTACTCATGACTAAGGCAAAATCACTAACAATGAATGTGAAAGACATGGTTGAGAGATTACCCAAAAATAATGAAGAACAACACCTCTTTGATTTTGAAACCACGAGCTTGGATTAATGTAAGTTGAGTACAATGTGATCTCAAATCCCCCAAAATGGGTCTTCAAAATGAAATACTAAAATCTACATTAATCCTTAGAAACCTTCCTTGGGAAGATTCAAAGTATCTTCAAAATCTGTGAAATGTCGAATCTCTCTTTCAAAAACCCTATCATTAGCTATTTATACTATTTACAAAAGACCCTAAAAATAAAAAAAAAAATATAGCTGGCAGCAGTTACATCTCATAGATACAACTCGTAAGGTAACATACAAGTTGTAATAGGGGTTTCGTAGTTAGCACTTGGCATTTTGGACTAGACTGCTACGATCCATTGCTATGAGTCATAGTGTGCTCTATGTCTCGTAGTGTCTTCTTGTAGTCTTGAGTTGTAGTTCTTGGTCCAAACTTTTGGCACACTATTTCTTGCTACGAGGCCCCCTCCTATGAGTCATAGTGACACTTAACACTTGTAGTTTTACCTCGTATAGCTTACCTTCTCTTTGCAAATTCCTAATTTTTGAAGACTGTTTCATGCTACGAGGGCTCATTATGACTCGTACCTTGGGCTACGACTCATACGGTGGCTCGTATGTCCTGAACTCCATCAAAATCTGTAATTTTCACTCAAAATCATTAAAACTTGTATTTTCTGTAAAAACAACATAAAAACACATAAAAGCTATAAAAATTTGCATTAAGAACCTACAAAAACCTTTGTCTTAGGCATCAGATGTGTTTTTTTTTTACAGCACATCACTACAACAATGCCAGGATAGGTGGTGCGAAAAAACTATTTATATGTAATGGGGAATTGACAGGACCAAGAGATCACACTAGATATTATGAAGGGTATGCTTTGAGTCTTTACCTTTAATTATTATGCTTTACTTGATTCAAGTGCGACTTGTTCCTTTGTAACTTCATATGTGGCTGGTAGATTTATGATCCTCTTAAGTGCTTAATTGAGCCATTTTCTATTTGTCTCCCGTTGGTGAGTCCATTTGAGGGGAGAGAGTCTATAAAGATTTTGTAGTTTCTGTCTATCATAGGGATAATCTTATTGATATAATTGAGTTAGAGATGGTTGATTTCGATGTGATCCTTGCCATGGACTGGCTTCACGCCTGTTATGCCTTCGTGGATTGTAGAACTCAGATTGTCAAATTCTAGTTTCTAAATGAGTCTATTATTGCATTGACGGGAGATTCTGTTATGCCAATGTTTTATTTCCCAGCTTAAGGATTGAAGACTGATCTCTAAGGGATATATTTGTCATCTAATGCGATCAAGTATGATGATATTGCACCTTCTACTCCTGACTGTGTCCCAATTGTGAGTGAGTTCCCTGATGAATTTCCTGGGGATCTAGCTAGAGTCCCGCCTGATAGGGAGATTAACTTTGAAATTGATATTCTCCTTGATACCCAGCCTATCCCTATTTCACCATATAGAATGGACCCTGTAGAGTTGAAAGATTTGAATGAGTAGTTGAGATATTTACTAAAGAAGGGATTTATTAGGCCGACTGTCTTTCTATGGCGTGCTTCGATCTTGTTCATGTGAAAGAAGGATGGTTCCCTTAGAATGTGTATTAACTACTGCCAATTGAATAAGGTGACTGTCAAAGAGTAAATATCCCCTCCCAAGAATCAACGATTTGTTTGACCAACTTTAGGGGGCCACTATTTTCTCCCATATAGACCTCTGATCAGGCAATCACCAGTTGAAAGTGAGAGAAAGTGACATCCTAAAAATGGCTTTTTGAACCCATTATAGTTACTTTGAGTTTTCATTAATGTCCTTTGGGCTGAAAAATGTGCTTGTGGCCTTCATGGACATGATGAGTAGAGTATTGAGATATTATCTTGACATGTTCATACTCGTGTCTATTGATGATATTTTAGTGTATTCTACGGATGAGGAGGAGCATGCTAGTCACCTTAGAATCGCTTCATAGACAATCAAGGACAACGAGTTATATGCAAAGTTTTTGAACTGTAAGTTCAGGCTCTACTCTATGGCATTACTAGGTCATGTGGTTTCAGGAGACGACATTCGAGTGGATACTCAAAAGATTGAGGCAGTTAAGAACTAGCCTAGACCAACTTCTCTGGTAGATATAACGAGTTTTCTAGGACTGGCCAGCTACTACCACATGCTTTTTGATAGATTCTCTTCCATATCCATGCCCTTTACTAGACAGACTCAGAAGAAGGCTAAGTTTCAAAGGTCCAATGAGTGTGAGAGGAGTTTCCAAGAGTTGAAGACAAGGTTGACTACTACCCTAGTGTTGACCTTGCCTGATGGAATGGATGGATTTGTCATCTACTATGACGCTTTGAGAGTGGGATTGGGATGTGTGTTGATGTAGAGAGATAAAATTGTTTCCTATGCTTTTAGATAGCTTAATGTACATGAAAAGAATTATCCACCTCATGACTTGGAGTTGCTGCAGTGGTGTTTGCTCTCAAGCTATGGTGCCACTACTTATATGGAGCACATGTTGATGTATTCACAGATCATATAATCCGGCAATATGCCTCCACCCAGAAAGATCTTAATCTAAGGCAGAGGAGGTGGCTTGAGTTAATTAAAGACTGTGACACGAGCATCCTCTACCATCCAGGTAAAGCTAATGTAGTTGCTAATACTCTTAGCAGATTATCTATAGGGAAGTACCTCCTAAAGAGAAAAAAGAGTTGTCTAAAGAGGTTCACAGACTGGCACGATTGGGAGTGGGGTGTTGAGATACCAAGGCAGGTTGTATGTTCTTGATGTTGATGGCATTCAAGAGAGGATCATGATGGAAGCCCATAACTCTAGATATTCTATCTATTCGAGCTTGACAAATACGTACCAGGACAAGGAGTGGTTTATTAGTGGAGTGAAATGAAAAGAGATATTGCTAAGGTTGTTTCCAAATGGCCCAATTGCTAACAAGTAACAGCTGAGCATCAAAGGCCATGTGGAGTAGCTCAAAACTTTGAGATTCCAAAGTGGAAGTGGGAGATGATTAACATGGACTACATCATAGGTTTACCAAGGTTCATAGATAGTATGATTCGCTTTGGGTGATAGTTGATCGAATGATCAAATTTGTTCACTTTTTGGTAATAAAGATGACTGACTCTGTGGAGGATTATGCCCGACTATACATAAATGAGATTGTTAGACTGCATGGAGCCCCTTGTAAATTATCTCAGACAAAGAAGCTCAATTCACTACTCAATTTTAGAGATCTTTGCAGAAGGGCTTAGGTTCGAAGGTAAATCTCAGTACTATGTTCCACCCATAAACTGATGGTCAGACAAAGCATAGAATTCAAACCTTGGAGGATATGTTAAGAGCCTATGTCATTGATTTCAAAGGTAATTAGGAATACCACTTGCCTCTTATTGAGTTTGACCATAACAATAGCTTCCATTCGAGTATTCAAATGGCTCCACACGAGGGTCTGTATGGGTGGAGATGTAAATCACTGATCCGTGGGTTTGAGATAGGTGTAGTTGAATAGATAAGACCATACCTGGTTTTCCAAGACATGGAGAAGGTTAAAATCATATGCGAAAGATTGAAGACTGCACAGAGTTAATAGAAAACCTACATTGATGCTAGAAAAAGACGCTTAGAGTTTGAGGTCGATAATTGAGTCTATTTTAAAGTGTCACCTATGAAGGGTGTGATGTGATTTCGGAAGACAAGAAAGTTTAGACCGAGGCTTATTGGCCCTTATCTGATTTTAAGGAGAGGGCAATATAGCTTATGAGTTGGAGCTACTACTAGATTTAGCAACCATCTATCCAGTCTTCCACATTTCCATGCTTAAAAGATGTTTGGGAGACCCACAGTTTGTTGTGCCTATTGAGAGTATTGGAGTACAAGATAACTTGAGCTATGAGGATATTCATATCCAAATCCTTGATCATCAGGTTCGGAATTTAAGATCCAAAGAGATTGCACCTGTCAAGGTATTGTGGAGAAACTAGTTTGTAGAAGAGGCCACATGGGAAGTGGAGGAGGATATGGAGGCGAGGTACCTACATCTATTTCTACTTGCTGATGATGAGAGAGTTGATGGTAGTGATTCTTTCTTAGTTCCTAAATTCTCCTCTACTCTGAGTTTTGTAACGACCCCAAAAAAATGTCCGAAAATGTTCCTCTGAACTGTTCGAAATCGTAATGTCCTTATATCTCAAAATTTATGCGCGATATCATAAATCTGACTTCATATTCTTGTTCAGATCGTCAAATTAAGTGGAGAGTGGGGATTAGCAATTTCAATTTTCCAAGAATGCAATTTCTAGTGAGGTTTGCGCGCCCCTGGTGCAAAGCGGCTGGTGCACGCAGATGAAGAAAACTTGATTTCACGAAAAGGCCATGATGTGAGCCTATGTATTTTCTACCTAGTTAAATTTTGTGCAGTCCAAGACTTTTGGGTCTTGGGCCTAAGTATTCCCAAATGTGAAATTACCTATACATAGCCATTTTTCAGCCTCATATCATTCAAAACATTCCCCAATACTCTTTCAAACACTTAGCCAATATTTCATCTCCTAAATTCAAGTCCCGAAACCCTCTCCAGATCTTAAGGAATTCAACCAAGCTTCAAGTCTCCATCTCCAACCTTTATCAAGTTCATCTCCAAAGCTGAAGTATCTCGAATCGTAATTTCCTTATATCTCAAAATCTATGCATGATATCAAAAATCCGACTTCATATTCTTGTTCAGGTCGTCAAATTTAGTGGAGGGTGGGGATTAGCACTTTCAATTTTCCAAGAATGCAATTTCTAGTGAGGTTTGCACACCCCTGGTGCAAAGCGGCTGGGGCACGCAGATGAAGAAAACTTGATTTCACAAAAAGGCCATGATGTGAGCCTATGTATTTTCTACCCAGTTAAATTTTGTGCAGTCCAAGACTTTTGGGTCTTGGGCCTAAGTGTTCCCAAACGTGAAATTACCTATACATAGCCATTTTCCAGCCTCATATCATTCAAAACATTCCCCAATACTCTTTCAACACTTAGCCAATATTTCATCTCCTAAATTCAAGTCCCAAAACCCTGTCCAGATCTTAAGGAATTCAACCAAGCTTCAAGTCTCCATCTCCAACCTTCATCAAGTTCATCTCCAAAGCTAAGGTATGTGGGTTTCTTTCATGGGTTTCTTTCACCTATGATACCCAAGCTTCCTTTCTCCCTAAATTGGATGATTAAATGTTGATTTACAAACAGGTCTTAATTATTATAAAAATCTGCACTATGTTGGGTTTGTGAAATTGTGACTGTCTTACTATGTTTTGGCCTATAAATCTAAGATCTAATGTGAGCTTTGATGAAGGGTTTTAATTAATATTGCTTTGAGTATATTACCAAGTATCTATTGATGATTTTACCTTGAATTTTCTATCATGATAACATTCTTGAATTGCATGATTTTACACTAGCACTACACACCCTCTAAGTGTTTGATAAAATGTCCAGTTATGGGTTCTTGAGGAATTAAAGGTCCAATCCATGTCATATAAATTGAATGACTTTATGATGATGGAATGATGATGAAATGATGATGAAAAAGAATGTATGTATATGATGAGGAAAGGAGTATATAAATATATGATATTATCTCTCAGTGTTGGAAGTGACCAAACCTAACTTGGGGGCGAGGGGTTATAGGACCGTATAACCTTGTTGAGGGGCTAGTACCTCAATCACCTAACTCAGGGGGTGGTAGGCCCTAGTAACCTTTTTGGGGGTTTGTACCCATCAACCTTGTTGGGGGTTTGTAACCATCAACCTTGTTGGGGGGTTTGTACTCCATCAACCATCAACCTTATTGGGGGGTTTGTACTCCATCAACCTCATAAAGAGGTTTATACCTCATGCACCTATCCAAGGAGGTGGTAGCCCTTGGATTGCACTAATAATGGTCACCCCTTACACTTACCTTATGATCCATAAGCATGGTTTACTACGAGCATTTTCCATGCATGCCATATTGCTATATGTACTCGTTGCCTATGCTTATGCATTTTGATTATGTTGTTATCACTTAATGCATTTCATCCTACATACTTAGTACATTCAAACATACTAACGTATACTCTATACCTACATAATGTCACCATGTAGAAACCAGTGTACCGCTTGAACATCATCCTCCTCCACATGGCTGGTACGATTATCTTTCAAGCTTGTCGGTGAGTCCTCCATTCTGGGGAGGGGCTTATGATCGCTTGCTCGGTACTCTATTTTTTCTTTTTTTATGTATTGACTATCAGGGTGAGCCCGGTTGTTTGTCTTGGCCCTTGCACTTATCAATGTAGTAGAGGTGTTGTTGGACATATTATTTATCTATGTTATGAGCCTTGACTCTTTTGTTTCTTGATGTTATGATATGGAAGTTTACTCTTAGCCCCAATTCCGTTGTTTATGCTTGTCTCTAATTGTCATTTTAATTGCTTCTGCAACCAAGAATGTGTAATGTTATGTTATGTGGCTTTTGGGGGTTCCTTCGGGTTCCCCATTCGCCAGTCACGTTTATACCCTAGGCTTGGGTCATGATAAATATGGTATCAGAGCACTAGGTTGTTACATCCTCGAAGTCCAACACACCGCGTTGATAAGAGTCTTGTTCATTGTTGTGGTATGCACCACAACTATGTGTAGGGGGCTATGAGACATTTTAGGAAATGTTTCCCGTCTTAATGTTCTAAGTCATGTTATAGAGTTGAACTGAGTTTTTCAAGCTAATGATTGTTCTTTGCTATGATAGATTATGCCTAACACTAGAGGAAGATGAGCCCACACACCCGAGGAGCAACCGGCCAGTAGAGAGCTTAGGGATGCTCTTACTTTGCTTGCACAAGTTGTGGCTAATCAATCAAATCAAAGGGCCTAAACACCTCATGATCCTACACCAGCATCTCAGATGGGAGACTTCATGAGAATGAATCCCCTAGAATTCCATGGGTCAAGGGTGACTGAGGATCCACAAGAGTTCATTGATGAGGTCTACAAGATTTTGTCTATCATGGGTGTGATACCGGAGGATAAGGCAGAGTTGGTGGCCTACCAACTCAAAAGGGTAGCACAAATATGATATACCCAATGGAAGGAAGAGAAGGGAGTCAACTATGTGGTGATTTAGGAAGAGTTCAAGGTGGCCTCCCTTAATTGGTTCTTCCCCCTTGAACATATGTAAGTTAAGTTGGTGAAATTTATCAAATTCAGACAAGGGTCTATGACTGTGAGGGAGTTTGCCCTTAAGTTCAACTAACTTTCAAAGTTTTCTCCTCACTTGGTTGCTGGCCCAAGCTCGAGAATGAACAAATTTGTGATGGGTGTTTCCGACTTGGTTAGTGAGGAGTGTTGGTCTGCCATGTTGATTAGTGTCATGGACTTGTCATGTTTGATGACCTATGCCGAACAAATTGAAGAGGAGAAACTGAGGAAGGGAAGGGTTCATGAGGCCATGAGGGCCCATTTTGACGGTAAGTTCCAAAAGAGTGGTTGATTCCATCGAGGCCAAAGGTCTTCTCATACATTTCAAAAAAGGGTAGAAAATGCTTTTCCAAGGGCCCAAGGTGGTAGGAGTGTGGCTCCTATTGATGTGTGTCCGAAGTATGTTGAGGCTCATGGTGGCCCATGCTTGAGGGATACCGGTGCTTGCTGTGGTTGTGGGGAAATGAGGCATAACGCAGTAGATTTCCCTTGAAATTGCAACAAAGGTAAGGAGTTTTTTCCTCAAGGTGCTAATGTAGTTCCTTTAGGGAGAGATGGCCGACAATATGGTGCCCCAAGGCACAATCGATTTTATTCTTTGCATGGAAGGAAAGGGATTGATGAGAACCCTGATGTTGTTACTAGTATGTTGAGAATCTTTGACTTTTAGGTGTATTCATTGATTGATCTGGGTGCCACACTTTCTTTTTTTACCCCTTTATTGCCAAAAAGTTCTATGTTGAGCCATTTGCATGACTCATATGAGGTGTATACTCCTATCGGTGCATTTATTGTTGCTAGAAAAGTTTGTAGAAGTTGTCCCATTTGCATCTTGCATAAAATATTTCCTTGTGATCTTGTTGAGTTGGACATGGCTGATTTTGATGTCATTCTAGGGATGGATTGCTTTTATTCATACTATACTTCTATTGATTATACAACCTGTAGGGTTAAATTCTAATTGCCAAATAAACCCATCCTTGAGTGTGAAAGTCATGATGTAGTGGTCAAGGGTAGGTTCATCTCATATATTAAAGATCGTAAGTTGATCTTTAAGGGCTGTCTTTACCATCTTCTGAGGGTTAGGGATGTGGAGTCCAAGGTCCATCCTATAGAGTTAGTTCCGGTCGTAAATGAGTTTTTTGATGTCTTCCAAATGAAATTCTCGGTCTTCCTCCTGAAAGAGAAATAGATTTTGGTATAGATCTCCTTCCCGATACTCAACCCATTTCTATTCCCCTTTACTGTATGGCCCAGCAGAGTTGAAGGAACATTTAAGGGACTTGTTGGAGAAGGGGTTCATTAGGCCTACCCAATCACCTTGGGGGCCACCGTTGTTGTTTGTAAAAAAGAAGGATGGGTCCCTTATGATGTGCATTGACTACCGATAACTTAATAGGGTCACCATCAAGAATAGGTATCCTCTTCCAAGGATTGATGATTTGTTTGACCAATTGTAAGGGGCTAGCCATTTCCCTAAGATTGATTTTTGGTCTGGGTATCATCAACTGAATGTGAGGGAGTGTGATATTCCCAAAACGGCCTTCCAGACTAGATATGGGCATTATGAGTTTGTTGTGATGTCTTTTGGGTTGACTAATGCACCGACCATCTTCATGGACCTTATGAATAGGGTCTTCAAACCCTACCTTGATTCATTTGTTATGGTATTCATTGATGATATTTTATTCTATTCTTGTAGTGAGGAGGAGCATAGGGATTATTTAAGGTTGTGTTGCAAAGATTGAGGAAGGAGAAATTGTATGCTTAATATGAAAAGTGTGAATTTTGGTTGAAGAAGGTTTCCTTCCTAGGACATATGGTGTTGGGGGATGGCATTAAGGTGGATCCTAGGAAGACTGATATGATTAGAAATTGGCCTAGACCATTGACCCCCTCGGATATTAGGAGTTTCTTGGGCTTAGCGGGATACTATCGAGGATTTGTGCATAGGTTCTCTTCTATTGCTTCCCCTATGACAAAAGTAACTCAAAAGAAGGACAAGTTTGTGTGGTACAATGAGTGTGAGAGTATCATGACCCAAGCCTAGGGCCTAGATATGACGCGATAAATGGGGAACCTGAAGGAACCCAAAACGAGCCTCTTGAACTTGTCATTACATATCATTGGTCGTGGAAGCACATAAATGACAAAAAGAGTAAGAATAGGGAAAAGGGACTAAGGGCAAAGTTTGCATAAACATCATAATCAAGAGACAAGAGTCAAAGCTCATATCATAGGTACATATCATGTCCAATAAACACATCCAATACATAGATAAGAGCAGGGGCCAAGGCAAAGCAACCGGGCTCACCTCATAGTCAAAATAGAACGTAAAGGAGAATGTTTCAATACATTAGAAGAGCAACATAGACTAAGGTCCTTGAAGTGGAGCACTCACTAACAAGCTTGAGTAATACCGATCTAGACACGTGGAGGAGGAGGATGATCAAGTTGGGAACCGGTTCCTACATGGTGATATTATGTAGGCAAGAGTATGTGTTAGTATATTTGAATGTACTAAGTATGTAGGATGCAATGCAACAAGAGATAGGCACCTTGTTTAAAATACATACAATAAGCGACAGGCGTAATATAACAATATGGCATGTATGATAAATGCATAAGTAAAACATGCTTAAGTAACTTATGCTCATATAAGATATCATATGTGTAGAAGAGACCAAGCTAGATTTCCGAAGTACAAAACACTTGGTTGGTTGATGATGGTTTCACCCCATCAAACTGGTGGTGTGGTAAAAATCCCCTTACATGGTTGATGATAATTTTACCTTATCACCCTGGTAGAAAAGTACAAACCCCTCACAAGGTTGATGAGTACTAACCCCCACCTTGGTTATGAAGGTATAAACCCCTCGACAAGGTTATTCGGGCTCTTAGCCTCCCCGGATCGAGCATGGTCTAGTGCAACACTTTATATAGATTATATCATATACATAAACTTCTTTCATCATCATAACATCAACCATTATCATATCTCATGCTTTGGACCTTCAATCCCTTAAGAAACCATATCCGGACATTTTATCAATCACTTAGTGGGTGTGTAATGCTAGAATAAAATCATGAAATATATAGATGAAATTGTACAAGAAAATCCATTGTAAAACCATTAATCAACACCTTGAAACACCCTTAAGTAACACATATCAGAACCCTTTATCAAATAGTACAATAGATCCAAGATTTATAGCTCAAAACATAGCAAAACAGTCACAATTTCACATAGCTTTAACATAGTGTGCGGTGAATTTCATAATAAGCAAGACCTATTTGTAAGTCAACTTTAAATCATGCAATTTGAGTAAAAGGAGGCTTGGATATCATGGGTGAAAGGAATCCATAAAGGAAACCCAAATACCTTAGCTTGGAGAAAATCTTAGTAAAGATAGGAGATGGAGACTTGAAGCTTGAAGAAGAACTTGAAGGAAAACCTTAGTTCTGGGTGTGGGTTTCGGACTTGAACTTTGGAGTGAAAAATATGGCCAAGTATTTGAGTGAGTATTGGGGAATGTTTAGGATTATTTGAGGGTGAAATATGGCTAAGTATAGATAAAAGCATGTTTGGGAACAGTTAGGCCCAAGACTTAGAAGTCTTGGACCTACTTAAAAAAATAGTCACCTTTTTATACTGGTGGGCGTCGCGTGAGGAATGTTGATTGCTCACTAGAAAATGCATTCTTGAAATTTTATAATTTCTAATCCTTCGCTCTTAAATTAGGGTTAGTCCCTTATCCCCCTAAATTTGACCTTTGAACAAGAATATGGAGTCGGATTTTCGATATCATGCACAGATTTTGAGATATATGAAATTTAAAATTTTGGGCATTTCAAGGCACATTTTCTGGCACTTTTTGGGGTCGTTTCAATATATCCCCCTTGGGAACATTTGTCCCCGAATGTAAAGTAGACATACAAGACAAGAGTGGTCATAAACAAATCAGCCCCAACAAGAATGCCACATTATATCTAAAACACCATTTCCAAGATCTTAACATAAGCATAAAATCATCATAAATTTTCCAACCTAAACATAAATGCATATGAATGACATAGACTCTAAAATATAAGACTTGAAAGCACATAAGGTACTAAGATTTAGTACCTTAATCTTGAGTGGAGTAGAAAAGATAAGGATACCGCTTTTGCATGTCCGCTTCGGCCTCCATGTAGAACTTTCGATTTGTTAGTTCCTCTAAAAGACCTTAACGGATGCCACCTCCTTGTTCCTCAATCTTTTCACTTGCCGATCAAGAATATGAATAGGAACCTCCTCATAAGTGAATTTATCCTCAACAACACCCATAACATCAAGAGGCACAATAGCATTAGGATCGCCAACACTTTTTCTCAACATAGAGACATGGAACACCGATGAACCATTTTTTTCACTAGGCAACTTTAACTCATAAGCTACCTTGCCAACCCACTTTATCACCTCATAAGGACCAACATATCTTAGACTCAACTTCCCATTTTTACCAAAATGGACCACACCTTTCATAGGAGAAACTTTCAAATAGACCTAATCACCCACTTTAAAATCAAGGTCTCTTCTTCTCACATCGGCATAGGTTTTTTGACGACTTTGGGCTGTTTTCAACTTTCCCTAATCATCCTAACATTTTCAAGAGCCTCCATAACCAGATCCGATCCCAAAAAATCCACCTCTCCAACCTCAAACCAACCAACCGGTGATCTACAAACGTCTCCCATAAAGAGCCTCAAAAGGAGTCGTATCAATGCTAGAGTGATAGCTATTGTTGTATGCAAACTCAGTCAAAGGAAGATGTCATCCCAACTACCTTTAATCTCCAAGACACAATCTCTAAGAATATCCTCAAGTTTTTGAATGGTTCTTTTGGCTTGGCCATCCATTTGAGGGTGAAAGGCCGTCTAAGATGGACTTTTGTACTAAGACCCCTTTGAAAGACCTTCAAAAGTATAAAGTGAATTGTGCACCACAATCCGATATGATGGACAAAGGAACCCCATATAACATCACTAACTCATGGATGTACAACCTTGCATACTCTTCAGTCTCACAGGTAGTCTTAACTGGTAGAAAGTGAGCCGATTTCGTCATCCTATCAACCACTACTATTCAGAATCAAAACCTTTCCTAGTCTTAGGCAACCCAGCCACAAAATCCATATTAATTATCTCCCACTTCTAAATAGGAATCTCTATGTCTTTGGTTAGGCCACCCGGCCTTTGATGCTCGGCTTTGACTTGTTGACAACTATGGAAACCAGAAACAAATTAGACAATGTCCGTCTTCATGCCTCCCAACCAATACACATCCCTCAAGTCTCTATACATTATGGTGGAACAAGGGTGGATAGAATAGAATAAGAAGAATTATTGGCCTCATCGAGGATTTTCTCACTCAAATCATCAACAAAAGACACACACAACCTACCTTGGTATCTAAGGGCACCATCTCCCCCTTGGGAGAAAACCTCTACTTCGCCCTCTTTCATCAAGGCGTTCAATTCAAGCAAAGAGGAGTTAAGATCTTGTTTTGTTATCATCTCGTCAACCAATGAAGATTTAGGCCCATCAATGAAAACACCACCATTATCACTAACCTCTTCCAACCTAACCCCCAATCTATCCAATTGATGCACCTCCTGAGCCATTTCCTTATCACCACTATCAACATGAGCTAGGATACCCATAGATATCGTACTCAAAGCATCCTCCATAACATTTGCCTTAATGGGATGGTCATGCATACTCATTTCATCGTCTTAAAGATATTCTAACCATCTTCTTTGCTTCAAGTTGAGATCTTTTTGAGAGAAGACATATCAGAGGGTCTTGTGATAGGTGAACATATCAACATGCACTCCATACAAGTAGTGACGCCAAATCTTTAATGCACACACAATGGCAGGTAACTCCAGATAACGGGTAAGGTAGTTTCTTTCATGTACCTTAAGTTGTCTAGAAGCATTAGCTATGACCTTACCATTTTGCATCAAGACACAACCCAAACCAACCTAGGAAGCATCACAATACACCACATCCCTCAAGCCCATCCGGTAGTAACAATATAGGAGTGGACACAAGCTTATCTTTCAATATTTGGAAGCTCCTCTCACACTCATCAATCCACACGAACTTAATCTTCTTTTGAGCCAATTTTGTCATAGGGGAAGCAATGGAGGAGAACCCATTTACAAACCTTCTATAATAAGCTGCTAGGCCCAAGAAGCTCCTAATATCTAACAAGGTCAATGGTCTAGGCCAATTTCTATCATGTCAGTTTTCTTAGGATCCACTTTTATGCCATCCTCCGACACCACATGACCCAAGAATGCAACCTCCTTCAACCAAAATTCATACTTTTCATATTTGGCATACAACCCTCAAAAGACCCATATGCTCTTCCCTACTACGTGAATAAATCAAAATATCATCAATGAAAACCACAAAAAAGGAATTAAGGTAGGGTTTGAAGACTCTATTCATTAGGTCCATGAAGATGGTTGGTGCATTTGGTCAACACAAAAGACATCACAACAAACTCATAATGCCCATATCTAGTCCTGAAGGCCATCTTGGGAATGTCACACTCCCTCACCTTCACTTGATGATACCCAGACCGAAGATCAATCTTAGAGAAAAAGCTAGCCCCTTGCAATTGGTCAAACAAGTCATCAATCCTTGCAAGAGGATATCTATTCTTTATGGTGACCCTATTGTGTTTCCAGTAGTCAATGCACATTCTAAGTGACCCATCCTGCTTTTTCACAAACAACACTGGAGCACCCCAAGGTGATTATCTAGGTCTAATAAATCCCTTCTCCAATAAATATTTCAATTATTCCTTTAACTTATTCAACTCCACCGGGGCCATACGGTAAGGAGGGATGGAGATAGGTTGAGTGTCGGGGAGAAGAGTTATACCAAAAGTTATTTCCCTTTCAGGAGGAACACTAAGAAGGTCATTTGGAAGACATCTAGAAACTCATATACAACCAGAACCGACTCTATGGAAGGGATTGTGGTCTCCACATCTTTAACCCTCACTAGATGGTAAAGACACCCCTTAGAGATCAACTTAGGGATTTAATGCAAGAAATGAATCTACCCTTGAACATCACATCTTGACTTTCCCACTCAAGGACGTGTTCATTTGGATATTGGAATTTGACCCTACGGGTTTTACAATCAAGAGAAGCATAGTATGCATGCAACCAATCTATCCCGAGAAAGATATGAAAATTCACCATGTCTAACTCAACAAGATTACAAGGCAACAACTTATGCAAAATGCAAATAGGACAACTTCTATAAATATTCCTAGCAACAATAGAGGCACCAATAGGAGTAGACACTTCATCTGACTCATGCAACAACTCGGGGTCAGAATGGAACTTTTTATCAACAAAAGGGGTAACAAAAGAAAGAGTGCCACCTGGATCAATCAAAGCATATATATCAAAGTCAAAGACTTTCAACATACCAGTAATAACATCGGGAACCTCACCAACCCCTTGCCTTCAATGTAGAGCATAAAACCAATTATGGAGTACTACCTCTACCTAATGGAACAACATATTCACCCTGGCCCTTGACATAGATTCTTAGACAATCCACCTTCTTTTGACCAAGTTCCCCACCTTCAAAGCATGCATTAGAACATTTCAAAATTGGGCCTCCATGGCTCCTTCCACATTTAGGGCACACATCAATAGGGACCACACCACCAACACCTTAAGGCCTAGGAAAGTCATTTGCAAACCCCTTATTAGTAGTACGAGAAGACCCTTGGCCTTGACGAAATCTAGCACCCTTTTGGAATTTACCCTCAAATCGGACCCTCTTGGCCTCATTCCCCCTCCGCTTTCTCAATTTTTCCTCCTCCATTTGCTCAGCATAGGTCAGCAATCGAGAAAAGTCCATGTCACTAATTAGCATAGTGTACCGGCATTATATACTTACCAAGTCAGAGACCGCCATCACGAACTTATTCATCCTAGATCTAGGATCAGCCACCAAATGAGGAGCATGCTTTGAAAGTTGATTAAACTTGAGGGAATACTCCCTCACATTCATAGCACCTTGTTTCAAGTTCATAAACTCCACCAACTTAGCTTCCCTAAGCTCAAAAGGGAAAAACCAATTAAGGAAAGTCAATTTGAACTACTCCCAAGGCACCACATTACCAATTCCCTTCTCACCCTTCCATTGATCGTACCATATTTGGGCTACCCCTTTGAGTTGGTACGCCGCCAACTCTGGCTTTTCATTCGGCCCAGCACCCATGATTTTCAAAATCTTGATGACCTCATCCATGAACTCTTGTGGATCTTTATGCACCTTTAACCCATAGAACACCAGAAGATTCATACTCATGAAGTCCTTTACCCTAGTTCTCGGGATAGTAGCATGAGGGGCTTGGGCCCCTTGATTGACTTGGTTAGCCATAATTTGGGCAAGCATAGTGAGAGCATCCTGGAGCTCATCATTGGTAGTTGCTCCTCGGGAGTTTGTTTTATTCTTCCTCTAGTGTTTGGCATGATCTAGCATAGTAAAGAACAATTATTAGGGGGAAAACTTCCCATAACTCTATAGTATGACTTAAAACATGAAGAAGAGAAACATTTTCCTAAAATATCTAATAGCCTCCCATTCATAGTCGTGGCGCGCTTTACAACCACAAAATAGGACTCTAATCAATGTGGTGGGTTAGACTCTGAGGATCTATCAACCTATTGCGACACCAAGTTTGTCACGACCCAAGCCTAAGGCTTAGTCGTGACAAGGCGAATGGGTAACCCGAAGGAACCCCAAACAAGCCTTTTAACTTGTCATTACATATCATTGGTCGCGAAAGCACATAAATGGCATAAAGAGTATGAATAGGGCAAAGAGACTAAGGGCAAAGTTTGCATAAACATCATAATCAAGAGACAAGAGTCGAAGCTCATATCATAGGTACATATCATGTCCAATAAACACCTCTAATACATAGATAAGAGAGGGAGCCAAGAAAAAGTAATCGGGTTCATCCTCATAGTCAAAATAGAATATAAAGAGGAATATATCAGTATATAATAAGAGCAACATAGACAAAGATCCGCAAAGTAGATGACTCACCAACAAGCATGAGTAGTACCGATATAGCCACATGGAGAAGGAGAATGATCAACTTGGGCACCGGTTCTTACATGGTGATATCATGTAGGCAAGAGTATGCGTTAGTACGTTTGAATGTACTAAGTATGTAGGATGCAATGAAACAAGAGATAGGCACCTTATTCAAAATGTATAACAATAGTCAATAGGCATAATATAACAATATGGTATGTATGATCAATGCATAAGCAAAAAATGCTTAAGTAACTCATGCTCATATAGGATATCTTATGTTTAGAAGATATCAGGCTAGATTCCAAAGTACAAACCCCTTGGTTGGTTGATTATGGTTTCACCCTATCATCCTAGTGGTACGGTACAAACCCCTTCCATGGTTGATGATAATTTCACCTTATCACCATTGTGTCAAAGTATAAACCCCTCACATGGTTGATGAGTACAAACCCCTACCTCAGTTATCAAGGTACAAACCCCTTGACAAGGTTATCTGGGGTCTTAGTCCCCTCGGATCGGGCATGTTCTAATGCAACATATTATATAGATTATATTATATACATAATCTTCTGTCATCATCATAACATCAATCATTTCATAACTCATGCTTTAGACCTTCAGTCCCTCAAGAAACTATATCTGGACATTTTATTAAACACTTAGAGAGAGTGTAATGCTAGTGTAAAATCATGAAATATATTGATAAAATCATATAAAAAATCCATTGTAAAACTATCAATCAACACCTTGTAACACCCTCAAGCAACATACATCAAAACCCTTTATCAAATCTTATAATAGATCCAACATTTACAGCTTAAAACATAGCAAAACAGACACAATTTCACATAGCTTTAACATAGTATACAGTGAATTTTATAATAAGCAAGACCTATTTGAAAATCGACTTTATTTGAGTAAAAGTAGTCTCGAGTATCATGGGTGAAAGAAACTCACATACTTTAGCTTGGAGATGAGCTTGGTGAATATTGGAGATGGAAACTTGAAGCTTGAAGAAGAACCTTGAAGGAAAACCTTAGTTCCGGATGAGGGCTTTGGACTTCAATTTTGGAATGAAAAATATGGCTATGTGTTTGAGTGAGTATTGGAAAATGTTTAGGATGATATGAGAGTGAAATATGGCTAAGTATAGATAAAAATACATTTGTGAACACTTAGGCCCAAGACTTAGAAGTCTTGGACCAACTTAAAAAAATAGTCACCTTTTTATACTGGTGCGCATGAGGAATGCGGATTGCTCACTGGAAATTGCATTCTTGAAACTTCATAATTGCTAATACTTTGTTCTTAAACTGAGGTTAGACCTTCTCCCCCTAATTTTGACCTCCTGAACAAGAATATGAAGTCGAATTTTCCATATCGCACACGGATTTTGAGATATATGAAATTTAAAATTTTGGGCATTTTGAGGCATGTTTTCGGGCCCTTTTTGGGGTTGTTTCAGATAGGAGCTTCCAAAACCAGAAAGATAAGCTTGTTTCCACTCCTATATTATCACTGTCGAATGGGCTAGAGGAATTTGTTGTGTATTGTGATGTTTCTAGAGTTGGGTTGGGGTTGTGTTCTAATGCAAAATGGTAAGTTCATAGTCTATGCTTCTAGGAAACTCAAGGTGCATAAAAGGAACTACCCTACCCATGATCTTGAACTAGCTATCATGGTACTTGCATTAAGGATTAGCATCATTACTTGTAATGGGTGCATGTTAATGTGTTCACCGATCATAAGAGCCTCCAATATGTCTTCACTCAAAAAGATCTTAACTAGAGGCAAAGGGGATGGTTAGAACTTCTCAAGGACTGTGATATGTGTATGCATTATCATTCGAATTAGGATAATATGGTGGTGAATGCTTTGAGTAGGGTGTCCATGGGTAGCCCGGCTTATGTTGATTGCGATGATATGGAGGTGGCTAAGGAGGTCCATCGTTAGGCTAGATTGGGAGTTAGGTTGGAGGAAGTGGATAATGGTGGTATTGTTGTTGATGATGGTTCTAAATCCTTATTGGTTGAGGAGGTTAAATCTAAACAAGATCTTGACCCCTCCTTGTTAGAATCGAAGGCCTTGGTGAAAGAGGGAAAAGTATAGGTTTTCTCCCAAGGGGGAGATGGTACTCTTAGATACCAAGGTAGGTGGTGTGTGCCATGTGTTGATGGCTTGATAGGAAACATCATTAATAAGGCCCATAATTTGTCTTATTCTATTCATCCCAATTCTACTAAAATGTATAGAAATTTGAGGGAGGTATATTGGTAGAGAGATATGAAGAGGGACATTGCCAAATTCATTTCCAGTTGTCATAGTTTTTACCAAGTCAAAGCAGAACATCAAAGACCAGTTGGCCTAACCCAAGACATAGAGATTTCTACTTGGTAGTGGGAGGTGATTAATATGGATTTTGTGGTTCGTTTGCCCAAGATTAGAAAGGGTTTTGATTCCATTTGGGTTGTGGTTGATAGGATGACGAAATCGACTCACTTTCTATTAGTTAAGACTACATATGGAGGTGAGGAGTATGCAAGGTTGTACATCCATGACTTGGTAAGGTTGCACAGGGTTCCTTTGTCCATCATATTGGATTATGGATCCCAATTTACTTAACATTTTTAGAGGTCCTTCCAAAGGGGTCTTGGTGCTAGAGTTAAGCTTTTTATGGCCTTCCACCCTCAAATGGATGTCAAAGCCAAAAGGACTATCCAAACCCTTGAAGACATGCTTACAGTTGTGTGTTGGAGCTTAAAGGTAGTTGGGATGATCATCTCCCATTTATTGAGTTTGCTTACAATAATAACTATCATTATAACATCGGTGTGGCTCTATTTAAGGCTCTTTATGGTAGACGTTGTAGGTCATATGTTGGGTGGTTTGAGGTTGGTAAGGTGGACTTTCTTAGCACCATATCTGGTTATGGAGGCTCTTGAGAAAGTTAGGATGATTAGGAAAACATTGAAAACAGCCCAAAGCCATCAAAAGTCTTATACCGATGTGAGGAGAAGGGAGCTTGAATTCGAAGTTGATGATTAGGTTTATTTGAAGGTGTCATCCATGAAGGGTGTGCTTTATTTTGGTAAGAAGGGCATGTTGACCACTAGATATGTGGGCCCTTATAGGGTGATGAGAAAGATCGACAAGGTGGCCTACGAGTCGGATTTACCTAGAGAAATAGAATAGCTTAATCTGGTCTTTCATGTGTCTATGTTGAGGAAGTGTGTGGGTAATCCTAATACTATTGTGCCTCTTGATGTTGTGGGATTAGTTGAAGACAACTTAACTTACAAAGAGGTTCTGGTTCAAATTTTGGATAGGCAAGTGAAGAGATTGAGGAACAAGGATATGGCTTCTGTTAAGGTCCTTTGGAGGAATCAACAAGTCGAAAGTGCTACATGGGAGATCGAAGCGGACATGCAAAAGTGATATCATTACCGTTTCTACTCCACTCAAGCCTAAGGTACTACTTTAGGTCCTCTGTATGATGTCAAGTCTAAGTTCAGCCCATGACATATGCATACATTCATGTCTAATTCGATAAGTTCATGATGATTTTACTCTTATGTTGAAATTTTTGAAATGATGTTTTAGTGCATTGTTGCATCTTTATGTGGTCTTAAATTTTTCATGTTTACATCTCTCATATACATCTTTTTGACATTCAGAGATGAATGTTCCCTCGGGGAGATATTGTAATGACCCCAAAAAAATGCCCGAAAATGTTCCTCTGAACTGTCCAAAATCGTAATGTCCTTATATCTCAAAATTCATGCGCAATATCATAAATTCGACTTCATATTCTTGTTCAAGGGGTCAAATAGAGTGGAAAATGATTTTAACCATGATTTAAGAGAAATCTATTAGCAATTTCGATTTTCTAAGAATGTGATTTCCAGTGAGGTTTGAGCGCCCCTGGCACGACACGGCTAGGGCACGCAGATGAAGAAACTTGATTTTGCGATGCGGACCTTTGTATTTTCTGCCCAGTTAAATTTTGTGTGGTCCAAGACTTTTGGGTCTTGGGCCTAAGTGTTCCCAAACGTGAAATTACCTATACTTAGCTATTTTTCACCCTCATATCATTCTAAACATTCCCTAGCACTCATTCAAACACTTAGCTAAAATTTCAACTCCTAAATTCAAGTCCAAAAACCCTCTCTAGATCTTAAGGAATTCAACCAAGCTTCAAGTCTCCATCTCCAACCTTCATCAAGTTCATCTGCAAAGCTAAGGTATGTGGGTTTTTCTATGGGTTCCCTTCACTCATGATACCCAAGCTTCTTTTCTCCCTAAATTGCACGATTTAAAGTTGATTTACAAGTGAATCTTAATTATTATGAAAATCACTGCTCACTATGTTGGGGTTTATGAAGTTGTGACTTCTTAACTTTGTTTTTGGGCTATGAATCTAAGATGTAATGTAAGCTTTGATGAAGGTTTTTGATATATATTGCTTGAAGGTATGACCAAGTATTTATTGATGATTTTATCTTGAATGTTCTAGCATGATTATATTCTTGAATTTCATGATTTTACACTTGCACTACACACCCTCTAAGTATTTGATAAAATATCCAGTTATAGGTTCTTGAGGAATTGAAGGTCCAATGCATGTCATATGAACTAAATGACTTATGATGATGGAATTATGATAAAATGATGATGAAAAAGAATGAACGTATATGATGATAAAACTAGTGTATAAATATATGATACTATCGCTATATTGTTGTGGATTACCAAGCCTAGCTCGAGGGGTTGTAGGCTCGGGTAACCTTGCTGAGGAGTTGGTACCTTGATCGCCTAACTCAGGGGGTGGTAGGCTCAGGTAACCTTGTTGGGGGTTTTTACCCTTCAACATTGTTGGGGGTTTTTACCCATCAACATTATTGGGGGTTTGTACCCATCAACCTTGATGGGAGGTTTGTACTCCATCAACCTTGTTGGGGGGTTCGTACTCCATCAACCTCATGAAGAGGTCTGTACCTCATGTGTCTATCCAAGGGGTTGGTAGACCTTGGATTTTACTAAGAATGGTCACTCTTTAAGCTTACCTTATGATCCATATAAACATGTTTTTTCAATGCATGCCATACTGCTATATGTACTCATTGCCTGTGCTTATGCATTTTGATTATGTTGCTATCACTTGTCGCATTGCATCCTACATACTTGGTACACTCAAATGTACTAACGCGTACTCTATGCTTACATGATGTCACCATGTAGGAACTGGTGCATCGCTTAATCATCCTCCTCTTCCACGTGGCTATTATGATTGTCTCTCAAACTTGTTGGTGAGTCCTCCATTCCTGGGACAGCTTATGATCTCTTGCTATGTACTAATATTATCTTTTCTTTATTTATGTATTGACTATAAGGGTGAGTCCGATTGTTTGTCGTGTCCCCCGCTCTTATCTATGTAGTATAGGTATTATTAGATATGATATGTACCTATGCTATGAGCCTTGACTCTCTTATTTCCTGATGTTATGGTATGGAAGTTTACCCTTAGCCCCCTTTCCCTTGTTTATGCTTATCTCTCATTGTCATTTTAATTGCTTCCATGACTAAGGATGTGTAATGATATGCTATGAGGCTTGTTTGGGGTTCCATCGGGTTCCTCATTCGCTGGTCATGTCTAGGACCTAGTCTTGGGTCATTACAAGTTTGACTAACTGTAGTATTCTAAAGTCCGAGCAATGACTGAACTCATTTGTTATTTTATTTTTTTCCTTAGTAGTTTAGACTTCTTGATTGATGTATTACATGAGTGAGTTGAGAGTTGTTTGATTATTAGAGTCCATAGAGAGAGTCATAGCTTGATTTGGTTTCCTAAATTTCTCTTCATTCGAGGACGAATGATCCCAAGGAGGACATAATGTAACACCCCCTAATTCTTTCCACCTAGCCTGAGTAGATGCGTAGAGAAAATTGAGAAGATGGCCGAGAAAAATAAGTGGAAGACAAACTACGAGGGCCATCTACAGCCCGTAGAATGATCTACAGCCTGTAGATAAGGCTTCGTGGATCCCCAGGTGACTTGGTAAAATTTTTTAAGTCTGAGGCCCATGTACGAGACAACATATGGACCATATATTAATCCATGGCCCTTAGATTAGGTTTCATGAGTTGGTGATCCAAAAATAAACTTTTTAGTATATTGAATTATGAGTTATCAGACGACCCATAGAAGGATTTGCGACCCATAGAAGAGGTTTTGTAGGTCCCATTAAATTCCAATAACTCATAATTTTGGACACCTTACCTATGAGAGGTCATCCATGGCCTGTAAAAAGAAGCATGTCCCATGGACGGGGTCTCGTGGTTCCTATCGACGATTTTTAAGAAGAGTATTTTTGTGTATTCCTATTCCCTTTTACTCCAATCATATGATGTTTTGGACTTAATTAAATTCCTAAAACAAACCCTAATCATATTTTCCCCTTACATTCATGCTTAGGAATTCTTTAGAGCACCAAATAAAGGAGAAAAGCGAGGGTTTCAAGTTCAAATGTGAGGACCGACTGAGGTTTGATTTCTTCTCCTATTTTCAAGTATGTAAGGTTTAGTAAAGTATTATAATATGTTTGTTCACATGCCTCTCCTTGAGTCAGAGTTGAGAAATAGAGTCAAGTCTTGCAAATTCTACAACTTAAATACTAAATTTTCTACATTTACTTTGAGTTCTCATCATTATGAACTGACTAATTGATGCATTATACTATTGTTGGCATGAGATTGAGATATAAACTTTATGCATTGACATCATGAACTCCAAATTGCATGATTTACGAAATTCTATACAATAACTGAGTTAAGGTTTGAGTTTGATTATTTCAGTTGAGTAGATTGAGTATAATTGAGCATGATGAGCATATAGTATTATAATTGCATTTCCATTGATGCATTTTTCTTGCATTCCATGATGAGTCTAATTGAGTGAGTCTGAACGACCATTTAAGTGTGAGTTGAGTGTGATTGATTTCCTTGATTGCCTGAGTTGAAGAGAAACTGAGATGAGTTAAGTTGAAATAAGCCAATGTGGTTGAGACTTGAGTTGATTGATATGGGTATCATTGAGATTTATTTTGATTGTTGAGTTAAGCATATTTTTTATCTTTGGAAGTTAGGACTAAGTAAACAACTACTCTAACCCACAGAACTATGTTGCCAGATAGGATAGTCGTGCTACACATTCTAGTGACTATTATCCAAAAAGATAGACATTTATTATAGATCTGTGAGAGAGTTGATCATCCTTTAACTTGGCTAGTTTAGGAGGAGTGTGGCGGCAACATCTTTTTCATTGTGCATCACCAAACAAAAGGTAGTGGATTGGATGTCCTTTAAGAGAAACTCCTAAGCAAACATTGGTTGAGAATAATGTTTGTTAAATTGAGTTTAATACTACTTAGTCTACTTTTTTAAAAAGCATGATTTATTTTAAACTTGTATATCTATTGAGTTGAGTTTTGAGTTGTTTGAGTTGAGGTGAATTAATTGAGCTTTACTTTCAAGAGTCATTTTATATACCAGTATATTCCATGATTGACATCTATTTTGGACCTGCATCGTTTCATGATACAGATACATGTGATAGAGGACTTCAGCCTGCGCATCATTCAGGTCCAGTTCAGTGCATTCCCAGAGTTGGTGAGCCCTCCCTGCTTTCTGGAGGAGCCCTTTTATTATCTAATTTTGATTGAGTATTTTATTTCCATGATCGGACTATCCATGCCAATCATGGTACCATCTAGATTATTGATTAGAGGCTTCGTAGGCATTGAGTAGAGGATTTGTTGACTATTGTTTATTTCCAAACTTATTCATTGGAAACTATATTTTAGTAGAGTTACATCCATTCATTGATGCCTTTTTATTATTTTATTCCGATGTTGAGTTGATATGATGATCAGGCTACGTGATTCTCTTGGAAAATCAGCAATGGTTCTTCAAGTGTTGGCCACGTCAAGGGTATCCTCCCGAGGTGTGACACATAGTAACTTCTATAGGCCATACAAGCATGGAACTGGGATATGGGGGCTCCAGTTTATTATATACCTTCTATAGGTCATCTTATTAGGTTATAGAAAAATATTAAGAGCCCGTGTGGATTAGCTGAAAAAAATGACTTTTAAAAAGACATTTTTTAAAGTATTGAAACTTATTTTAAAAATAAGCAGTTACATGTTTGGATAAAAGTGCTTAAGCTGAAAAAATTATTACTGTGTTTGGTAACTAAGTGTTGCTAAGAACTTTTTGATCAAGATGACTGAAATACTCTTAAGTTATTACCCATTATAAAATGCTAATTATCACTCTAAATGTTTATTTCTAAATTAAATTAAATTAAATTTGAATTAATTTATTTTAATTCATCTTCAATATAAATCAATTATATAAGTTAATTTATATGTCTAAGTTATTTTTAATTTTTAAATTATATAATTTTGATAAAGTACATGAAATATTTGGGTATTTTTTTAACTATATTTATAACAAGTAATGGTAATCTTTCTTATTTACCATAAATAATTTATAAAAAATAAAATAAAATAAGGAGAAAATATTTGAGAAGAAAAAAAGAAAGAAAGAGCAAGAAACAGAAGAAAAATGAAAGAAAAGAAAAACAGGGAGAAGGAAAAAATGGAAGCAAGAAAGAGCAAAATTTAAAAACAAATGAAAAGAAAAACTAGGAAAAAAAGTAGAAATAAATAATATAGAAATTATAGGCAAACTTTAGGGATAAAAAGTTAAAATTTGTTGATCAATTATAAATGGCTTTTAAGCCAAGGAGAAAAAAGTAGGGGGAGACCAACTTTTAACTTATGACTTTTTTTAAAGCTATTTTTGACTTATCGTAAGCTGTTTTAGAATTTGCTCTGTTTTAGAATTTGCCAAAATACATTCAAAAGTTAAAAAGTGTATAAAACCTAATTTTGACCAGCTTTTTAAGCTCATCCAAACACCCTCTAAGACTCTGTGGTCTCATGACTTTCAGTCTATAAGACTCTTTCTATGGGTTGTAGAATATATTAAGGGTTGTAAGCCTAACTCATGGAATAGGTGCTGGGACTTTGGGAGTTTTAGGACTTGAGTCAATGGGACCTTTATATAGAATGTAGTTCCTACTACAGGGATTCCTTTTAGCCCATGCAAAAAGTACTGAGGCTTAGAATTACAGGAGGTTGGCTCCATAAAACCCTATCTATGGTCCATAGATGGCTCCATGAGCCATAGATATTGTTCATATGAATTGAATTCTGAAAAATTGGATTTCCTTTTCTGACATCCTGGGCTTATCGAAGTTGGATCACTGATACATTATAGGTCACCTAACACTTTACATATTTGTCACGACCCAAACTAGGGCCTAGATGTGACACGACAATTGAAAAACTCGAAGAAACCCCAAATAGGCCTCTTAGCATATCATACACACATCTTTGCTCGCAGAAGCAAGAATAAACAACAAAAGAAAACATAAGCAAGGGAAATTGGGACTAAGGGAGAGAGTTTAGTACTTAAATAACATAGTGCATCAAAACTCAAGCATAATACATAACTTGTTTAACACAACCTCTAGACATAGAACTTAGCGGGAGCCAAGACAAGCAACTGGGCTCACCCTTATAATTATAAGTTTCCAACATAAGAAGAGTCAATACATAGCATAAATCCAGACAATCATGTCCTTGGAATTGAGGACTCACCAACTTGCTTGAATAGATATTACTAGCCATGTGAAGGAGGTTGATGATCAAATGGAGCTCCAGTTCCTATATGATAACATCATGTAGATATAGAGTATTCGTTAGTATGTTTAAATGTACTAAGTATGTAGGATGTAATGCAACAAGAGATAGACAACATAGCAAAATGTATAATGATAAGCAATAGATAGCATAATAGTAATATAGCATGTATGATCTATGCTTAAGTAAATCATGCTTTGGAAATAATTCAATTTGTATAGATCATAATACATAAGTACGGGAAGAGACCTCAACCGATGTAGAATAAGACCAAGTGAGCTAAAACTTGGAACCCCGATGATTACCCCTCAGCAGTAAAGAGATGGTCTACTTGCCAAGGTAAACCATACTTCACTTTATGGGAGCCCATCCTATTTCGAAGAAGTAACCTTCCTTATGGGAGCCAGTCCCATTTTGAAAAGAATTTCATGAGTAATTTCACCTTACAGGAGCCCGTCCAGTTCGGGAAGAACTTAAAAAGAAAGTGTGCTAAATAGATCCACTAGTATAGCAAGAGTATAACATAATCCTATAGTGGCACATAGTTCTAGGAAAGAGAGAAAACCCTCTATCCATTAGTGCTAAACCTAATCCAACAAAATAATTGGAATAATTATAACCTTAATAACTTAAGAGAAACATAGAATCATGCATGGCACGAGTGGCTCTTAAACATCCTTGACCTCTAATGGTGAGCCCAACTTCTAAACATAATAATAGATCATCATTAAACATTACCTTTGCATTAACATCAAAAGGCTTACAAGAGGTATAATCTTTGAAAAAAGGCTTAGCTTCATACTTGTATAATCATAGATAATTTCATCCATTCATAACATACTTGATAGCCCATATTTATCATGAAGTCAAATTGACTTGTAAAACATGTACATATCCAGAGTATTTCTTAACTTGGCATTACATCAAATACTTGGTGGGCACATAGGAGGACATGTTCAAATTATGCAAAATCCAAGAATATAGATCATGAAATAGTGAAATCAGTGCATCTTAAAATCATGTAAATCAGCCCACCAACATCATTCTAAAACCCCATCATGGGTAACTTATACATCATATAAAAACTTCACAATAGTTCATAGATCTCATAGCTTAATCATGTATAGTCTCAATAGACAAAAATCACTTCATGATGTAAACTCAAAATAGATATTTATACAATCAATAATATTTGACAAAATCCTAACATATTTCATGCTCATATTTCATAATAATAGATACTCATACGAAATACAACTTGAAATCATACAATTTTCATAAAAAGGAAGATTGGCTTCATAGGTGAAAGGAACCCATGAATGAAATCCACATCACCTTAGACCTTGAATTTCTTGAAATTGAGTTGAGAAAAATTTGAAGATTGGAATTGTGTCTTGAAATCCACAATTTGTTCTTGAGTTTCCTTGAATTCTTATTGGGGTTTAGTAGAGGCTCTTGGGGGAATTTGAGAGTGTATGCCAATTGAGAGGAGTGAATTTGATCTTTAGGAGTAGGGTTTGGGTCTTTAGGAAGTGGTAAGATAGCATAGATATCCCCAAATGACCAATAGGAATAACTAGATTTACGAAATGCTATTAATGAAATGGAATTTGGTAAAAACTCGTATATACCCCTACACAAACGAGTTATACAAAAACAAGTATAACTTCTTCATCCGAACTCTAAATAAAATTAAACTAAGTGCTTTGGAAAGGTAATTCAAAGAGCTTTTATTATGTTGATCATGGTCCTCCTAGTTCATTTTGTGCTAAGAGATATGCTCCTTTAAAGTTGACACTACAACTGGTACTTGTGCAAAACTTAGTCAAAATTTCTTTTAACTTGACTTGATGTAGGGGAGCCATGATGATTTTTAACAAAATCAATAAGCTTTACATAGATTTAAATGAGAGCTTGAAGAATGAATTAATTTCTTGAGATCCGGAATAAGTTTGGGACACTTGAATTTGGGTGAAAATTTTGGCTAAGTGTTAGAGAGGGTTTTGGGGAATGTCTTGAATGATATGGGATTGAAAATGACTAAGTATAGGTGTTTTTATTCATGGGAAGACTTAGAACCGAGACCCAAAGTCCTTGGACCAAAACAAGAAAAAAGGCCAAAAATTACCCCTCTCCGCGCCTGTGGCGCACTTGGTCACTGGGATTTGCAAACTTTGAAATTTCAAATTTCGCTACGGTTGCTCTAAAATCGAGGTTAGACCCACTTCCTACTAAATTTTGCTCCCTAAACAAGAATATGAAGTCGAATTTTTGATATCACGCACGAATTCTGAGATATATTGAAATTACGATTATGGGCATTTTCGAGGCACATTTTTGGGCACTTTTTTTTGGGGGGGGAGGTCATTTCAATATCTCCCCCTTGGGAACATTGGTCCCCAAATGTCAAAGAAATATACATAAGAAGAGTAATCATGGAGAAATTAACCCCAACAAGAATGCAACAATACATTTAAAACACCATTTTCAAAATCTCAACATAAGTATCAAAATCATCATGAACTTGTCCACACAAACATCAATGCATGCAAATGACATTGGGCTGAAACAAAAGATTTGAGATCATAAAAAAGGACTTGATTTGTTATCATAGCTTGAATAGAGTGAAAGAGGTACGAATATTGCTTTTCCATGCCCGCTCCGGCTCCCCGAGAGACACTTTTGACTTGACGATTCTTCCAAAGGGTCTTGACGAATACTACATCCTAATTAGTCAACTCTGTAGATGATAAATTCATGTCGAGAAAATAATACTCAAGAACGAAAATATCGCGAACAATTTGTAGTATTTGATTTCAAAATGTAATGTGAGTATTACAATCTTTATAACTCCTCTTATTCACCTTTTCAAGTGTAAATTCAAGGGCTCTTGAGCTTGATCTTGAATCTGGAATTTGTTCTTAATTTATTCTTGAAACTTGATTTTTTTATTGAGTTTGATATTAAGTTCAAGAGCTTTTAAGCTTGTTCTTGAACTTGAGTGTTTGAATGTTTAAATTCTTGAACTTTGTAGAGAAATTTGCGGCGTTTGATCCACGAGCTTTCTCTAGATCTTTTATTAGAATTCCTCTCCCCTTAATTATGAAAACCTCTATTTATAGTTCTAGAGTAAAGGAATTATAATAAGAAAGACTTCCCTTCGGCCAATCAGATTTAAGTGACATGACACGTTGGGCTTTGATGAAATGGGCTTGTCATTTTGACATATGACATGATCCCATTGGCTTTTTTATTTAACTTGACGTGCCACATCATTTGACACATGGCACCAAGATGGGCCTCTTGGATGAAATAATATTGGGCTTATAAATTTGGACTCTTTTACTATAGCTCAAATTAATTAACATGGGTTTTAATTAAATCTGTATCTATTAGACTTAAATGATTAGCCCAATTATATTAATCCATAACATTTTGGACTAATATATTCATGAATTAAATATAATTCAAAATTTATATTTAATCAAGTTTAAATGATTACAAATGTCCCCTGCTTCAAGTATTATCGAAATATTTTATCATTTAAAGACTGGACTTGAAGTATTAATTTAATATTATAATAATTATTATTATAATAGTATAAACAAGATATTGGCATAATATTATAGCTTTATTATTATAACACTATGTAGAAAAGAAAATTATTTTCAACTGTACCTTATGTGGAAAAAGACAATTTGAACCTTTTTTTCTCTTTTTTTTCTCTTCTTTCCTTTTCTTTTCTTTCTTTCTTTCTTTGTTCTTTTCCTTTTTTCCCCTTGTTTCGTGGTCCTGACCACTTCTTTTTTAAAAAACTTTTTTGTTTTTTCCTTTCTTTCCTTTTCTCTCTTTTTTTTTTGTCCTTGTTCTCCTTTATTCTTTTATTTTCCTTTTTCCATTCTTACCTTTTTTTCCCCTTATTCTTCATGGACAATACCCTATAAATAGGGGTGTACTTTTTCATATTTTTTAATCAAAATTGAAGTCTAACCCCAGGTATCTTTGTTGAGGTATGACTTTCTTCTTCTTCTCTTTTTTTCATCCCTTTTCTTTTTTTTCTTTTTGTAGGTCAAAGGGAGTGACATTTATACTTTGTGGATTCTATGACATAAGAATTTGATCTCAATGTGTGAAGGGATGTGTTCTATGTCCCTGCTTTGAGATCATCAATTTGATATTTTATGCTATTCTAAATGTTTAAACATAGGAGTCCAACAATACGAGGTTTTACGTTGTTCTAAATGCTTAAACATAAGGGATCAACAATACGAGGCTTTACGATGTTCTAAATATTTAAACAAAGGGACCAACAATGCGAGGTTTTATATTGTTCTAAATGTTTAAACATAAGGAACAAACAATATGATGGTCTACACTATTTTAAATGTTTAAACATAGGAGACCAACAATATGAGGCTTTACGTTGTTCTAAATGTTTAAATATAGAGGACTAACAATATGATGCTCTACGCTGTTCTAAATATTTAAACATAGGGGACCAACAATATGAGGCTTTACATTGTTCTAAATGTTTAAACATAGGGAACCAACAATACGAGAATTTACAAAGTTCCCAATGGTTAAACACGAGGGGCCAACAATTCGAGTCCTTACAAAGTTCTCAATGTTTAAACATAAGGGGCTAAAAGTTTGAGCCCTTACGAAGTTCTTAATGTTCAAACATAAGGGACCAGCAACACAGGACTTTACAAAGCTCCCAATGTTTAAATAAAGGGATCCCCAATGAGAGGCTTTATAAAGTTCTCAATGTTTAAACAGAAGGGGCCAACAATTTGAGGCCTTACAAAGTTCCCAATGTTTAAACGTAAATGGACAGCAATGTGAGACTTTACCAAGTTTCCAAATACCCCAATTAGCCATATTCTTTTACTTTGATTTTTTTTGTCCCCCTTTTTTAGTTTACCATCATTGATGAGAGGTAACACTATTTTTAATGCATTTTGAACAATGGTATTCTTCAAAACCTACACTTCCTCAACTTCTGGGCTCAAATATCTTATAATCGGAACACAAGATAGCAAGGCAGAAAACAAACTTTTGGTTGAAAATCCTTTAGTTGGTCATTATACTGATGCATGGCCACAATTGAGAAACACACTTCAAAAGGCAAGTTGGACCTTAGAATGTGACCACACATCTAACAAAGCTTCCAAATTATGGTATCTTGAGAGACCAAGTCTTCAAGGCACAAATCTTGTGAGCACCCTTCCAAATTTAGGGCACCGCATGATTCAAGAAGGATTACATTGGGGGAATAAAATTTTGTTCAAAGGTGAATTTCATTGCATCCCAGGATTTTCGGAATGGATAGAAAATGTCCTTAGCAAGAATAGGCAAAGTTTGGATAATGCTAACCTTGGAGATGTTGTCTTTGCTTCTCTTTTTACTTATGATCAAAACTCCAATATCATTCAGGCCTTTTGCGAGACGTGGTGTCCACAAATGAATACACTACTGACATCTCTTAGAGAGACATCTATATCCCTTTCGAATTTGTATACTCTTGGCGGTCTGCCGATTAGTGAGTATCCTTATGAAGAAGTTTTACTTAATTCCATAGAGCTTACAGGTCATGATTCCACAAGGGATAGATTTCTTCTTCAAACTTGTGAATATTTGCTTGCTGCCTTTCATCATATTAGAAAGGACAAGGGTGATAGCTCAGGGACCTCTTTTAACGAATAGATACAATTTTGGTGTAAACAAGTCATCACGTATGAGCTAGCTCCTCTGACGAAAGAGAAGAAGACTCGACGCCTATCATCTACACATAATCCAACAGGTGAAACATCAACAGAGATGAACATATAGTTAAGCTCTCAAGAGATGGCGTTTTCTATGCTTGGGGTAAAACAGCAAAAGTATAAGACTTATCTGGCAGCTTTCTTGTCATGTTAGTTATGTGCCTTTATATTCTCCTCGGAAAAGGAGAACCTTATTCGACCTGAAACTTTTAAGATGGCAAGCTTAATGGTGAGTGGTCGAAGGGTTAGCCTCACGGTCCCAGTATTAGCAAGCACCTATCATGGCTTGAATAAGATTTCAAATTCTTCACAGCTTGATCACATTAAAGTTTCTTTCCCAATTCAATACATCTATGGATGGCTTGCTTATTCTCTCAAGACACATTATCCTCTTACTGGTAGATCTTCTATCCTGCTAGTTATGGCATATTCTGGCGAGCGTGCAGCAATATATGTTGACAAAGATGAGGCGTAAAAGTGCATCCATCGAGGTGAAAACCTTGTGTGGAATGTGACCATGCTTAATAAGCCTCATCTAAATTATTATTTTGACGATAACAAAGCTTTAGAGTTGGAATTATCCTATTTTATGAGCCTTCACTTTAATTATCTCACCTTAAGGATAGTCGACTTCTTCTTCATTGAGCCATATAGTCCCCACTGATTCAGTCGCCAGTTTGGATTTTATCGAGATATTCCCAGACATCTCAAAAATGATATTCATGTTGAATCTCTTGATGAGGGACTTAGCTATTGGAGAATCTGTGTCTCACGTACTACTATGTAAAGAGCGACCTTTCCTCCTGCGGTTACTTCTGTGAAGAAATTTTTCACCGATTAATATCCCCTTTGGTGGGAAAGGTCCCATTGGTAGTTTCTTTAGGATGATTTGGAAGCTTTGGTAAAAAACGACTGGCTAGAATTCACCACTCCTTTAGAAGAAAAGAGTTGAGATATTGGAGAGGTGCTCTTGCAAGTTGATACTCCAGTTTCCCCACAACCTCAAAGTAAGAGGATTAAGTCCTCTATGGGGTCTAAGAAACAAATGGTCTGTGATCCTACTAGTGTAGAGAGGTTCCCCTTAATTATTCCATCTAGAACGCAATCCTCTTGAGAGACAAGCAAAAGCAGCAATGGAGATCAATGATGGAAGAGGAAAAGGCATGAATCAACTGAGTTTAAAGCTATTCAGTTGGAGATCGCAGATGAACGAGGCATTAATGGTCCTTCAAAAACATTAGCTACCCAAAGTGAAAAGGTTTTGCGTTCGATCATAAATCCCATTTTTTTCCAATTTATGGTTAAGTAATTTGCTAACTTACTTCTCTCCCAAAACATTACCTACTCAGAGAGGCCACAAATCAGTGATGAGTCTATCGCGACATCAAGACCGAGGCAAGATCAACTTTAGCTATTGAACAATGTCAGAGAATTACATCCACTTCTCATGATCAAGCTTCAAAGGAATTGACCCTTGATTCGGATGGTACTCCTTTACTCTTTTCAAAACCAAATGGGACTTGTTTATTTGTGAAAGAAAAAATGTTGTCTCCACTCACAAAAAGTACATCTTAGGCCTTTGGGAAGAGATTTGTAACAAAATTTCTAGAACTTCTCTAGACTGAATTTCATCTTACAAGGAAGATATTTATGAGATTCTTCAAGAGATGAGTGAGACACGTTTCATAGGTCTTTCATTTTTGAAGCATGTGGTGGATTCTCTTTTCGAGCTTGCTGCCTCTTATGATCAAGAACGTTCCAATTTCGTATATAAAGTGCATGATGATAAAAAGCTAGAGTTGCTTTACCAGGCCAAAGAATGTCTTGAATCACTTAGAGTAGAGGAGGGTGAGAAGAGTAAGCATTCTTCTTCTAAAAGAAAGTCCTTAAAGAAGGTCATAAGAAAGTTAGCAACTCTACAAGCAGAGCGAAAGGAACTTGGGGCAGTTGTAAATGTCGCCAAGAGGGAGATTGAAGAGGTTCAAGCCAATATTTCAGCTGCTGAGGACGAGGTATCCTCTTATGAAAACATGGACTTCTTGACGAATTATGATTCTACTCGCTTGGAGCATAAGAGAGAAAGCTTGGAGGCTAGTCCTCAAGATTTGATCAACTACAAATTATGCTTAGATTAGGCTCTCTTCCCCCTCTATTTTTTTTACTCCTTTCTTTAACTTCTCAAGATTTAGATTGATATGTTAGACAATTTATAGTAATAAAGTTCTCTATTTTTTTGTCTCATTTCTTGTGTTTGTAGTTTTAACTTAAATTTCCTCATATGTGTTCTTTTGCCGTAAACCTTAGTAATTCAAACTAAATTCACGCTTGGCACGCTAATAAGAATGAAAATAATAAAAGTCCCTCCTCTTTTAAAGCTTGCGCATAACTTTTGCAAACTTTATGGAACTTAATGCTTTAACTTGGACAATTGACAAATCTCAAGAGTATCAACACATAAACTTGCAAGCTTGAAAACCATCACTTGCATACTTGCTTAATTTTGAGAATCAACCTATAGAATTGGGGACTTTAACTTATAGGCTTGAGAATTTTGGAAACTCCAACCTGTAAACATGAATAAACTTGATGATCTTAAGCATGCTTTTGAAGAAGCTCACATTCCATGGTGCTTTGCCCCATAAGTAATCAGGTTGGGAAATATAGTTTTTTAAACTCATGCAACTGAACCTGGAATATAATTCCAAGCGCCTACGTACCTCAATAAAGGGGATAAAGTCACAACGTAGTTCTGGGGGGAATGTTTTTTTTCCTAACTTTTGCCTAGGCCATCTCTTTCGAGATTTTCAACCTAGATGACATGTTTCTTTTAGGGTTGCGTACATAGTTTATACTCTTGCAGGCCAGGAGTATCATGCAGCTTTATACTCATACTTCAAGGAGCATTATTTTCCTTAAGGATTATACCTCTTAAGAAATTTTTCATTTATAGGACTAATCTTTATTCCATTGCATCGACAAGCTTGTAAGCACTATTTGAGTATACTTCTTGTACCAAATATGGTCCATCCCACTTCGAGGTAAATTTTTCCCCGAAGTTGCGTGATGTGATAATGTGCATCCTTACTGCAAGACTTGGTCTCCAACTTGAAAACACCTCGAACGAAACTTTTTGTTGAAATCACGAGACAAACGAGCTTGATAACATGCAAGGTTTTGTTGGGCTTCCAATCTCTTTTCATCAAGTGCTTCTAACTTAGTAAGATGTAGTCAGGCATTTTCTTCTTAAGTGAACCCTTCTTGGATAGCTAACCTCAAACAAGTTATTTGACGCTCGAGTGGCAGGACTGCCTCAACTTCAAAAGCAAGTGAGTATGGGGTTGCTTAAGTTCCTGTATGGTATGTTGTCCTTTAGGCCTACAAGGCTTCTTCCATTCTTTTATGCCAATCTCTCGTGGACTTAGAGACAACTTTCCTTAATAGATTGCACAAAGTCTTGTTGAATGCCTCAGCAGACCATTGGCGACAGCATTGTACATTGAAGACTTTTGCTGCTTAAAGCCAAAGAGATCACAGATCTTATTCATCAACTTGTTATCAAATGGCTTGCCATTGTCCATTATTATGTATCATGGAATGCCAAATTGATAGACAATGTTTACTTGAATGAAGTTCACGACATTCTCCTTTTTGACTTCTTTAAGAACTATAGCTTCGGCCCATTTTGAGAAGTAATCTGTCGCAACCTAGATGTATAAGTGCCCACCAGAAGATTTTGGCAGTGGTCCAACAACATATAATCCCCAAGAATCAAATGGCAATGATGCAATATTTGGGTGTAAAACTTCAGGTGGTTGATGTATGAAGTTAGCATGGAATTGACAAGCCTTGCACTTTTGAACATAGTCTGAGCAATCTTTCACCATAGATGGTCAATGATACCCCATTCGTTTTTATGAAAATGAAGTTCTGATCAAGACTGATGTGATCCACATACTCTTAAATGTGTCTTTTGCAAGGCTTGGGATGCTTTTTCCTCCCCCAAACACCGCAAAAGCATTCCCTCAAATGATCTTCTATACAATACATCCTTATAGTAGAGAAAATGAGGTGCCTGACTCCGAATGTTAGTCCTTCTTCTTATATCTTCTTGGAGTATCCCGTAACATAAGTAGTTAATAATAGTTTGGTTCTAATCATATTAATCAACCTTGGTCAAAGAAACAAGATGCTCTACTTCATATTCATCTTCATTTGGTGGTACAACCCATTTTTGAAAGACAGTAACTTGTGTCTGATCTGGTAGAGTTAGAGCAGATGCTATAGCGGCTAAGGCATCGCCATTTTATTTTCCTTCCTTGGCACATGTTGTAAAGTCACATCTCTGAGCCATCCTATCAATTTCTAGGCATAACAGTGATAAGGACGAAGTTTAGGCTTTTTGACCTCATAGCTTCCCAAAAGTTGCTTGATTACCAATTTAGAGTCACCAAAGACTTGCAATTGTAATTGCTTCATGTCAATAGCCATTTCGAGTCTAAGTATTAACATTTGGTACTCTGTGACATTATCTGAGCAACGTTGTTTCAATGTGAAAGAGAATGGTAAGATTTCTCCTTGTGAAGTGACAAATACTACACCTGCACCATCTCTTCCACGATGCGCAGCCCCATCAAAGTACATTTTCTAAAGAGGTTGAATCTCGATGGCCAATGCATCCTCATCGGGAAGCTCATCAGTCAATTCTAAATAATCTAGTATAGGATGGTCTGCCAAACAATCTGCTAATACTTGTCCTTTCACAGCCTTTTGAGGGATGTACACAATATCAAATTATTGGAATTGAACGTATAACCTTGCTAGTCGGTCACTAAGGACTAGTTTCGACATAACAAATTTGATGGGATTTGCCCTACAAATAAGATGCATGATGTGAGCTTGAAAATAGTGCTTCATTTTCTAAATTGAAAAGACTAGTGTCAAACACAACTTCTCGATTGGTGAATAATTCAGCTCATTTGGTGTATCATCCTACTCATGTAATAAAAGGAATTTTTTTTGCCTTCACTATTTTCTTGAGCTAGTAAGGCACCCACAGACATTTTTTGTGCCGCAATGTAAAGTATCAATGACTTTCCAGGTACAGGGGCCGCTAGAACTGGAGGTTTCGTAAGATACACCTTTATACTTTCAAAGGCTTTGCTATATATTCGATCCCACTTTAAAGGGTTGGATTCTACCTTCTATATTTAAGATGAATCTCCTCAAGTAGTCTAACCTTCCCTGAAGGCTTTTCAACTCATGAATTTTTCGAGGATCAGGCATCTTCAAAATAGCATCAACTTTAGCTTGATCAATCTCAATTCCCTGATGTTGCACAATGAAGCTAAGCAACATCCCAGAAGTGACTCTGAAGGCACATTTTAATGGATTCATCCCTAGTTGATACCTTCAAAGCAACTGAAATATCATTCTTAAGTCTTTCAAGTGGTGACGCCTCCTTTTCGACTTCACCATCAGGTCATCAACATAACATTCGACACTTTTGTGGAGTAAGTCGTCAAATAATTTTGCATAGCCCTTTGATATGTGGCACCAGCATTCTTTAAACTAAAAGGCATTACCTTGAAGCAATAAATACCTTTAGGTATGCGAAATGCTGTGAGGTTCTTCATCCTTCAGTGACATTTGAATTTGGTTATAGCTAGAAGAACTGTCCATGAATGACAATGATTCATAACCAGTCGTAGAATCAATCATTAGCTCTGGAATGGGTAGAGGGAACTCATATTTAGGGCATGTATTATTGAGGTCTCTGAAGTCAACATAAACTCAAATTTGTCCATTCTTCTTCCTCACGGGAACGATACTTGAAATCCACATAGGGTATTTAACTTCACGAATGAAGCCTGCCTCAATGAGTTTGTTAACTTATTTCTCAATCAATGGAACCAAGTCTAGCCTAAAACATCTTTGAGCCTGCTTGATAAGACGAGTGTTGTGCTTTATCTCCAACTGATGGACTACTTTTTTGGGGATTTAAGCCAGGCATTTCTTTATAGCTCCAAACAAAGACATCCCTATATTCTTTGAGTATATTCATATAAGTCATTTCTTCATCAGCTTCTAAAAAATCAGTCGAGTTAGTTGGCCTCGGATCTTCATCAGTGCCAAGGTTAACTTTCTTTAAGGGATCTGTTGTTCTTCTCACTCCTTCTTCAAATTCTAATGGGGCCTCCCTAGCATCTCTTCTTCCCATGGATCATTGTCATTAACAAATATGTGATTGCACTAAACAATATCACTCAAATCTTCATTTGACAAGAGGAATCATTCTCAATCTGAGTTGTAACATCACATGAAGAGCCTACACTTTCTTCATCTTCCTCATGCTCTTTGGTATAAACCATGGTGTGAGCCTTCTCTTTACACGAAATTATGAGTTCCACCCATCACTTCATCCTAGAAGGAATTACACTTTTGAAATCCTTTTGGATCATAGGTGAAGCAAGTGTCGTTACTTTTAGGTAACTTTTCTGATGCTTATTATTTCTCTTTTTCAATGGGCCCAACCCTTCGAATACAGAAGTTCTCCTAGTAGGTCGTCTGAGTCTATCAAAGAAGAAGGACTTTTATTAGAAGAAGCACACTCATCTTCTACATTAATGTAGTTATTGCTTGCCCTTCTTATAGAGATGCGAACTGGTGGTGCTTGGCTATATCCTAAGCCTTCGCGTGCTTACCTAGGTGTGCCTTCTGATGATAGTTTCCCTAGCCTAGATGGATCATTAGGGTTGTACCCAACCTTTCAAATAACTTGTGGGCATTTGGATCAAAGTCTTCTGTACGTTTTGTATGGAGTAACACATCTTGTGGCGGATTTAGAGCCATAAACATTCCCCGTAGCTTTGAAGACAAGTTTATCGCATCAATCAATTTAATAGGAAAAGTCAACCCTCCTAACATATTCCTTTGCATACCGGATGATTGACCCTCCTCTTTATTCACTTTTGGTACATAATTAAGTGTAGAGGCTGGCTTTCCCTTCGAGGGCATGGTCTTCCCCTCATTTGGACAACTGCTAGGCTACCTATTATCAATTTTCCCTTTTTCAATGGCCACATCAGTTGCTTGTCCTTTAAGCTTATCAGATTTGGTCGGTTTGTCACCCTCAAGGTTTACCCCTTTTACAACATAACTCTTCAAATAGAACTTTGCATCAGCAAAATGTGGCTCAACTTCAGTGTAAGGATTATTGTCAGCAACTATTTTCCTTTCAATTCCATTTTCGAGGTACTTCAAGCATTGATAGTAAGAAGATGAGAAAATTTTTTTCTTGAACACCCAAGGCCTTCTAAGTAATATGTTATATGAAGTCTTTGCATCAATCACATGCATCCATGCACTTGATCGCAAATCATCCATATGAATTTCTATCTTAATAGAGCCTATAGACCTCTGACCCTCTTGATTAAATCCTTGTATCAACAAATGACTTTCGCTAAGTTCTTCAGTCATGATGACAAGCTCTTTCATCGTATGTATGGGCAAAATATTGACCCCAGACACTTCATCTATCAAGGTTCTATTTATCTTCTTCTCTAGTATGTGACCCACCATGTACAAAGGACAAATATGTAGAGTTTCACCAAAAAGAAGATCATCATCTATAAATGTGATCTTTGTATCATATGCATGTACTTCTTGAAGAAGAGGTTTCATAGACTTCTCGAAAGATGAGGGAGATGCTTTCGATGGGATTTCACCCATCGCTTCTTCCTTGTCCACAGGAAACATCTTTGGTGAGATATCACTTGTTGTTTCTTCTTTGTTAGCAAAAGACACCTTTGATGGAGTTTCATTCATTGCTTCTCCCTTGCCAGCACTAAATCATGATGTCTCAACATTATCTTAAGTAGCCTCCATACAGAACCAACCTGGCAGGAATTCCCCCAAAGTCACTGGACATCGTTGTTTTTGGTATTGATGTACTTCTAGCTTTGACCTCTTTGGATGTTTGATTGATTTCTACTTCTTTGATCTCCTCACTGCCCTTTGTCAGATTGGTTTCTCAAACGATTCTTTCTGTGGACTAGTGTTGTTTCGTCTCCACCTAGTCACAAAAATCTAGCCTTCATTATCATTTGTATCAATTTGGGACTTTTCTCGCTCTAATGACCCTTCTTTTCAGATGCACATATTCAGATTGGGTCAAGCGAGGCAAATATGATAGAGATGTTATTAGAGCTCACCTTTCCATCATCAAGGACAATTTTCTTTTCATTAGCCAATTGCATAACCTTATCCTTGAAGACAAAACATTTTTCAAGAGGGTGACCTATAAGTCTATGATACTTGAAATAATTTGGGTCATCAGTCTTCCCAGATTCATCGGGCCGTTTCATCTCTGGATACTCAATGAGCTTTAGCTCAATCAATTCATCAAAAATTTCAAGAACATCAAAATTTAGAAAAGGGTATTCCTTTTCTTACATCTCCCTCAAGGTCAACTTTCGATTTGGACGCTGTTGAAAAGTTGTCTCTATGCTTTGTTTCTTACTTTCTTTCATAGTAAACTTCACCAGCGCCACAGTGACATTCATGGATTCTTTGTTGTCGTTCCTGGGCAAAAATTTGCTCTATTTCCTAGGCTCCTATTTGTCCTTTCTTTTGCGAGGATCATGAACAAGCATCCCATCCTTTCCAACAGAAGACATGCTCAATTCCATATCGTGGGCACAAGTAGCCAAGTCTTCAAAAGACTTAGGCTTGATTCCTTTAAGATGTAAAGAAGCCCCCAATGCATCCCTTGGATACATATTTCTATAGCAGAAGCTTCAGTGAGTTTATCTTTGAAATTTAAACTCGCCTTTCTCCATGATTTATGAAATCAATGACTGGTTCATCCTTTCTCTGACGAGTATTCGTGAGCTTTACCATGCTCACACTGCGTCTCATGATGTAATGTTATTAAGCAATTCATGTTCTAGTTGCTCCCAACTACCAATAGAATTAGGCTCAAGATCAGTGTACCGGTCAAATGTGTTTCCCTTTAAAGGAGCGGACGAACTGCTTGACCAAATAGTTTCCATACGTCCAGCATTGTTGTATGTCTCTACAAAGTACGCAACATGTTGCTTTGGATTTCCTTTTCCCTCAAACTATTGGAACCTAGGAGGTTAATAACCGGCAGGAATTTTGAGATTATCAATCCTTACAGTGTAAGACTTGGCATACATATGGGAAGACTTAGTGGAGACCTCTTTTCTAGAAAATCTTTCAACTGATCCTTCAACTCTTTCAACTAAGCCAGCGCCCATATTATAGGGAGGAATAGTGATAGGTTGAATATCCGGAAGAAGATCTATGCTAAAATCTACTTCCCTTTCGGGAGGGCTACTGGGCAAGTCTTCCGGGAACACATCCGGAAACTCATTCACCACCGGAACTAACTTGAGAGTAGGTAATTCAGAATCCACATCCTTAACCCTCATAATGTAATATATACATCCCTTGGAGATCATCTCCCAAGCTTTGAGGAAGAAAATAAACTGACCCTTAATAGCGGAGTCACTACCCTTCTATTCAACAACGGGCTCACCGGGAGGTTGGAACTAGAACTTTCGGCTTCTGCAATCTATAGAGGCATATGATGCATACAACCAATCTATACCAAGAATTATATCAAAATAATACATTTCAAGTTCCACAAGATCACACAGAAAAACCTTATGCAATACCGAAATAGGACAACCACGATAGATCCTATGTGCAACAACAGATTCACCCATGGGAGTATAATCTGAGTAAGGATCCCTCAAAATTTTCAGACTCAAACCAAATTTAATAGCCAATAGAGGAGTTACAAAAGACAAGTTTGCACCCAGATCAAGTAAAACATAAGCATTAATCAAAGATCTTTAACATTTTAGTCACGACATTTAGAGCCTCCTCAACCTCCTGACGTGCATGAAAAGCATAGAGCATGTTGTTCCTTGGAGCAACACCTTGAGGAACTCTTGGCTAGTATTGTCCAACTCGAGCCACCTGATCTTGACCCTTCTGAGGGTTCTTGGGACAATTAGCAACCTTGTGACTCTTATTACTACACCCAAAGCAAACAACCAAATTCCTCCAAACATTCACCCGTGTGGGGCTTCCCACACTTATCACACAGAGGATATCCCTAACCACCACCAACAAATTCCCTAGGAGGAGGCACCTTAGCAGTAGAAACTTGAGCACCCGAACCTTGGCCCTATTGGAAGCGACGAAAATCACCACCTCGAGAGCAGGAGAACCCACCATCAAAACAGGACCTCTTAGGATCATGCACTCTCCTCCCTTGAGTTTCTCCCCTTCAATTTGTTCAGCATAAACCATAAGTCTAGAGATGTCCATATCCTAATTAAGCATGGCCATACAACATTCTTGTACAAGCAAGTCAGAGATACCTAAAATGAACTTGTGCATTCTTGCATGAGGGTCAGCTACAAGTGTCGGAGCATACTTAGAGAGCTTAGTGAACTTGAAGGCATAATCCCTCACACTCATATTACCCTACCTAAGGTTGATAAACTTGGTCATCTTGGCTTCCCTGAGCTCAAGTGGGAAGAAATGATCTAGAAAGGGAAGCTTAAACTCTTCATACTTAATAACATCACCACAAACCGTCTCCATAGACCACTGAGTATACCAGGCTTATGCTATATCCTTCAATGGATAGGCAGCCAGTTCAGCCCTCACCTCAAAAATGACATCCATGACATTCAATACTTTGGAGAGCTCATCAATGAACTCCTGAGCATCCTTGTCTGCTTTAGACCCGAAGAACTCCAGAGGATTCATTCGGGTGAAACCTCGCACTCTAGAAGCCGGAGTGGGATCCCGAGGTAGATTGGCCTTCCTAGTCTGAGTAGTCACCACTTGGGCAAGCAAGGCAAAGGCGTACGAAATTCACCATTAGAGATAGGCTCATCCATAGGCCCTTGAGGTGCTTGACCCTCATTAGCCGAGACTAGTCTTGCAAGTATTCCACGAGGCATGTTCTGAAATAGAGCAAGGATACCATCAAGGTCAAGAGCTAAACCAACTATTCACAACATGAAATAAGACATAAAGAAGTGACACAATTCCTAGAACATCGTCATAGCCTCCCACTAATAGGCATAGTGCGCTTCACGCCCATAAATAGTACTCTGCTTAACGCAGCATGTTGGACTCCGAGGATCATTTACAAACCTATGACTCTGATACCATATTTTTCACGATACAGACCTAGGGCCTAGATGTGACACGATAAATAGGACTCACTTTATGGGGTAATTTGGGAATTAGGATCTTTCCATCACAACATATAATCAAGCCATAAATCACATAACCAACTCACATAATGATAGTCAAAGATAGTAAATCCATAACATAGACTTTGACCATAACACATAGCATAAAATGTAATGAGGTTTACAAGGTGTCCAACAATGCCTCTACATAGATGGATCGGGGGCCAAGACATTCCCTGGGATCACCCTCAAATATATAAAACAATGAAAGTATCATAGGTAGAAAGATGGTGGATTATCCTTGAAAGATAGGACTCACCACTATAAGTAAACTTGGAGTCCGAGCTAAGCGTCAAACGGTGGATGATCAAAGTCCTCGATCCCTACAAGGTGAAATCATGTAGGCAAGAGTATGTGTTAGTACGTTTGAATGTACTAAGTATGCAGGATGCAATATATGAACTTACCAAAACCTGCATTTTCATGTTAGATGACAAGGGCACATATTATAAAAAGAGATATATAACAAGGAACATAATATAACAAGATGTCATGTAACCAATAATGCATGAAGTGAAAACGATGCTCTTTCGTATATAGTGCAGATGTGACCTCAACCTACATAAGTAAGACCAAGAGAGATATTACTTGGAATCCTGATGAAAATCCCTCACCAATAAAGAGGTGATCTACTTGCCAAAGGTAAATCATACTTCACCTTATGGGCAACCTTATTTCGTATAAAGCAACCTTTCTTACGGGCAACTGATTTCTAATAGGATTTTCACATAAAGCATATCATATTATTTTATTTCTTCTCCTTACGGGCAACCCCATTTTGGAGGAAAATTTCTTTAGGGGCAATCCCATTTCGGAAAGGAACCTGTGCTAGGAATATAATTCAAGAAAAGAGAGAGGAACCCTCATTCCATCGGTCCTAAGTTGTCATCCCACAAGAATACTTATAATATACATAATTATACATTCTTTCAAAGTGTTACAAGTCTTGCCAAAATATTTCCATGCACAATTGGGCTTAAAAGCCAAACATAATTCAAAATAGTTCATACTTAGACTCAAATGCCAAAACTATACTTTCATAGTCATAATACTCATGCAAAGGAATAGCCTATTTATATACAAAATGGTGCAAGCACCAAATTGCTCAAATTACCATAACCAACAGACATATATATGATCACATTATTGTCATAACCAATATCTTATCAAAATCATATCATATAACGTAATTGGGCTTAACCCATAACATAATTTCCATAAATTCTCATGAACATGCTTAATGTATATACTATGAATGATGGAAGAATGACATGGGTATTTTAGCTTCAATCTAAAATCATTAATATAATATGAAATTTAAATTAAAAATATAGTTAAACCACATTTGAATCATAATATAATCACCCATGCTTAGATTCAAATTTTTAAGGGACCATGCGTATTCAAATATTCATAATAACCATGTATTTCAATATTTCAAAGCTTAATTCATCTTTAAATCCATAGATAAACATAACTCATTCATTGTTGAAATTTAAGGATTTAAAATATTTTAAAACCCCGAATTAAAGTAAGCAAAATTTATATAAATTTCTTGAAAATAGTTTGAGTCTCATTGATTATAAATAACCAAGGATTAAACCCACATACCTTCACCAAAAAACCCCAAAGAATTTTAAGAAAACTTGAGTTCGTTTGCTCCTTATTTGAATTTTCACAAGAGTTTCTTTTTGAGAGTTGTTTTGAGAGTGTTCAAATTATGAGGAATGAATTTTGAATGTTGAAATAGATTTTAGGTCTTTAGATGACCATAGGAGGGCATAGGGATCCCCAAAAGATCAATAGAAATAATCGGATTTTCAAAAATGCCACTAATGAATCGAAGGAAAAATTTACCAAAACCATTTCACTTGAGGCCAAATGGCCCGTGTGGCACTCCATGGTTCATGTGGAGTGCCCGTGAAGCAATACTTAGATGAGTTTCTAGAAATTGCAATCTTGAACCAACACTTAAATTTTTCACACAAGGCTCACCATACAGACACCTTTACGAGCCGTGTGAAGCCACTTGGTTTTTGTGGCGCTCCCATCTCCCCAAACTTAGGAAATATTTATGGAAAGTTATGAGATAATGATTCTATACTTGGAATATTTTCACTCCAAAAGCTTTGTGGAGGGCCTCACAACCCATCCCATACCACACGACTGGTGTGACGGGGGTGTGGCACCTCACTTAGCCCCAAATTATGGGATTTCAAGATCAAGCCACTTCATGGCTCCTCAACACGATCCATGACGTGTCACATGGCTCGTGTGAGGTGCCGGTGAGGTGTGCCTTTGCTTGTAGCACACACCAAGGGCCACCATTCAAAATTAAGGCCAACTATTGCCTCACTGGAGGCCACACGACTCGTGTGACCTCACACTGGTTGTGTGGTCTCTCTTGAGATGACACTTGATCAAAATTTTATCCGAAACAAGTTTTCTCAATGTCCAACGATGTCATACACCACCCCGGTCATTACATTTATAGAGTATTATTTTCAAAAGAGACTTTATGCTGCCAATGTGTATTTTGATCGTACACGTTTGAAGCATGAGAAGACAAATCCTTAAAAAATAATTTTGAGGTCATACTTAAAATGTAGGAGTTCTTTTCTTGTGATAAAAAAAAATTCAACTTAATGTCTAATATAAATATGGAAGAATGAGACATGAATTTTCATTCTTGTTGATGTTGGATTCCCACAAAAGTTTTTTAGAGTATATGTGATATTATGGTCATTGCATTTTTCTGTTACTAGTATATGATATGATAATTGATATGACTAGTATAAAATGAACAAGGTATTAACTTCAAACAATATTTTTATTTGATAAAATTGTAATAAGTAAAAACAAATTTTTTGTACAAAAAAAGGTTACCTCATGGAGGGTATTTTCGAACTCAATTTTTTTTATATATTGTTCTTACTTACTTGAGTCAAACTGATTATTAATCAACATTTGAGACATGTCAATTACAAAACCTTGTGATAACTGAGCAACTTAGAAGTTTTGCCTAACTTTAAGTGTAATAAATTAAAATGTCAAGTTTGTGTTGAATCTAAGTATGCTAAGCATCCATATAAATCTGTTAAAAGTAATTTCAGTCCCTTAGAAATGATTCACATTGACATTTGCGGAATTAAGTCAACACCAATTCATGGTGGAAAAAAGTATTTTATAATTATTTTTTTTTTATGATTGTACTATATACTACTATGTGTATAGTAAAGGTGAGGCAATTAAAGCATTCAAGCAATACAAAAGTGAAGTTGCAACACAACTGAATAAAAAGATCATAATGATAAGGAGTGATAGGGGTGATGAATATGAATCTCTTTTTGAGGAAATATGTTTGAAACATGAAATTATTCATCAAACAATAGCTCCTTACACACCTCAACCTAATAGAGTTGCTGAAAGTAAAAAAAAAATACTTAAGGAGATGATGAATATCATGTTAAATAGTTCTGATCTGCCCCAGAACTTGTAGGAGGAAGCTATCCTTACGGCTAATCGGATATTCAATCATAGTAAAACACAATCTCTCTCATATGAAAAAATAAAAAGGGAGAAAGTCTAACCTTGAATACTTGAAAGTGCGAGGGTATTTGACTAAGGCCCAGATTCTTAAATCTAAAAAGATGAAAATAGGACCGAAGATGATTGATCGTGTATTCATAGGATATGCTATGATAGCAAAGCATATCGATCTCTGGTGCATAGATCAGAAAATCTTGACATTCATATTAATATGATAATTGAATCAGATAATACTGAATTTTTTAAAACAATATCCCCAAAAGAATATGAATAATCTTGTGAAGGAACAAATTGATCTCGAGAAGAAACAAAGAAGAGTGAACATAATGAGGAAAATATAAGGCATAGCAAATATCAAAAAGGACATCTACTTCCTTTGGATCAGATTTTGTAACATTTTTGTTAAAAGACGAGACTCGAACCTTCAAAGAAATTATGACTTCTTCAGAAGCACAATATTGAAAAGATATAGTCAATAGTGAGATTGAATCCATAATGAATAATCATACATAAAAATTGGTTGATCTTCCTCCTGGAAATAAACCCTTAGGGTCCAAATGTATTTTTAAAAGAAAAATAAAAATTGATGGTACTATTGATAAATATAAAGCAAGGCTTGTTATTAAAATTTAGACAATATGAAGTTCTTGACTACTTTGATACGTACTCACTGGTAAATAGAATCACATCAATTTGAATGTTAATAGCATTTGCCATGGTGTATGGTCTAAAAATTCACCAAACATATATGAAAAAAACCTTCTTAAATAGAGACTTAGAGGAAAAAATCTATACGGAACAACCAGAAGGATTCATAGTTCCTGAAAATAAAAAGAAGGTGTGCAAATTTGTTAAGTCATTGTATGGACTAAAATCAACACATAAACAATGACATAAGAAATTTGACTAGATAATATTGTCAAATGGTTTCAAAATTAATGAGTGTGACAAATGTGTTTATATTAAGAACACTACAAATAAAGTTGTCATTGTTTGCTTACATGTGGATGATATATTAATAATGAGTAACGACATTGCTAACATAAATGCCACTAATCATATGCATGCTAGTAAGTTTGATATGAAAGACCTAGGAGTGTCTAACTTGATATTAGTGATTAAAATTCACAAAACTCCTCAAGGTGTAGCATTGTCTCAATCTTATTATATCTGAATGGTACTAGAAAAATTCAAGTATTTAAACTACAAATATGTCAAACCCTAATTGATCTGAACCTTGATCTTGTTAAGAATAAAGGTAAAAGTCAGTCTTAATTAGATTATGCCAGAGTGTTTGGATGTTTAATGTACATCATGAATTGTACATGACCAGATATAGCTTGTGCTCTAAGTACGTTGAGTGAGTACACAAATAATCGCAATCAAAATCATCAGATGGCAATGAAACGAGTTTGGTGTATTCAGAATACACTCAAAATTTTACTTTATATTATAACAAGTATCCATCAGTTGTTGAAGGACATAGTGATGCAAACTAGACTACTGGGTCAACTGAATCTAAGTCCACAAGTGGATATGTCTTTACTATTGGTGGAGAAGCAATATTATGGAGATCTTGGAAACAAACATGTATAGCTCGATCTGCAATGAAGACTAAGTTCATAGCCTTAGATAAGACTAGTAAGGAAGCTAAATGGCTTCAAAATTTCTTAGAAAATATTATATTTTGTCCTAAATCAATGGATCTTATATGCATACATTGTGATAGTCAAGCGACAACTGGGAGCATTATGTATAATAGTATATCTCGTCACATATGCCGAAGACATAATATCATTAGACAACTACTCTCTAGTGAAATTATCATGTACAAATTGACTATGCAAAGTCAAAGGATAACGTATCGGATCCATTTACAAAAAGCCTAATTATTGAGGGAGTTGAGAATTCCTCAAAGAGAATGGGACTATGGCCGAGGACAAATCATCGTGGCGGTATATCTACCTAGAAGACTGGAGATCCCAAGATCTAGGTTCAAAGAGATCAAACAAAGTCATTGATGATGGTTCAATATTATCAAAATTTTTACAAGGATCATTCTCGTGACAAGACAATGTTCAAAAACAAGAATAAGGTATTATGACCTTTTAATGATTTATAAGTTTGATACATGGTATATCAAATAGTGTTTCTATGACATTACACATTTAGAAATCACTTATGTAAGTGTGAAGTGTAAGCCGTTTCAAGGAGAATCTGGTAAGGTCAATTCTCTACGCACTTATGAACCAGGAAGTGTTCATGGCTGAAACGAATAAAATAATTAGAACCATAGATAGTGAAGGGTTTATTGTATGGCATATGGTTGTCTAGGTATAAACCAAAGTTCAACGGTTCAAAGATATCAAATCTACCAATTGATAGAGTATATCCGACATATGTTCACTACAGAAAGTTCAAAAGGAAACCTGCTTATCCAGATGCAACTAATCATTGCTTGTAACGTACACACTTGCCCGTTCTTTTCTTAAAGTCATTCCGCATTCATGTGGAGGATTGTTGAGTTTAAAAGGTGTGAATGAAAAATGAAGAGTTATAACTTTTCTAAAAAAATATTGTGACCTTCCCAAGTGGTTGTGACCTTTCCAATAAGGCACAAGAAGCACCTTTTGCTCTCTCTATATATAGAGAATTTTTCTACATTTCAAAATGAGTTTTTTCTGACTTCTTCTTCTTCTACACAAACAAATTTTAGTGTACTTTACTGCTATTGAGTGGTTCGCTGACACCGTGGTTTTAGGTACCGATACACTAATGAGTAAAATTGTTCTATTATGGGAGGATATATTCTATTAACCTTGGATACTTGAGGGGAATAATTTCCTTAAGGACACATTGTGTATTCAATAGGCTCGATTTTCTTCTTGTCAATTTTGTTTTTTGATTTTCTTTACAGATTTTGTTTCATTACTAGTTTTAGTTTCTAGATTTGAAAATTTGTTAGAATCTATATGATTATTGTTTTCACAAAGTTTTGTTCTACAAAAATTTTGTTATACAAATGTTTTTTTTTTTTTACAAAAGTTTTGTTTATTGCAAAAATTTTTGTTCTAAGTATTTTATTAATACTTGTTGAACAACAAGATCAAAGTCAGATAAATAAAAATAAAGAAGCAAATAAAGAACCGTTTTATACCTTTTCATTTTTTTTCAATTTCTTATATGTTTCATTTTACCCATATCATTCTGTATACTCAAAATTCTATCACATAATAGAAAATATGAACATAATTAACATCATTATTTTTCAACCTTCTTATTATGTCTATTTCCCCGCTATAAATAAACCAAAGGAAACAAACAGAGTCTGACATAAATAAGCACAGATGCTTTTGAATTAAAGTGTACATGACAAATGAAATTGAATTTTATAGAATAAATAAGATAATCATATGTAAGTATACTTGGGAGTTGGTGGGAGCTAAAGATTACATGAGTAAAAGAAATTAAATGGAGTATCTTGATCAGTGCGTTTTTTACTTCCTTTTCAATCGTTACTGATTCTTGATGTAATGATGATTATAAAGTTTGTGTATATTTTATTTTTTATCGACTTCATTTTGTAAAATTAATCTAATCATATAATATATATATATATATATATATATATATATATATATATATATATATATATA
>JAABOM020000012.1:11263691-11283722 GCA_011800125.2 Solanum clarkiae
GTGTATTGTGTGAGGTTGAGAGTTATTTTGTAATCTATTCTTGTAAGTAATAGAAGAAATTTTTCTCTCAAATTTGTATCTACCAACGCTCATTGATCCTTTGGCCTCAACAAATTTCTCTAACTTGCACCCTTTTTTTAATACTTTATTTAACGTTTTGTTGTTTTAATATTACAATTCTAATATTTTATATATTATTTAAATATATTGCTGCATAAATTATTCAGCGCATGCTGATAACATAAAAAAGACTACGAAACATTCAATTAAATAACGTGATGTAGCTCGACTGTTCATCCTTAATAGATTGACAAAACTATGGCTCGAGATGGATTCAAAAATCTCATAGATATGCCAGCAAGAACTTAAAGCTTACTACTCGGGTTTCTCATTGTCTCGGAGAACCTATGTAAGACAGTTGAAGGAGTCATTCAGCTGGACAAATTTCAATTTCCAAAATTCAGATTAAGATATGATAAATAAAATTTTCTATTTCAGTTAGTTACTTATAGTTTGGTCTAGGCCAGAGGTTTGAGAAAAATAAATTCAAGATAAAACTTCGTTTTTGCTCTCTTTTGTAACAGATTGAGCCATAAAATCTATTTTTCTTTTTTAAGAGGTAAAATTGATCCGCACTTCTAAGACATAAAATATACCTACTCTCAGGTCCTCTCACCTGAGTAGCTTTCTTGGAAAAAATATTAAAAAATATCACGTATTTTTTTTCATGTCATCTGGGCATAATCCAACTATTTCTCTTCCTAATTTTTAACTCAGTTCCAATAAAAAAGAAAAGAAAAGAAAAACAAGCTCAATATCTTCCATAGGGGTAAAAGAAAAAAAACTTTGATTCATCGCTGATAATATTATTAAAAAAATAATTAAATCTGATGAATTGCATCGAGTTGTCAATAACTTTTTCAAAAGAAAATCAATGCACTTTTAAGAAAACTTACGGACTTTCCTTGGTATTAAAAAAACTATATAGAATATTAAAAAGAAAATTATTTACAAAGAAAAAAGAAAAGAAAAATCAACATCCTTATGAAAATTGAAAATTTTTGTAGCGAAGATATAAAAAAAAATACTGGACATTTTAGAACAATATTTCGTAATTGATTTAGCAAAAAACAAGTTTTAAATCTATTGGACTGACTTAGTGAAAGTAGACTGAAAAGCACAATTTAGCACAATTAATATTTATATATTAAAAATAAATTCATAATTAAACTGAATAGATGCATCTAGGGAGAATTCACTAATTTCTAAATGTATCAAAATCCTAGGTAGTAAAGAAAAGTGGGATGCTATATTTTCAGGATTTGGATTCGTAAATCATTAATAGATTTTTGATCTATATCTTCCATTTTTGGGGGTGCATATCTTTGAAAGTACAGATGGAGAGAATAAACGAACTCCTCGAGGGATACTTAAGCCACTTTAGTGCAAACCAAAAGGACCGGAGTTGTTGGATGTTGCTCAGTCCTACTATAACTTAACTAACAACTAAAAAGTTCTACATCGAACTTCAGCCCCTTCAAGTTGGCCACGAGGTAACAACCTCTAACTCCCCACTCAATTGTGACATGAGGGGGCTTGCCTACCATCAGCCTACTTTGCCAAGAAGAGACAGGAGCGCAACGACCTTAGCCCAAATCTACTTAAACAACCTAAAGGCTTGACCTGATCTGAAAGTAGACCTTGTAGAAAAACGGACAGGAAAGGTAGCCTATAGACTTAAGCGACCAGCTCAATGAAAGCGATCCCCATATTCCATGTGAGCCAGTTGACTTCGATTAGACTAGACTGCCACAGAGAAGAATGTGCCGACGAGGGCACCACCAGATGTTGTAGATAAATCCACTTAAAGAAGAAACTGAGTGTATCATAGCTGACCGCAGCATGGGCTAGTCCATGCACCTATTACACAAGCGGAACACTACTTAGTCAAGTAGTAAGGCCAACTTGAGAGCGAGGCAAGCCGGGATTGGGCTGAGACTTAGGATTTGAAGACCAAGTCAAAGACTACTAGACGTCTCGCAAAGCAACTCTCAACGAGGACATGTTGAGATTGTTTGAAAAATAATAAAGGGAGCTTTTCCCTCCGCTTTAAATGTATTTACCCTGGCTATTCAAGGCACCTTTGTCCTTCACTTCCGTTTCCTTCCTAGGTATATTCCTATCCTACCTATCGAAATGAAAAAGAAATCCCCTTTACCAGGTTCAACACGAAATCATTCTAAAAAGTGTATTTACAGGTACCAAACGTCTATCCGTTCTAAAAAGGTTGGAACGAATAACACATTTCGAAAGCCTAGGAAATCTCTTTCATTTGCTAGTAATTGCCGATCATCCATACGACGATGAAAATTCCTTCTCAGGCCTTGTACACGCTGCCCGTCACACTATGGGAGCTGACCATGTCCAAAGTTATTGCCTTAATCACAAGGAGGGGGATGCCAAAGGTAGGGCTAGTGACTAGAATGAAGTCGTAATGAGGTAGTCATACTGGAAGATGCGGCTAGATCACCTCCTTTTCAGGGATAGCTAATACTTGTTGGGTATTTTGGTTTGACACTGCTTCATGCCCCCAAAAAAGAAGGGAGCTACGTCTAAGTTAAACTTGGAGATGGAAATCTTCTTTCCTTTCTCGACAGTGAAGTAAGACCAAACTCATGAACTTATTATCCTAGGTCGGAAAGTTGATAGGACCCTCTTTTTTACGTCCCTATGTTCACTCGTGTGGCGACATGGGGGCGAAAAAAGGAAAGAGAGGGATGGGGTTCTCTCGCACCTGAGCCTCATTATACTCAACTGAAGTGTAAGGTATAAGTGAATAAAATAGAAGAGATGAAGTCAAATTATATAACTGGCATCCGTTGATTTTTAAAATATAAAATTATAAATGAAAAGTGTAAATTAAAGTGATAAAGTATAAAAGATTTTATATTTGGTGATCAAATGATATATTAACAGTAGAGTTGAAAGATTAAAATAAAACAAGATTGAAATGAGTGTCAAATGAAAAATGAGAGAAAGTTAACGGTTGGTTTATGCATTCGGTCATCGTTTACTTAGTTCTCCTATTTATTTTTTTATTATTTATTTATTTATTTTAATTTGATATTATTTTTAATTAATTTATTTAAAAGAATAATATATTTTATTAAGAAGCTTTAATTATAATAATTAAAACATCATGATATATTTAAAATAATTTACAATTATATAAATATTAGGAAAGAAATTGAAGGGGAGGATGGTGATTAAGATTAGAAGAGAATTCATTAGAATATAGATTTGGGAAGGAGGAGGGTAGGCATAATTTAAAGAAGGAGAAGTGGGGTCGGAGAAGCGCCAACCACCATATGATGGCACATGGTTGCATTACCAACTTGGGTGGTGGCCCTAGTCCCCGTAGCTAAGGCTATTTTTCATTTTATTGACCTTCCATTATTGCCAATTTTCTTGTGCTCGACGATGTTTTCAAATTCGTCTCCTTTTTGTCCTTAGAATCCCTACAAGCCAATATTTTCATCAAGAGTATTTATATTTTTAGAATGTAAATGAGTGATTTTTGTATCAAAGATGTTCAATAATTAATATATATCAAAATAGCAATATTTAACATATATACTCTTAAATGTTTTCTAACAAATGGTGTTTATTTGATCACTCTTAAATGAATATAACTAGTGCTATTCATGATTATGGTTAAACAACTAAGTCGAACTGCAATTTGAATCAAACCGATTAAAAAATTCGATATTTGATTTGATTTGGCTCAATTTGATTTTTAAATTTTGAAAACCGATATTATTTGGTTTGGTTTTGGTTTTACTAAAAAAAATCCATAAGAATAACCAAATCGAACCAAATAATTATATATGTAAATTTTATAATTGTTTATATAGTATTCATATAAATAGTATATAAATATTTGTTATATTTTAATTAATTTAAATTTTTAACTTTACTATTTATATTTGAAAATTCGCTTGTTAGTGTTTTGGAATATGATTTTCTTGTACCACATTCCCTGGGTAGTTATTTGATTGTTAAGCTTGGTTTTTTTATGAAGATTTGATCTTTGGTGTATAATGACTTTAGTATTGTTCAATTAAATCACTTTATTCATGTATAATAACTTTAGTATTACTTAACTACATCACTTTGTTCGTATAATAATAACTCAAGTATTATTGCTTAATTGAATTCACAGTAGCCTTTTGTGGATTATTCATGTACTAGGTATTTGTGTCTATCAAGATGTATATGCCCTCAACAAACGTATTACTTTCAAACTGAAAAATAACAAATAAATAAATAAACCAAACCAGTCTAAACTGACAATAACCAAATCGACGATTATTTTTTTATTTGATTTGGTTTGGTTTTAGAAATTTAAAAACCGACTAAATCGGTTTGGTTATAATTTTAACCAATATGTGATCCAAATCGAACCATAAATACCCCTAGATATGACTCCGCCCCTGTGTAAGAGTTAAATGTGAAAATATATTTTTAATTTTTTTAGTTTCATATTTAAATCATTAGATGTGTGAAAAAAAAACTATTAAATTATCATTTATAAGTTTGAAAAAACACACATCAAAGTAATATGGGATGATATAAGTATTATACTCTTTTTCTCTTAAAAAAAAATTGCCACATGAATTGCCGAGTTAATTCTCTAAATTGTCACCCAAGTCTTGAGAACTACCTTCAAATATCATATTTATTTCATTTAGGATTAAACTACCACTAGTTTCCTCCAAAAATACTTAATACTTCAAAACCCTCCTTCTGTCGTAGTCGGCATGCCATGTTATTAAAACCTCATAATAGACTTATCTAATCTATTTAATCCAAATTATAAAAAATATCTTTATTTTTTGAAAAACAGAATTAATTTATTTGAATTTCCATGCTTAAGAATCATTTTTAGTACTTAAAATATTATTTTCCTAAATTGTCAATCATATTTTAAAAATTGCTAAACAAATCACTTTTACCTTTTTAAAAAGACTAATATCACTTTTTATTACTATTTTTCTAAAATAAAACACTAAATACCTCAAAAGTATTCTTCTATTCTAGTTGACATGCCGTGTCATTACAATATTACATCATCATTATTAAAAATAGTAGATCCATTTAACTCATCAAATTTATGTCTCAAATATATATATACAAAAGATATTACAAGTAATTTAATTTACTGCAGATTATTCCATCAAACAAAATTTGATGAAATCGATAATTATTACCTCAGGATTTTTTAAATCCCTATATAAATTATTTGAAAATTTTAAGCAAGTGCTTATAAAAATGTTCTATGAAGTCAGCAAGGTTGACATAGCCAAAAGATGGTAAAACGGAGAAATTTATTATTTAAATTTTATGGAATTTATTTTTTAAATTTTATTTTAATTTAATTCTTCAATTTTTGTTCTTTTATGATTGTTATATTATATTTTATCTTATGATACAATTAAACATTAATATATATCTTTATCTCATCCCAAATTCAAGAAACACAAGTAATAATTAGTTGGGTTGTCTATTTTAATTCAATAGTATACGTAGTGTAAGCGATTTTTATTGTTATGATCCGAATCTAGGGCCTAGTCATGACGCGGCGAAGGTGACACCCGAAGGCATCCCATCCAAGCCTCTTGATCATATCATAAGCATACATAAGGTAAAGTAAGCAAAACATAAAAGAATAGCAAGAGGAACATAACAACATGTAACACCCCTCATGTTTATAGGCTTGGGAAACTAGGAGTTGAGATTTTTGCAGACGGGTCGATTTAGGAGCTACTGTACGGCCCGTAGATGCATTCATGAGTCATAGATGTTCTCGTGAAAAGTGTCCAATGAAATTAAAAAATTGAAGAAATTCTGAAAGTCGACTTACGAGTTATCAGACGGCCCATATAAATAATCACGACCCTCAGTAGGTCTTGTAGGAGGAGGCCCTGAGGAACCCGAAAATGTTTCTAAGTCTAGAGTCTTACTACGAAAGTTTCTACGGCCCGCAAGTTTATCAACGACCCATGCTGCATTTTCGTGGGTTAGGAGCTGCAATTCCAGTAGCTCAACTTTTGTGACACCCTGACCTACGAATCAAGATATGAGCCATAAGTTGATCCACGACCCATGGAAGTGGTTCCGTAGATGACTCCGACAGTTTTTAATGAAGGGTCTTTTTGACTTTTTTCAATCCATCTAAGTCCTAAACTACGCTGTTTTGACTACTCTAACTACCCTAATCGACTTAATCTATATCAAAGTCCTACTCCTAACTCATTCACAGTTTTTAATTCCCAAAATTTCTCTTAAGGGTTCATAATAACTGTCACAACCCAAAATCGCGCCGCAACTAAAGGAGGGTAAAATAAAGCAGAAACAACTCACATAACATAAGAAATCTCCCAAAACCTGGAGTCATGAGTACAAGAGCATCTAGATAATGCGAAAGGATAAATACAACTCTTCAAATAAGATACAAGACTATCTTAGATACAAGTCCGAGATAGAAGCAAATGAAAGGAACGCTCAAAGATCCATGATGATTCAAATATTGAGCCTCATCACTAAGATCTGGATGGATGGATAGTAACTCAGTTGGAGTGATCAACTACCCTATATGGGTCCTTGTGCTCGATCTGTAGGGAGGAAACAAAGTAGAGAATGAGCATACTGAAATATACCCAGTACATTCAATCGACTGGGTAGGAGAAATCGAAACAAATATGTAATAATACAAAATCCTATCCCTGCATCCAAAAGGTTAGTATACAGTTAAATATATACATAACAATGAATTAAGGTATTTTCAACATCCTATAATTACATATAACAATACATGTGAGTCTAATGCACAACTTATCAATCAAAATGCTAAGTGTTTAACAACCTTGCCACCTGTCTATGGTCAAGGTAATATTAGAATGCCTCCATCCTTCCATCTACTCGTGATCAAGGAAATATCATAATGTATCCACCTTGCCACCTGCACGTGGTCAAGGAAATATCAAAATGTCTCCACCTTGACACCTGCTCGTTGTCAAGGTATATAAGGTATGAATCTCGCCCTTGCCTTCTGCTAGAGTCAGGGGGCGATAGCGGTGTGCAACATAATCTCTTTGCCTCTTATCTGGGTCAAGGGGAAAGCACAAACAACATACACTAAAATGTAAATCCATAATGCAAACCAAATATGCATGTAAACATGTACAATAGCATTAAAACAGGAATACTGATGCATGAATCTCATAATAATCATATCAAGAAATAATATAAAGTGTCACAGCTAATGCCCAAATCGTCAACATGTTTCAGATTATCATAATATATCAATAGTCAGGAATAACAATAATACTGGACCTTACTCATCCAAATAGTGCGAGTATATCAATAATACCATACCTTACTTGTTCCAACTATACATATATGTGTCACGATCCGGACCTGGGGTCTAAGAGTGACATGGCTAATGGAAACTCGAGGGTCCCCAAATAAGACTCAAAGTATCCACATTTACATCATCGGTTCGACATCACATAACGAAATAGTAAACACATAGTTCTATCAATTAAAAAAGTATGACTCACGCTATAGAAATATCATTAGGATAGGGATTAGCATGATTCACATAACAAATAACATATAAGAACTAAGGGGCGGATAAGTATGACTCACATTATGAGGATAAAAGGGACTAAGAACTTTCCATGTTTCCCATCTCATTATAACCATATCTTCATAACATAAGCGTAACACAATATAATCATAGGCATAGCCTCATAAGCAACACATCAAGTATAACAAGATAGTACGTAGAGTTTACAAGATGTTTGACAATGCCTCTAACATATGGAATAGGACGGGGGCCAAGACATATCCTATGCTTACCCTTAAAGTAAGGACATAAAGCATCATAACATAGTAAGTGGATAGAAGATGGTTTGTCCTTGGATGATAGGGCTTACCACAAGAAATTCCTTGCCAATCAACTATTGTGTTGATTGCACAGAGTGCCTATTTCTATTGTGTTGGATTGGGGTTTGGGGTTCACTTCTCACTTTTAGAAGGATCTATAGCATGGTTTAGATATCCGAATGGATTTGAATTTCAGCCTCCACCTCCATACTAATGGACAGTTTGAGATGATGATATTGTGCTAGAGAATATGCTTTGGGCTTACGCAATAGAGTTTGGGGCTCATTGGGATCAAAGTTTACCCTTGAATCAACATCCATGTTATAACTTGCATCATATTATTGAAACGCCCCAAAAATGTGCTTCAAAATGCCAATAATCGTAATTTTCATATATCTCTATATCTCAAAATTCATGCGTGATATCAAAAATCTGACTTCATATTCATGATCAAGGGGAAAATGAGTGGGAAATGGGTATAACCCCAATTTTAGAGGAACTGTAGCGAAAAATAATTTTTCAAAAAATTTGATTTCCAGTGGCGATCCGCGCCTTAGCAACGATGCGCCAGGGTGTGGATCAGTGTTAATTTTTCCTGAAAATTCCATTTTGGCCCAAAGGTCTTGGGGTCACAGTCCTATGCCCACATATGCATGAAAATACCTATACTTAGCCATTTTTCAACTATATATCACTCAAGACCCTCTCAAAATCCTCTCTAACACTTAGCCAAATATTTCATCTAAATTAAAGTGTCCCAAGCTTAATCCCGGATCTCAAGAACTCTATTCAAGCTCAAGTCTCCTTCAAAACTACATCAAGAAAACCCATATTTGAGGTGTGTGGGTTTCAACCATTGGATCCATTCACCCATGGTGCCCAACCTTCCTATTTTACGAAAATTGCATGCTTTCAAGTTTTATTACTTATGGGATTACTTATTATGGATTATAATTATAAACTATATTAGAGGGTTTATGAAATGTTGATTGAAAACATATGTCTACCTATTTCAAACTTGTACTATGAGATGGTTTATCTATTATGACTATGCATGTTATGAGCTATGAAACTATGATCTATTATGAGATTTGATGATAGATTTCAAGGTATATTACATGAGGGTTTTACTAGGTGTGGGTGGGTTGATTTACATTAAGTTTTCTCATATTATCGTACTCTTGAATTGCATGGTTTTGAACAAGTATTACATACCCACCAAATGTTTGATAAAATGTCTTGACAAGGATTCTCAAGTTGTTAATGGTTTATTACATAGTTTATAAGTCAAGTGACTTTATGATGAGTAAAGGATTGTATATGTGCATTGAATTCGTGACCAGTATCTATAGTATTGCAAGTTGACCACACCTTGTTGGGGAGTGACATGCCCAATCACCTTGTTGAGGGGGTAACAAGCCCTTGACCAGCTTATCGGGGGGTGACATGCTCGTACTACCACGTCAAGAGATATGTACCTCAATCATCTTGTCAGGGGTGACATGGGTGTGTACCTTGACCACCTTTTTGGGGGGTGACATACTCGTACAACTATATTGAGGGGTAGATACCTCGACCACCTCACCTAGGGGGTGACATGCCACGGTTTCCAAGTAATAGTTGCTTGGTCTATGATTATGGTCTCTTCCCACACATGTAATCTATATTTTCAAGTTATATGATTTACTTGCATGTTTTACTTCAAGCATTGATCATGCATGCCATACTGATATTATACTTATCCATTGCTTATAACTATGCATTTTGACTATGTTGCCTTATGTCTTATTGCATTGCATCCTACATACTTAGTATATTCAAACATACTAACGTATGCTCTATGCCTACATGATATTACCATGTAGGAATTAGAGTACCTCTCGATCATCCTCCACGTGGCTAGTTCGGTACTTTGAAAGATAAAATTTGGTGAGTCCTCAAGTCCGGGGACACTAGCTATACTATTCTTACTACTGATGTCTCTTTTTATTAAACACTTGATACTATGAGGGTGAGCCCGGAAAGTATTTTGGCCTCTGCTCCAATATATGTGTAGAGGTTTTTTTGGAACAATTGATGTATTTATGCTTGAGTTTGACTCTTGAGTATTTTATTATTATCCAAGACTTCCCTTAGTCTCGTTTCCCTTATATATATCTCTTGTTGTTTTTTACTTTGCTACCGTGACCAAAGATGTGTGTATAATATGCTAAGAGATTTGTTTGGGGTCCCTTCGGGTTCCCATTCGTCGTGTCACGTTTAGTCCCTGGGCTTGGGTCTTGACAAACTTGGTATTGGAGAACTAGGTTGTTAATGGTCCTAGGAATCCAACACATCGCATCGAATAGAGTCTTATTCATGGTTGTGAAGTGGACCACAACTATGAGTGAGAAGCTATGGGGCATTTTAGGAAATGTTTCCCTTCTTCATAATCTATGTCGTGCTACAGAAGTTAACTTAAGGCTTTTTCCTCTAATGAATGTTTTTTGATATTCTAGATTATGCTTATTCCAAAAGGAAGAATATAGTGGGTCCGTACTCGAGGAGCAACTGGCCCTTCCCGCTCCTCAAGCTCCACAAGATGGGGGAGTGGCCCGTGATGAGTTCTGAGATACTATCAGCATGTTGGCTCATTCTATGGCCAACCAAATTAACCAAGGGTCCCAAACTCCTCATGCTCCTACTTCGGCCTTTAGGGTGAGGGATTTTACTAGGATAAATCTATCGGAGTTCCATGGGTCTAAGGTGGATGAGGATCCTCAAGAATTTATTAATAAGGTGTATAATGCGTTGTCCATTATGGGGGTTAATTCAGAGGAAAAAAGTGGAGTCGGCAGCCTACCAACTCAAAGGATAACTCAAATATGGTTCACTCAATGGAAGATGGAAAAGGGGAATGGTATATTATCCCTTGGAAGAGGTCAAAGCATTGTTTCTCAACTGATTCTTCCCCATTGAGCTAAGAGAGGTGAATATGATGGAATTTATGAATCTAAAAGAAGGGTCTATGAGTGTGAAGGAGTATGCCCTCAAGTTCAACCAACTGTCCAAGTATCCCCCTACAATTGGTTGTCGAGCCAAGGTCAAGGATAAAGAAATTTGTGTCAGGTCTGTTCGAGTTGGTTAATAAGGAGTATCGTACCGCTATACTAATAGGTGATACGAATTTGTCCCATCTCATGACATATGCCAAACAACTAGAGGATGAAAAGCTTAGAAAAAGAGGAAATAATGAGTCTAAGAAGGCTCGTTATGAAGGTGGATTCCAAAATTCCAAGGGTGGTCAGTTTCCTCAAGGCCACAACTTCCAAGGCCAAGGGTCTTCTAATGCTCCTAATAGAAGGTTTGCAAATGACAACCCAAGGTTCCAAGGTGGTAGTAGTGTGATGCCTAACCCTATGTGCCAAAGATGTGGTAGGAGCCATAATATCCCATGTTTGAAGAACTCTAATGCTTTCTATGGTTGTGGAGAAGTGGTTCATAAGTTGATTGATTGTCCTCGTAATCGAAACGAGGGTAGAGATGGTCATTCACAAGGCGAAGGTGCAAATGGGGGTCCTAAGGGAAGAGGAGGCCAACAAAGGGATGCTCAAAGGCCAAATAGATTCTATGCTCTTCAAGGGAGACAAGGGATAGATTAGGTGCCCGATGTCATAACCGGTATGTTAAAGATTTTTTATTTTGATGTGTATGCATTGATAGACCTGGGTGCCACTCTTTCTTTTATTACTCTTTTGTTGCCAAAAAGCCCCATGTTAGTCCCGAATTATTGTGTGAGCCTTGTGAAGTGTCTACCCCCATTGGTGAGTCCATTATTGCTAAAAGAGTCTATAGAAATTATCCCGTGTTCAGTTTGCATAAAATCTTGCCTTGTAATTTTGTTGAATTAGATATGGTGGATTTTGATGTCATTCTTGGGATGAATTGGTTACATGCATATTATGCTTCTATTGATTGTAGAACATGTAGAGTTAAATTTCAATTTCCTAATAAAACCATCCTTGAGTGGAAAAGTTGTGATGTAGTGGTCAAGGGTAGATTCATTTCTTGTCTTAAAGCCCAAAAGTTAATTTCTAAAGGGTGTCTCTATCATCTTGTGAGGGTTAGGGATGTTGAGTCCAAAGTCCTTCCTATAGAGTTGGCTCCAGTGGTTAATGAATTTCTTGATGTCTTTCCTAATGAGCTTCTTGGGGTTCCTCCCGAAAGGGAAATAGACTTTGGTATAGACCTTTTTTCCGACACTCAACTTATTTGTATTCCCCCTTGCCATATGGCCTCGACGGAGTTCAAGGGGTTGAAAGAACAGTTGAAGGATTTTTTGGAAAAGGGTTTTGTAAGGCCTAGTAAGTCACCTTAGGGTGCACAGTTGTTGTGTGTGAAGAAAAAAGATGGTTCTCTTAGAATGTGCATTGATTATCGACAACTTAACAGAGTCACCATAAAGAACAAGTACCCTCTACCAAGGATTGATGACCTTTTTTTATCAACTACAAGGGCTAGTGACTTCTCTAAGATTGATCTTCGGTCCGGGTATCACTAAGTGAAAGTGAGGGAGTGTGACATTCCCAAGACGGCTTTTTGGACTAGGTATGGACACTTTGAGTTTGTGGTTATGTCATTCGGGTTGACTAATGCACCGACTATATATGGATCTCATAAATAGGGTCTTTAAACTCTACCTTGACTTGTTTGTGGTGGTTTTTATTGATGAAATCTTGATTTATTCTCATAGTGAGGAGGAGCATGTGAATCACTTGAGGTGGTGTTGTAAATCTTGAGGGAGGAGAGGTTGTATGCAAAATATGAGAAATGTGAGTTTTGGTTGAAAGAGGCTGCATTTTTGGGACATGTGGTGTCGGATAATAGCATTAAGGTGGATTCTTAGAAGACGGATGTGATTAGAAATTCGCCTAGACCTTTGACTCCATCAGACATTAGAAGTTTCTTGGGTTTGGAGGGTTATTGCCGGTGGTTTGTGAGTGACTTCTCTTCTATTACTTCTTCTATGACTAAATTGACACAAAAGAAGGTGAAATTTGTGTGGACCGATGAGTGTGAAAAGAATTTCCAAACTTTAAAAGATAAACTTGTCTCTGCTCCTATCTTGCCTCTACCAGAAGGGTTAAAAGGGTTTGTTGTATATTGTGATGCCTCAAGAATTAGCTTGAGGTGTGTTTCGATGTAAAGTGGTAAGGTGATAACATATGCCTCTAGACTACTTAAAGTACATGAGAAGAATTATCCCACCCATGATCTTGAATTAACCATGAGTAAATATATCATAGTAGCCTCATTTATTTCATATCATGGTTCAGGCGTTATTTGCTTTGATAATTTAGCATCACTACTTGCTTGAGGTTCATGTTGATGTGTTTACTGACCATAAGAGTCTCCAATATGTATTCAACCAAAAAATTCTTAACTTGAGACAAAGAAGGTGGTTAGAGCTCTTTGAAAATTATGATATGAGTGTGTATTATCACCCCAACAAAGCTAATGTTGTGGCCGATGCTCTAAGCAGAGTGTCTATGGGTAGTCTAGCTCATGTCGATGATGGTGGAAAAGAGGTGGTTAGAGAGGTTCAGCGGTTGGCTAGATTGGGGGTTAGGTTGGATGAACTTGATAATGGTGGTGTAGTGGTGTTGGTGGTTCTAAGTTTTGATTGATTGAGGAGGTAAAAGCAAAACAAGATCTTGACCCCGCCTTGTTAGAGTTGAAGACCTTGGTGAAAGATGGTAAAGTGGAGGCTTTCTCCCAAGGGGGAGATGGTTCCCTTAGGTAACAAGGTAGATTATGTGTGCCTAGTGTTGGTGACTTGAGAAAGAAGATTTTAGATGGGGCTCATAATTCTTCCTATTCTATTCACCCCAGTTATACAAAGATGTATAGAGATTTGAGGGAAGTGTATTAGTGGGGTGGTATGAAGAGAGACATTGCCAAGTTCATGTTCAAATGTTACAATTGCCAACAAGTCAAAGATGAACAGTAAAGGACAGGTGGCCTAGCCCAAGATATAGAGATTCCTACCTAAAAGTGGGAGGAAATCAACATGGATTTTGTTGTTGGGTTGCCTAAGACTAGAAAGCATTTTGATTCTATTTAGGTTGTTGTGGGTAGAATGACAAAATCAGCTCACTTCCTACCGGTCAAAACTACTTATGGTGTCGAAGATTGTGTCAAATTATATGTCTATGAGTTGGTTAGATTGCATGGGGTGCCTTTGTCTATCATTTCGAATTGTGGTATTCAATTCACTTCTCAGTTTTGGAGGTCCTTCCAAAGAGGTCTTGGTACCAAAGTTAAGCTTCGCACGGCCTTTCACCCTCAAATGGATGGTCAAGCTGAGAGGATTATCCAAACTCTTGAGGATATGCTTAGACCTTGTGTTTTGGAGTTTAAGGGTAGTTGAGATAAACATCTTCCACTCATTGAGTTTGCCTACAACAATAGCTATCACTCAAGCATTGGTATGACTCCTTTTAAAGCTCTTTATGGTAGGCATTGTAGATCCCCAGTTAGGTGATTTAAAGTGGGGGAAATAGCTTTGTTAGGTCCGAATTTAGTCATAGAAGCCTTAGAGAAGGTGCGGTTGATAAGGGAGATATTGAAAATAGCCCAAAGTAGACAAAAGTCATATTCCAGTGTTATGAGAAGGAGAGGTCTTGAATTTAAGGTTGGTGATTGGGTTTACTTGAAAGTCTCACCCATGAAGGGTGTAGTCCGATTCGGCAAGAAGGGTAAATTGATCCCCAAGGTTTTTGGGTCCTTATAGAGTGTTGATAAGGATTGGAAAGATGGCCTATAAGTTGGAGTTACCCATTGATATGAATATGGTTCATCCGGTCTTCCATGTATCTATATTGAGAAAGTGTAGGTGTGACCCAAGTGCTATTGTACCTTTGGATGTTGTTGGTATGGTAGAAGATAATTTGACTTATGAGGAGGTTCTGGTAGAAATTTTGGATAGAAAAATGAAGAGGTTGACAAATAAGGATGTAGCTTCCGTCAAGGTTCTTTGGAGAAACCAACAAGTTGAAAGTATCACATGGGAAGCCGAGGCAGTCATGAGAAAGCGATATTCATACCTCTTCCACTCTACACAAGCCTAAGGTACTAATTTAAGTCCCATATATGATTTCAAGTCTTAAATTTCATCCCTTATGTCATATTGCATGCATTCATGTTCATGTTGACAAGTTTAAGGTGATTTTTGATATTCATGTTGAGACTTTTGAAATGATATTTAAATGCGTTGTTGCATTCATGTCGAGTCAAAATCTTCTTAATTACTTCTCTCATGTACCTTTCTTTGACATTCGGGGATGAACGTTCCCATGGGTAAGATATTCAAACGCCCCAAAAAGGCCCCAAAAATGTGATTCGAAAATGCTCATAATCATAATTTTTACATATCTCAAAATTCATACGTGATATCAAAAAACTGACTTCATATTCGTGATCGTGGGGCAAAATTGACTGGGAAATGGGTATAACCCCAATTTTAGAGGAACTTTAGAAAAAATTAATTTTTTTTGAATTTGATTTCCCGTGGCAATCCATGGCCTAGCCGCGATGCGCTAGGGGCGAGGATCAGCGTTAATGTTTCCCGAAAATTCTGTTTCGACTCAAGGACCTTGGGGTCATAGCCCCATGTCCATATATGCGTGAAAAAACTTATACTTAGCCATTTTTCAACTCTATATCACTTAAGACCGTCTCAAAACCCTCTCTAACACTTAACCTAATATTTCATCCAAATTCAAGTGTCCCAAGCTAAATTTCAGATCTCAAAAACTCTATTCAAGCTTCAAATCTCCTTCAAGACTACACCAAGAAAACCCAAGTTTGAGGTATGTGGGTTTCAATCATTGGGTCCTTTCACACATAGTGCCCAACCTTCCTATTTGTCACGACCCAAAATAGGGCCTATACATGACACCGCGAATGGGGAACTCGAAGGAATCCCAAACAAGCCTTTTAGCATATCATACACACATCCTTGGTTGCAGAAGAAAAATAGAACAACATAAGAAACATAAACAAGGGAAATTGGGACTAAGGGAAAGAGTTAAACACTTGAATAACATAAGTGAGTCAAAACTCAAGCAAAAGAGTTAAACACTTGAATAACATAAGTGAGTCAAAACTCAAGCATAATACATAACTTGTCCAAAAACACCTCTAATGTAGAACTTATGGGGGAAAAGACAAGCAGGCGAGCTCACTCTTATAGTCAAAGCATACTATAAAGAAAGAGAGTCTTTAATACATAGAATAAGAACATAGACATTGTCCTCGGAATGAAGGACTCACGAACTATCTTAATAGGAACCACTAGCCACGTGGAGGAGGAGGATGATCAAATGGAGCTCCGGTTCTTACATGGTAACATCATATAGGCATAGAGTATGCGTTAGTACGTTGGAATGTACTAAGTATGTAGGATGCAATGCAATAAGAGATAGGCAACATAATTGAAATGCATAAACTTAAGCAATAGATAGCATAATAACAATATGGCAAGTATGATTGACATTTAAAGTAAACACATCCTTATATAGAACATATTAAGTGTGTAAAAAGAGATCATCATTTGGCTAATTTATTTACCACCTCCCATCCTAGGTGATTGAGGTACCAACCCCTCAACTTGGTTATCAAATGTACCACCTTCCATCCTAGGTGATTGGGATATTAACCCCTCAATTAGGTTAATGAGGTATCAACCCCTCAATTAGGTTAATGAACATCACATCCTCCATCAAAGTGGTCATCTCACAATATTATAGAGCAAAATACCATAGATATACATTCCTTTCATCATTATAAGGTCATTCAACTCATATGTCATGCATTAGGCCTTCAACAACTCAAGATACATAATACGGATATTTTATCAAATACTTGGCGGGTGTGTAGTGCTAGTATAAGACCATGCAATTCAGGAGTAAAATCATGCAAGAAAATTCAATGTAAAACTACCCATCAATACTTGGTAACACCCCTCAAGCAATATACATCAAAACCCTTCATCAAATCCCACAATGTTTCATAGAGTCATAGTTCAAGACATGCAAAAGTATATATCATGAAATAGTGAAGTCAATGCATCTTAAAATCATATAAATTAGCCCACCAACATCATGGTAAACTGAAAAAGTACTGGGGGAGGTAATTAGACATCATATGGCGGAACTTGATCTCACTGAGGACATGACCTTAGATAAAAAGAAGTGGAGATCACGAATTAGGGTAGCAGGCTGATTGGTAGGGTTAGGTGGATGCATGGCCTTGGGGTATAGTAGGTTTAGGTGGAGGATGTGCTTTTTTATCATGTGTTCTCATTATCTGTCGTATTATGTATTAGTTTTATCATATTTACATACTACCATGTGCTATTCATTATTAGTCGCTCTTTTTATTCCCTTCCTTTTCCTTTTTGTCATATCTAGTTTTTTCTGCTTATGGGTTTTGAGATGAGGGTCTTCAGGAAATAGCCTCGCTACTTCTATGAGGTAGTGGTAAGATCTGCGTACATTCTACCCTCCCCAGACCCCACTTGTGGGATTTCACTAGGTATGTTTTTATTGATGTTGTTGTTCTAAAATTAGGGTTCGATCTATTTTCTATTCAATTTTACCCCATGAACAAGAATATGAGGTTGAATTTTCGATATCATGTACGAATTTTGAGATATATAGAAATCATGATTCCGAGCACTTTCGAGGCATATCTTTTTCAAGCACTTTTTGGGGTTGTTTCACTATTTTATGAAAATAGCATGTTTTCATGTTGTATTACTTATGGATATTACTTATTATGGATTATGATTATAAACTATGTTGGGGTTTATGAAATGTTAATTGAAACACATGTCTACCTATTTCAAGCTTGTACTATGAGATGGTTTGTCTATTGTAACTATGCATATTTTGAGCTATGAAAATATGATCTATTATGAAATTTGATAATGAATTTCAATGTATTTTATATAAGGGTTTTACTATGTGCAAATGGGTTGATTTACATTGAGTTTTCTCATATTATCTCACTCTTGAATTACATAATTTTGAACTAGCATTACACACCCACCAAGTGTTAAATAAAATGTGTTGACAAGGTTTCTCAAGTTGTTGATGGTTTATTACATGGTTTATAAGTCAAGTAACTTTATGATAGTATTGCAAGTTGACCACACCTTGTTTGAGGGTGACATGCCCAATCACCTTGTTGAGGGGGTGACAAGCCTTGACCACCTTATCGGGGGGTGACATACTCGTACTACCACGTTGAGGAGTATGTACCTCAATCACCTTGTCGGGGGATGACATGCCCATACTACCATGTTGAGAGGTAGCTACCTTGACCACCTTGTCGGGGGGAGGGGGCGTGACATGCCCATACTACCATGTTGAGGGGTAGATACCTCGACCACCTCACCGAGGGGGTGACATGACACGAATTCCAAGTAATATTTGCTTGGTCTATGATTATGGTATTTTCCCACACATGTAATCTATATTTGCAAGTTATATGATTTACAAACATATTTTACTTTAAACATTGATCATGTATTTCCATACTGATATTATACTTATCTATTACTTATGACTATGCATTTTGTCTATGTTGCCTTATGTCTTATTTTATTGCATCCTACATACTTAGTACATTCAAACGTACTAACACATACTCTATGCATTTATGATGTTACCATGTAGGAATCAGAGCACCTCTTGATCATTCTCCATATGGCTAGTTCGGTGCTTTGGAAGATAAACTTTGGTGAGTCCTCAAATACGGGGACACTAGCTATGCTATTCTTACTATTGATATCTCTTTATGTTAAACACTTGATACTATGAGTGTGAGTCCGGAAAGTGTCTCGGCCCCTGCTCCAATCTATGTGTAGAGGTGTGGTTGGAGCAATTGATGTATTTATGCTTGAGCTTGACTTTTGAGTATTTTATGATTATCCAAGACTTTCCTTAGTCCCGTTTCCCTTATATATATATATATATCTTGTTATTATTTATTTTGCTTCCGCGATCAAGGATGTGTATATAATATGCTAAGAGGCTTGTTCGGGGTTCCTTTGGATTTCCATTCACCGGGTCATGTTTAGGCCCTAGGTTGAGTCGTGACACGTATTATCGGTTATAGTCCTTTCCCATATATGTGTGATTCCTTACGATGTTTATGATGCTTCAATCATGAATTAAATGCATTCACAATTCTTTGAAAACATTACAACCCTTCGAAAAAATTACAACCCTTCAATATAAAGAGATAGCTTCTTTTAACACAAAATTAAATAAATAAATAAATAAATATAGAGGATGTATTTGTTTGGGTATTTTAAGAAGAAGAGTAGAAAACTTAGAAAATTCATAGTTTGAAAATGTGAGAGAAATGCTCTGTTTATAGCCAATAAAGGGTAGTATGAAGATGTCATTATTGTGGCTTTCCAAAAAATTCACAATTTTTTAGAAAAGCCACAACCCTTTGGAAAGATCACAACGCATTCAAAAGGTCATAACCCTTTGAAAAGGTCATAACCCTTCAAATAAAAAATAGTTACTTTTAATATATTATAAATATATTATGAATTATAGAAGATGTGGGTGTTTTAAGAGAAAAAAGAATAGAAAATTTGGAATTTAAAAATATGAGAGAACCTTTTTTTTTTTAGACAATAAAGGATAGTATGCACAAGTACTTATTGTGCCTTCTAAAAAATTAGAACCCTTTGGATAGATCTTAACTTATCAAAAAAGTCATAACTCTTTGGAAAAAACATAATCCTTCGGAAAAGTTACCACTCTTTAGAAATGTCACAACTCTTTGAAAAACTCACAAACCTTCAAAAAAAAATTTTACTCTTTCAAAAAATCACAACCTTTTAGAAAAATTACAACCCTTTGGAAAAGTCTCTATCCTTCCAAAAATCACAACTCTTTGAAAATCACAACCCTTCGAACAATATATAATATGATATAATATGATATAATATAATATAATATAATATAATATAATATAATATAATATAATATAATATAATATAATATAATATAATATAAT
>JAABOM020000012.1:11295771-11337188 GCA_011800125.2 Solanum clarkiae
TATCAGATGTCTTTCTTTATTTAGAGGCTTTATAGACTATGTAAAGTAAAATGTGGTCATGTCTCGTACTTTAAATATTGTGTCCCCAACGGCCCAGTCATATGCATTTTCTTTTGGCTTGTTATCACTGTTTATCTTCTTAAAGACATGTCAAATGCAGCAACCCCTTATAGTATGTGTAGAAAGCGCATAGTTACAAGTTGGTTCTCCCGAGCCTTATTGGCAATGGGTGCCAGTACACCTTAACGGGACTTTGGGGCATGACAGTTTTACAATGGATTTTCTTGCATGATTGCATCCCTAAATTGCATGATTTTATATTAGCACTACACATCCGTCAAGTATTTGATAAAGTTTTTGGTTATAGTTTCTTGAGGAATTGAAAGTCCAATGCATGTATTATGAGTTGAATGACTTTATGATGATGAAAGAAATTTTTGTATATAATATTCTCCTATATACTATTGGAAAGTGATCATGCCCAATTCGGGGGGTTAAGAGCCTGGGTAAGCATGTCGAGGGGTTTGTACCTTGACACCAATCAAGGGTTTGAGCCTTGATAACCGGGTTGAGGGATTGGTACCTCAATCACCTTGGGTAGTAGGGTGTGACAATCCACCAACCAATCAAGGGGTTTGTACCTTGACAAATGGGTTGAGGGGTTGGTACCTCAATCACCATGGGCGATAGGGTACAACAATCAACTAACCAACCAAGGGGGTTTGTACCTTGGTAAACTATGGGTTCTATAATGATGGTCTCTTCTTACACATGTATTATTTTCTATGTGAGCATGTTTTACTTAAGTATTGATCATACATGACATATTGTTATTATGCTATCTATTGCTTATTATTATGCATTTTGACTATGTTGCGTATCTCTTGTTGCACTGCATCCTATATACTTAGTACAATTAAACATACTAACGCATACTCTATGCCTACATGATGTTACCATGTAGGGACCAAAGCCCCGCTAGATCATCCTCCTCTACGTGGCTAGTACAATTTCTCTTAGCTAGTTGGTGAGTCCTCCATTCCGAGGACAATATCTATGTTCTTATGCTATGTATTATGACTCTCTTTCTTTATTGTATATTTTAATATGAGGGTGAACCTGATTGCTTGTCTTGGCCCCCACTAAGTTCTATGTTTAGAGGTGTTGTTGGAGATGTTATGTATAAAGCTATCAGCTTTGACTCTCTCTTGACTCTTGTTGTTTATGATATAAAAGATGTCCTTTAGCCTCGGTTATCCCTATTTACTGTCTCTTATTGTTATTTTATTTGTTCTGCGACCAATTATGTGTAATGATGTACTAAGGGGCTTGCTTGGAGTCCCTTGGGGTTCCTTATGCACCGTGTCACATCTAGGCCCTAGACTTGGGTCTATAACGATGGTCTCTTCTTACACATGTATTATATTTTATGTAAGCATGTTTTACTTAAGCATTCATATTACATGTCATATTGTTATTATGCTATCTATTGCTTATCATTATTCCTTTTGACTACGTCACCTATCTCTTGTTACATTGCGTCATTCTTACTTAGTACATTCAAACATACTAATGCATACTCTATGCCTACATGATGTTACCATGTAGGGACTGGAGCCCCACTTGATCATCCTTCTCCACGTGGCTAGAAAAATTTCTCTCAAGCTAGTTGGTGAGTTCTCCATTCCGGGGATAATGTCTATGTTCTTATGTTATGTATTATGGCTCTCTTTCTTTATTGTATATTTTGACTATGAGGGTGAGCCCGGTTGCTTGGCCCCTGATAAGTTCTATGTTTAGAGGTGTTGTTTGGCATGATATGTATAATGCTATGAGCTTTGACTCTCTCTTGACTCTTGTTGTTTATGATATGAAAGATGTCCCTTATCCCCAATTATCCTATTTATTATCTCTTATTGTCATTTTATTGCTTCCGGACCAAGGATATGTAATGATGTACTAATACACTTGCTTGGGGTCCCTTTGGGTTTTCCATGCGCTGTTTCACATTTAGGCCCTAGTCTAGGGTTGTGACAAGAGCACTTGGTTGTTAATAGTCCTCGGAATCCAACACACCGTATCGATTAGAGTCTTGTTCATGGTTGTGAAGTGCACCACAACTATGATCAAGAGGCTATGAGGCGTTTTAGGAAATATTTTCCTTCTTCATGATCTATGTTGTGATTTAGGAGTAATGTAAGGCGTTTCCTCTAATGAATGTTCTTTGCTATTTTAGATCATGCCTATTTTAAGAGGAAGAAATCCCGTACTCTAGAGGAGCAATCGGCCCCTCCCACTCTACAAGCTCCTCATGACGGGGGAGTGGCCCATGAATAGTTTCGAGATGCTATTACTGTGTTGGCCTATGCCATGACTAATCAGAGCAACCAAGGAGCCTGAACCCCTCATGCTCCTACTGCAGCCTCAAGGGTGAGGGATTTTACTAGAACGAACCCAGCAGAGTTCTATGGGTCCAAGCTGAATGAGGATCCACAAGAATTCGTTGATGAAGTGTATAACGGGTTGTCCATTATGGGGGTAAAACTCAGAGGAAAAGATGGAGTTGGAAGCCTACCAACTTAAAGGGGTGGCTCAAATATGGTTCACTCAATGGAAGATGGAAAATGAAATTGGTGATGTTATCCCTTAGAAGGAATCCATAGCGACATTTCTTGACCGGTTCTTTTCTATTGAGCTTATGGAGGCAAAAATGATGGAATCTATGAATCTAAAGCAAGGATCTATGATTGTGAGGGAGTATTCCCTCAAGTTCAACCAATTCTCCAAGTATGCCTCACAATTGGTTGCCGAGCTGAGGTCTAGGATGAACAAATTTGTGTCAGGTGTGTCCAACTTGGAGAATGTGGAGTATCGTACCGCCATGTTGATAGGTAATATGGATCTTTCCCGCCTCATGACTTATGCCGAACAACTAGAGGGGGAAAAGATATGAAAAAGAAGAAGTGGTGAGGCCAAGAGGGCCCGTCTTGAAGGTGGATTCTAAAATCCCAAAGGTGGATGGTTTCCTCAAGGCTACAAGTTCCAAGGCCAAGGGCCTTCCAATGCTCCTAATAGGAGGTTAACTAATGATAATCAAAGATTCCAAGGTGGTGGTGGTGGGGTGCCAAATCCTAGGTGCCCAAGGTGTGAAAGGAATCATAGTGGTCCATGTTTGAAGAATTCCAATGATTGCTTTGGTTGTGGTGAAGTGGGTCATAAGGTGATTGATTGTCCATGTGTATAAAACAAGGGTAGAGATGGTCATCCACAAGGGCAAGATGCAAATGCGGGTCCAAAGGGAAGAGGAGGCCAACAAGGGGGTGCTCCAAGGAAAAATAGGTTCTACGCTCATCAAGGGAGACAAGGGGCAGATGAGGTGTCCGATGTCGTCACCGGTATGTTAAAGATTTTTTATTCAATGTGTATTCTTTGATTAATCCGAGTGCCACTCTTTCGTTTATTACTCCTTTTGTTGTCAAAAAAGCCTCATGTTATCCTCGAATTGTTGTGTGTACCCTATGAAGTTTCTACCCCCATTGGTGAGTCTATTGTTACTAAAAGAGTCTATATAAATTGTCCCGTATTCATATTGCATAAAATCATGCCTTGTGATTTTGTTGAGTTAGATATAGTGGATTTTAATGTCATTCTTGGGACGGATTGGTTGCATGCATATTATGCTTCTATAGATTGTAGAACCCATAGGGTCAATTCCAATTCCCAAATGAACCGTCCTTGAGTGGGAAAGTTGTGATATGGTGGTCAAGGGTAGATTCATTTTTTGCATTAAAGCCCAAAAGCTGATTTCTAAGGGGTGTCTCTATAATCTTGTGAGGGTTAGGGATGTTGAGTCCAAACTCCTTCCTATAAAGTCGGCTTCGATGGTTAATGACTTCCTTGATGTCTTTCCCAAAGAGCTTCCCAATGTTCCTCCCCAAAGGGAAATAGATTTTGATATAGACCTTCTTCCCGATACTCAACCCATTTCTATTCTCCCTTACCGTATGGCCTTGAAGGAGCTGAAGGAGAAATTGATGGATTTGTTGGAGAATGGTTTTATAAGGCCTAGTAAGCCCCCTTTGGGTGCACCAATGTTACTTGTGAAGAAGAAGGATAGTTCTCTAAGAATGTGCATTGATTACTTGCAACTTAATAGAGTCACTATCAAGAACAAGTACCTCTACCTAAGGATTGGTGACCTTTTTGATCAACTTCAAGGGCTAGTCACTTCTCTAAGATTGATCTTCAGTCTGAGTATCACCAAGTGAAAGTGAGGGAGTGTGACATTCCAAAGACGACCTTCTGGACTAGGTATGGGCACTTTGAGTTTGTTGTTATGTACTTTGGCTTGACTAATGCACCAGCTATATTCGTGGATATTATGAATAGGGCCTTTAAACCCTACCTTGACTTGTTTGTGGTGGTTTTTATTAGTGATATCTTGATCTATTCATATACTAAGGAGGAGCATGTGGATCACTTGAGGGTGGTATTGCAACTCTTGAAAGAGGAGAGGTTGTATGGCAAATATGAAAAATGTGAATTTTGGTTAAAAGAGGTTGCTTTTCTAAGGCATGTGGTGTCAGGTGATGGCATTAAGGTGGATCCTAAGAAGATAGAGATGATAAGAAATTGGCCTAGACCTTTGAATCCATCGAACAGTAGAAGTTTCTTGTGTTTGGCGGGTTATTACTGGAGGTTTGTAAAAGGATTCTCTTCTATGGCTTCCCCTATGACTAAGTTAACCCAAAAGAAAGCAAAATTTGTGTGGACTCTTGAGTGTGAAAAGAGCTTCTAAACCTTGAAGGATAAGCTTATTTACGCTCCTATCTTGGATCTATCAGAAGGGTTAGAAGGGTTTGTCATATATTGTGATGCCTCAAGAATTCGTTTGGGGTACGTTTTGAGTGGCCAATTCACTTCTCACTTTTTGAGGTCCTTCCAAAGAGGTCTTGGCCATCTGTTCGAGGATGGTACCAAGATCTATTTGAAAGGACCTCCAAAAGTGAGAAGTAAGTTGAGAACCAAGATCCGAAATGATAGACAAGGGCACCCCATATAATCTAACCAACTCATGAATATATAACTTGGCATAATCTTCAGCACCATAAGTAGTTTTGACCGGTAAGAAGTGAGCCGACTTTGTCATTCTATCCATAACAACCCAAATAGAGTCAAAATGTCTCCTAGTCTTAGACAACCTAACCATAAAATCCATGTTGATCTCCTCCCACTTCCAAGTAGGATTTTCTATATCTTGGGCTAGGCCAGATGTTCGGCCTTCATTTCTTGGTAATTGTGAAACCCGAATATGAACTTGGCAATGTCTCTCTTCATACCACCCTACCAATACGCTTCCCTAGAGTCTTTATATATCTTTGTATAAGTGGGGTGAATGGAATAGGATGAATTATGGGCCTCCTTCAAGATCAATTCTTTCAAATCATCTAATTTGGCACACACAATCTACCTTGGTACCCAAGTGCACCATCTCCCCGTTGGAGAAAACCTCCACTTTACCATCTCTCACCACGGCCTTTAACTCTAGCAAGGTGGGGTTAAGATCTTGTTTTGCCTTTACCTCCTCAATCAAAGAAGATTTAGAACCATCAACAACCACTACACCCCCATTATTAACTTCATTCGACCTAAACCCCAATCTAGCCAACCGGTGAACCTCTCTAGCCACACCTTTGCCACCATCATCAACATGATCTAGACTACCCATAGACACCCTACTTAAAGCATTGGCCACAACATTAGCTTTATCGGGGTTATAATGCACACTCATATCACAATCTTTAAGGAGTTCTAACCACCTTCTTTGTCTCAAGTTAAGATCTTTTTTTGGGTGAACACATATTAGAGACTCTTGCATCGGCAAACATATCAACAAGAACCCCATATAAGTAGTGACGCCAAATTTTCAAAGCAAATACCACAGCGGCCAATTCAAGATCATAGGTGGGATAATTCTTCTTGTGCACCTTAAGTTGTCTAGTGGCATACGCTATCATGTTACCACTTTGTATCAAAACACGCCCCAACAAATTTGTGAGGCATCACAATATACAATAAATCCTTCCAACCCTTCCGATAGAGCCAAGATAAGAGCAGAGACAAGCCTATCTTTCAAAGTTTGGAAACTCTTCTCACACTCATTGTTTCACACAAATTTCTCCTTCTTTTGTGTCAACTTAGTCATAATAGAAGCAATAGAAGATAAACCATTGACAAACCTCCAGTAATAACCTGCCGAACCTAAGAAACATCTAATGTCCGATGGAGTCAAAGGTCTAGGCCAATTTCTAATCACCTCTGTATTCTTAGGATCCATCTTAATGCCATCACCCGACATCACATGCCCTAGAAAAGCAACCACTTTCAACCAAAACTCACATTCCTCGTATTTTCCATACAACCTCTCCTCCCTCAATATTTGCAATACCACCCTCAAAATGATCCACATGCTCATTCTTACTATGGGAATAAATCAAGACATCATCAATAAAAACCACCACAAACAAGTCAGGGTAGGGTTTAAAGACCCTATTAATGAGGTCTACAAATATAATTGGTGAATTAGTCAACCCAAAGGACATTCCACAAACTCAAAGTGCCCATAGCTAGTCCAGAAAGCCGTCTTGGGAATGTCACACTCCCTCACTTTCACTTGGTGATACCCGGACCGAAGATCAATCTTAAAAAAGTGACTAGCCCTTTGAAGTAGATCAAAAAGGTCATCAATCTTTGGTAGAGGGTACTTGTTCTTTTTGGTGACTCTATCAAGTTGCCGGTAATCAATTCACATTCTAAGAGAACCATCCTTTTTCTTCACAATAACACTGGTGCACCCTAAGGTAACTTACTAGGCCTTATAAAACCTTTTTCCAACAAATCCCTCTTTTTCTCCTTCAATTCCTTCAACTCCGCCGGAGCCATATGGTAAGGGGGAATAGAAATGGGTTGAATATCGGGAAGGAGGTTTATTCCAAAATTTAGTGATATCGTATTTTTCCTCAAGATTTGAGTTTTCCTTTCCGGGAGAAACAACGGGAAGCTCGTCGAGAAAGACATTAAGAAACTCATCAACCACCGGAACCGACTCAATATGAAGGACTTTGGACTCAACATCCCTAACCCTCACAAGGTGTTAGAGACAACCTTTAGAAATCAACTTTTGGGCTTTAAGACAAGAAATGAATCTATCCTTGACCACCACATCACAACTTTCCTACTCAAGGATGGGCTCATTAGGGAATTGGAATTTAACCCTACGGGTTCTTCGATCAATAGAAGCATAATATGCATGCAACCAATCCATCCCAAGAATGACATCAAAATCCACCATATTTATTTCAACAAAATCACAAGGCATGAATTTATGCAAAATGTACATGGGACAATTTCTATAGAATCTTTTAGCAACAGTGGACTCACCAACGGGGGTAGACACTTCAGAAGGATCATACAGCAATTTGGGACTAACATTAAGCTGTTTGGCAACAAAAGGAGTAATAAAATAAAGAGTGGCACCTGGGTCTATCAATGCATACACATCAAAATCAAAAACCTTTAACATACCTGTGAATCACCATGCCAAGTCTAGTGACCCCTTAGAGGGGTATGCTTGGGAACATCATTGGTCATCCTCATAGTATGTAGCAACCCATGGAAAATGTCTCAACTTATGAACCTTTGAGACACACTCAAAGCATGCACTCTAATTGGCCAAACAATCTCTCGGATAGTACTTTCCACAATTGTGGCACGGAAGAAAACCTTGAACACCAACACCCTTGCCTTTCTTTTGAGCATATGGACAACCAACAACCTTGTCCCCCACCTTGCCACACCAAAATCATGCACCCGTGTTCCTCCCAACATGTGCCACTATGATTTCTCCCACACTTTGGTCACCTAGGATGGGTCACTCCACCATTGCCACTAGGCTTAGCATATGGAAGCCTACCTTCAAATTGAGCCATTCTCCTCCCTTCCTTTGTGCCTATCGGGCAATCTCTCATCTTATGCCTAACATCACCACACTTGAAACAATCTTCGGTGCCCCCCAAATACCTTCCTTGATTCTTCTTTCCACACCCTTCATAAGTGGCAAAAGGGATCCTTTTCTTCTTGCATTTGGGGACCGGTAGGCTAGTAAAAGATGAGGCACCACCAACTTGAGCCCTCTTTGCCTCCCTCTCCTTCCTCTTATCCCTTGAAGTCTAAGGAGAACCAATACATTGATTGAGTTGAGCGGTTAGAACTTGGACAATAGCCATAGAGCATTGCGAACCTCCGCATTTGACATGTCACCATTGGTAAGTTGACCCCTAAATGAGAGATGGTCACCACCTTGTCCACCATCCTAAATAGCTTCAGACATTTTCTGAAACGCAAAGATTAAGAATGAGAAATAACCCTTAGATGACCTAGCTTTATCACACGACTTAGAGTATTAAGAAGGGAAATATTTCCTAGAATGCCTCATAGCCTCTTACTCATAGTTGTGGCTTTCTTCACAGCCATGAATAAGACTCTAATCAACCCGGTGTGTTGGATTTCGAGGACCATTAACAACCTAGTGGTCAAATACTAAGTTTGTCACGACCCAAGCATAGGGCCTAGATGTGACACGGCGAATGGGAGCCCGAAGGGACCCAAACAAGCTTCTTAGCATATCAATGACACATCCTTGGTCATGGAAGGAAAGTAAATCACAACAAAAATATATAAAATGGGAAATGGGGCTAAGGGAAGTCTTTGATTATAAACCAAGCATAAGAGTCAAGCTCATAACATAATAACATCATAATATCCAACATAGTCCTCTAAACTTGGAATGGAGTGGGGGCCAAGACACTTTGCGGGCTCTCCCTCATAATGTCAAATGTTCAACATAAAGAAGGTTTAGAAATAGCAAGAGAAAGTAGATAGTGTCCCCGAACATGAGGACTGACCAAGCTTATCTTCGAATAATCTCACTAGCCACGTGAAGGATGATCAACTGGAGCTCCAGTCCCTACATGATGATATCATGTCGGCATAAAGTATGTATTAGTATATTTAAATGTACTAAGTATGTAGGATGGAATGCAACCAAACATAAGCCAATATAGTCAAAATGCATAGTAATCAACAATAGATAAGCATAATCTCAATATAGCATGCATGATCAATACTAAAATTAAGACATGTTTATGTATCATTCAACTTACATAGAACATGATACATATGTAGGAAGAGACCTTAACCAACAAAGAATAAAACCAAGTGAGGTTCAACTTTGAATCTTGATGATTACCCCTCATTGGTAAAGAGCTAGTCTACTTGCCAAGGTAAACCATACTTCACCTTATGGGACCCTATCCCATTTCGGAGAAGTAACCCCATTTACGGGGACCTATCCCATTTTGAGGTGGATTTCATGATAAAGTTCACTAAATTGATTCACTTTTATAGCAAGAATAAAGTATAATCCTATGTTGGCACATAGTTTGACGAAAGGAGTATGGACCCTTGAAGATAGTCCACGCTAACATCCAATCCATCGGTGCTAAGTCTAATCCCACAGAATACTTGAAATAATCATACTTTAATAACTTGTAATAAACATGAAAACATGAAATGAGTAGCTCTTAAACATACTTGATATCTAATGGTGAACCTAACTTGAAACATGAGAATGGATCATAATCATACATGAACCCTTGCTTTAACATGAATGATCATAAGTGGTAAAATCTTGAAAGTAGGGCTTAACTTTATACTTACATAATCATAGATAATTTCATGAATTCATATCATACTTGAAAGCCCATAGTCATCATGAACTCACTTGACTTGTAAAACATATAAATAACTTGAGAATTCTTAACTTGACATTTCATCGAACACTTGGTGGGAACATATGAGTACATGTTCAAATCATGCAAAATGCAAGAGTATAGATCATTAAATAGTGAAATCAATGCATCTTAAAGTCATGTAAATCAGCCCATCAATATCATGGTAAAAACCCTATCATGGGTAACTTGTAAATCATATTAAAACTTCACAATAGTTCATAGATTTCATAGCTTGAATCATGTATAGTCTCAATACACAAAGATTTATTCATGGTATAAGCTCAAAATAGATATTCATCCATAATCAACATTATTTGACAAAACCCCGACATATTTCATGCTCATATTTCATAATAATAGATACCCATAAGAAATATAACTTGAAATTATGCAATTTTCATAAAATAGGAAGGTTGGGCTCTATGAAACTCACATACATTAAACTTGGTTTTTCTTGATGTAAACATGAAGGAGACTTGAAGCTTGAATGGAGTTCTTGCGATCCATAATTAAGCTTGAGACGCTAGAATTTGAATGAAATATTGTTTATTTGATTCAATTGAGATATAGACTATGTTTAATTGATGTTTCAAAGTGATTTAACCCCTAATATGTTGAAGTGAATTGATGTTATGAAGATTTGAATATGCATGTCCCCTTTAAGTGTTGATCTAAGCATGAGTAATCTAAAGTATGATTTAAATATGAATTTACTCATGGATTTACTTGGATTTCATATTATATTATTGATTTAAGTTATATTTCTCATCCTATTCTCTCATCATTCATGGCATATGCATACACGAGCATTGGTTTTCATGAAGATTATGAAGTGGGTTATGACCCAAATTTGTTTATGAATATGATTTTGATGAAAGTATGGTTATGAAAAGAATATGATCATAAAAATGTCTATGATATGGCTCTTTGAGAAACTCCGGGTGTTTAGACCATTTTGATATATGTGAATGAGCTATCGCTCTATATGAAATATGAATTGAAGTATGATTTGTCTTTTGATCCAAAGTGTGTGTGATTATTAAGAATATTTAGCTTTAAGCCCAAGTCTGCATTGAAATAATTTTAAAGGACTTATGCCTCTTTGGAAAGCTTTAAACGTATACGTATTCTTGTGAGATAACAATCTAGAACCGAGAGGACTTGTAGTAGGGGGGATATCTCCGAGGGTCCAGTACCCAAGTCCCATAGCTATGTGCCAGCATTGGTATATGTTCATGCCTCTTTAACGGATGGTTATGATATAATATGGAAAGCCTTTTGAAATGACTATTTCATAAGTAAGGTAACCATCACACTGAAATGATCGGGTTGCAAGGTGTGGTATAGACTACCTTTGGCAAGTAATCTTCTCGTACCCTATGGGAGGCTTTCATTGGGAAAATTTCATGCAACAGCTCACATGAGTTTGAGATGTCAATTATGGTATCATCCTCTCTATGTTGAAGTATTATAGCATTGCATTCATTATGAATTTCATAGTATATTGATATATTACTCTTCCTTGTATATATGCTTCTTTCTATATCTGTGCTTTTGTAATCTAACATTGAATGCAAGTTTGATGAGATCATTTGCATTACATGCCCGCATACTTGGTACATTTAAACGTACTAACGCATACTCTTTGTCCATATGATCTAACCATGTAAGGACTGGAAACTATCTTCATCCACCTTCTGATGGTTACCTTGGATTGTGAAAGTTGTTGTGGTGAGTCCTATCATCTAAAGACAAGTCATCATCCATCTAACTGTTATTTTGCTTCCGCTTATGTTTTATTTACTTTGAGGGTGAGCCCAGAATATGTCTTGGCTCCCATCCTATTCTATGACTTAGAGGCATTGTTGGACAACATGTAGACTCTTATACAAACTTTTGTTATGTCTTACTATTTGCTTATAGACATTACAATTATGGCTATCTAATGTATGTTGTTAATATGATGATTTTCTTATGAAGATATGTGGACATGTGAAAAGTCCTATGTCCCATTCTATCCCCATAGCGTGAGTCATACCTACCCGTCCCTTAGTTATTACGTGCTATGTGTTATGTGCTATGTTTTATGTGGGTCATGCTAATTCCTATCCCTATGACATTCCCATATCATGAGTCCTACTTTTCCATCTCTCAGAACTATTGTATTACTACTTCATTACGCACTTCCAACCAGATGATGTGAAGGTGGATACTTTGAGGCTTGTTTGGGGACTTCTGGGTTCCCATTCTCCATGTCACTCCAAGACCCTAGGTTTTGGTCGTGACATTTCTTCATGGATTTAAATTGATTTCATTATATTATGATGATTTTACTATGAATTCATAGTACCCATGCCATTCATTACTTCCTCATGGGATATGCAAGCATGAGCATTGATTTTCAAGAAGTTTATAATGTAGGTTAAGACCCAATTTTGTTTACGACTATGTTTTTTAGAGAATTATGGGTATGATAAGAATGTGATCACATAATGTATATGATATGGCTCTTTGAGCAATTATGGGTGTTTACACCGTCATGTATAAGTATGAATGAGTTATTCCTATGCATGAAAGTATGATTTGAAGTATGATTTGATTTTTTGGCACAGGTATGCATGATTATGAAGTATGTTTCGCTTTTAAGACTAGGTATACATGATGAAGTTTGGCAAAGATTTATGCCTCTTATTGAATCATGCATATGTATATGTATTCTCGTGAGATGATAACATAGCACCGAGTGGACTTGTAACGAGGGAGGCAACCCCCAAGGGCCCTTATATAAATCCTCAAATCTCATAACTATATTTTAAACATAGATTCATGTTTATTCCCCTTTGTGGACGCTTATGTTATGTTCATGAAAAATCCTTACCAAAATGGGAGGCCCGTAAGGTAAGGTTACTTCTTCGAAATGGGAGGTCTGCAAGGAGAAATATGGTATACCTTTGGAAAGTAGATCACCTTTCTTCGATGTAAGGTGTACATTGGAATTTCAAGTAATAGCTTGCTTGGTCTATATATGTCACTTGAGGTCACATCCCTATAGGTTTAAAGTATTTTGACATTCATGCATCATGGATTTCATGGCATATAGATATATTATTCTTTCTGATATACTTCCTGCCATATATATGCCCTTGTCATCTATCATTGAAATGTAGGTTTAATGAGTTCATATGCATTGCCTGCCCACATACTTACTATATTCAAACGTACTAACATATACTTTTTTGCCTACATGATCTAACCATGTAGGGCCCTCAAACTAACTTCATCCACTCTTGACAATTAAGTTGGATTATAAGCTTGCAAGTGGTAAGTCCTTTACTCCAAGGACAAGACTCACCTTCTATCTACCTATAATGGTATATTCACTTATGTCTTTACTTTGAGGGTGAGCCCGGGAAATGTCTTGGCCTCCATCCTATTCAATGAACTAGAGGCATTTGTTGGACATTATGTAAACTCAATGCATAGGCTTGATATATGTATTCTATTTGCTTATGGAGACTATAATTTTGTCTATCTCATGTTGTTGATGTTACGATGATATGTTAATGATGAGATGTGGAAATGTTGAAAGTCCTAAGTCCCTTCTATCCCGATAGTATGAGTCATACTTACCCACCCCTTACCTGTCCCTTAGAACCATGTGCTTATTGTTTAATTATGTACTTATGAACCGATGATCTATAAATAGATGCTATGAGGCTTGTTTTAGGACTCTCGGGTTCCGATTCACAATGGCACTCTTAGGCCCAGATCATGACATGTTATAAGTGATCTCAACATCTTGGAATATTCTTGAGCATATACATCTTGGAATGTCCTTGAGCACTATAAAAAGTCTTGACATGTAGAAAATTGTCACAACCTAAGCCAAGGGGTTAGGCGTGACATGGAGAATGGAGAACCCGAAGGTATCCCAAACAAGCCTCAAAGCGTACATAAGTGTATTATCAGTAAATAAGTCAAAATAAGCAAAACACCTAGGAGATAGGGACAAAGGGACAATCATCATGAACTTAGGAGATAATATCAAATCCATAGATACATGATCATAATATACAACCATACCTCTAAATATTATATCAGGCGGGAGGCTAAGACATGTCCCAGCTCGCCCTCAAAAATAAAATAAGTAGAACAAAATAACATATTATTAAAGTGAAAGCTAGATAGAAAAGGGGCTATGATATCGCCCAAGCAACACCTCCTTTTTGAAGGCTAAAGCGGTCATTGTCAAGATATATAATCTAACCAAGGTTAGGGTTGAACCCAAAAGGAATATGGTAGACTCAGAAGAATTTAAAGTAATTCGTGTGGATTAACCTACTTATCTCCCAAAAGAGGGGTTTATAAAAACTATGAAAAGTAATCCTAAACTAAGACAAGTATGAGATCAGTATGAAGAGTAACAGGGGTATTGTGTACCCATGATTCCCTAACTTGGTATTACCTGATAATCGAATTCTTTTTTAGGTATATAGCATGCAGAACGGTAAATAAAACTCACCAAACCCTTTGATCCAGGCAAAAGGTAAATTTCACTACGTGATTTGATCCATCCCCACAGTGTGACTTTACTAACCCTTAGATATTATTCCAGTACAATTTTCCCTTGATCCAATTTGGTTGATTAGACGAGAAACATCAATCAAATTCTGGTAATTAATCTTTTTCCCATTTATTACTACCTTGATCCAGTCAGTAACACTAGGCGAGTTGTAATGTTGGCCACCATTAAAAAGCATTCAAATTAAAGAGAGTTAATTAACACATGCATGCACACTTTCCATGAATTACAAATTATCCGATTTTACCTTGTTAGTTCTTCATTGATCCCATAACCCTAGTTGAGGATTTTGCTACTTATGATCAGTGTAGATGCAAGAATCATAAATTTAAATAACATAATTGAGCACTTACACATAGAATTAAGAACAAAAATTCCAAGCTCTTCACTAAAAATCATAATATTGAATTAAGGATATAAAATAAGGTTTTACAAGTGTTTCTATTGAATTAAAGAAACAAAATAATGTTTCGCAAGTGTTTCTTTCAAGCTCTCTATTAATTTCTATTGTTCTATAACATTTCTTCTGAAAAATAACACAAAAGACCTATTTATAGTATTTAAAATACAAAACCAAAATGAAATAGGAGAACTGAGTCGGCAGGCTCTATGGGGCACTTCCATGGGCTGTATAACATTTTACGACCTCTAGTCGAGGGTTCATGGACTTCATCTTCAATTTTGGGGTTGACTTCTATGACACCCAAATATGGACTGTGCAAAGTTCTACGACTCATAAAGGGTTTCATCTGCTAACTTTTTAGCAACTCACCACTTTGTGATCCTCAAGACACAACACCAAGTCTATAGCTCGTAAAATCATCTATGGATTGTCTATATGTTTGTAGACTTAATTTTAGAAAATCACTGTTAGCTAGAATTTTTTACGAAACCAACTCTATGGCCTATGGAATTTTTCATGGCCCGTAAAAGGTCTCATGGAACCTCAATTTTTGCAATATCTACACACTTAGCCGAGAAATCATTCCGACCCTGTAATCCTGCAAAACAAATCTAAAAACACATCAAATCTACTAACGTCGGTATGAGGACACACAAATTCAAAGTTTTAAGCATCAATATGTGTTTTATTTTGACAACATATCAACACCCTCAACTTAAAATTGTTGGTTGTCCTCAAGTGACGGACTCAATCTATATAAGCAGTATAGTAACACAAAGACCTCAATCCAATGGCATACATCATATCAGACTCAAGCACAGATACCCACACCTCTTTAAGAGCATATTAGATAGCTGTCAAGCAAACCAATATAGATCAACATATATGATAGTGCAACTAGGAAAAGCAAGGCATTTATCAACAAGCAACACTCACTGAGTTAGTCTAATGTCAACAATGAAATACAAGTGCCCTCATAGAAAGAAGTCTCATATCTCTCACATAATGATATTTTCAAATTCAATGCTTGAGACTATGCAAAATCACTCACTCTCACAAAAGCCATTCAAATACCATGTTCAATACCATATGTTTTCCCCTATACTCATGACTATGACCTTTAACTACTTGGACTAGGATCACTTTAGGACTTTATTAGCTATAACGTAGGCTTAAGGGGGCATTCTTGTGATGTTTTGGGAACATAATCACTAAAGGCTCTCCTTGACGATGCATGTTTCTACACATTTGCTCTACCAATACTGTCATTTTTCACCTTATTCTCTCTTTTCTCTATTTCAAGCTTTTCTAGGTACATCATTCTCATTTTTCAACCTTTTGTCTTTTGTTTTCACTTCATTTTTCTATTTACGTTATCGATTAGGAATCACTCTTTTTTTTCTTGCACTCAGGACACATTTGTATCCCCTTTTCATGTATCACTATCTTCCCTCCCATTTTGTATTTACCCTAACACAAACCATCCTCAACATAGGCTTTTGGCCTAAGTCGAGGTGCATAATATCCAACCTAAGATCTAGGGCCACTTTTGGTACCCACCCTCAACTTACGTTTTTTGCCTCAGTCAAGGTGCATAATGCTCAAAGATGAACCAAGGCCAATTTCAAGATTTTACATCTAACAAGGCTAGGAAACTTACGTTTTTACAAAGAAAAGGGTACATGTAAGGCTCAAACATTAGGATCAACAGATACATTACACATCATTTGGTTGGTTATTTAGGCTATGTGGACTATTATGAAAAACAGCTTAAGATCCTTTTTTAAGTAACCAACCTATAGTGTAAGTCTGAGTAATAGGACAAGTTCTAAATTGAAACATAGTATATGAATTTAGCAAAGAAAACTCACACTCACATGGCACTGATTACACTATTAATAAAGACTCTTAGTTCATGCTTTTCATCTTAATTTATCCTTACTTATCCGAACAAGCATATCAAACAATCAAACATTCATGGTTGTTATCAAGACTAACTAACAAAATTTCGGTGGGCATCATTTTTCATATAGAAACACAAAAAAACATCATATGCCAAAGATATCAGTACTCCATACTACTAATACTACCTACATATCATAAACATGTCGGTTCAACAGAAATTAAATTTCCTTGGAAAAAAGAACACAGGTAAGAAAAACCCTAGGATTCAAAATTTAGGATAGTTATAGGCCAAGGTTACTCAGACTTCACTGAGGCCTATAACTACCCACAGCCCATTGAAAAACAGTTGCATTGTCCTCAATGCACACAAATAGAATATAAAGAACAAGGGTCAAAAGGGACACACATGGGTGCCTAAGCGCCAGTCTCTAACTGAGTCTGACCACCCTCAACCTGCCTGGTGGTCTCTTCACTGATAGAACCATATTCAGAGGGTCCAGCACCCCTCACCCTCTCAAGCTCATAAACCTACCTCATCTCCTCATCTTTCCTCGAGCGTTTTGTGCAAGCTCTAATCCCTGTTCTTCTGTCAACCCCTCTTGTAGTCTAGTTAGGTCTGGATCATCCATATGGGGCATCTTCTAGAGGGAAGCATGTGATAGGTCCTCAAGAGCAAATAGATCAACCACCAGCACCATGGGCTCAATCTGTGTGAATACTACCGGTGCCTCCAATGTTGTTGTCGTATCAGCCCGAAGCTGTTGAATCTCATTCTAAAGGGCCACTATATTTGCTGGCCATGATGTGCTGAAACTCTAATTGACCCACCTCTCAAAAGCATCAATGCATGCATCCACGAATGTGAGTATAACCTGAATATTAGCTACCTTAAATTCCTGCATGCGACCTTCGGACTCTGAATGGCCTGCCAGACCCATGGCCTGATCTGCTAAAATAATTGAGTTCACTAGGACTCATTATGGGCCAGTCTTTGAACCATGGCCTAGATGGATGCCACTGACACGTAGACCATGCCAAGTGGGTGTTGTCGACATAGGAACAACCAGTGGGGCAGGAGTAGTAGTAGTAGTAGGCCCCCTCTCCGCATCAGTCTCAGCCTGTGGGGGCCTCTCCACAATATTCGTAGCAATAGTGGTGGTGGATAGAGTCTCAGGTGGTGGCTCCACCGTAAATATCTCTGGCGTTTGTGCGGGCTATCGCGGTGCTCACTAGAGGGCCACTAGATCATCCTCAGCCTTCATTGGGCTGGCATCCAAAGTCCTCTGGACCTCTATTAGTGAGTCCAGGTGATGTAGCATCTCTACCCCCGACTCTATATAGAGTCTATAGATCAAGCATGGAAAGGGATAGAGGTAGACCTCTTCATAACTGCCTCGTGTATATGCTCCATAATGAAGCTGGACCCATCAATCTCATAGCCATCCAAGATATTAGTAACCAAAATAGCACGATTCAACATCAAGGTATTATCTATAAATGTGTGCCAGATCCATGATCTCACAACAGCCCACCAAAATTTGGCAAGGAAGATGAGTAAGGCCTTCAAAATGGGCTCTGATGATGTGGCTATCCATGCAGGGTCCAGGCCCTGCTCTGCAATCTGGTTAGTAATATATCTTAGCAAACTGGTCCTCTGGCCCTAACATCTTATAAGGGCCATATCCGTAGTATAGTCTACCCCAATCTGCGGTCATACTCTTTGATTGATCTGGGGGTTGGGAACTTGGGGCTAAATCGCATACGGCAGATGGTAGTCTCAAAGATGTCCACCTGCCAGCCCCTTACTCTACTATATTGTCAATTTGGGCTGAGCGATGGGCTTCTTCCTCTTGGGAAGAGTGTGAAGTACTGTGGCAGTATATAAAGCGTAGAACTCTCAAACCATAGCTGGGGAATACTTCCTTAATGATCTGGCCAGCCACTAGATACCATATCTGTTGATAGTGTCCTAAGGGTCAGGGACACTGTTTGATCTAGAAGTAATAATTAGGAGCTCCTCAAAAATAGAATGAGTTGGCTTGCCTCACTCATTCTATTGTACACCCTTTGAGTAAATAGCCTACATGCCCTCTACCCACCAATGGCTAGATAGAGAATTCAGGGTGATGGTGATGTCAGAGGTGCGGTAAAGGACTCTCTCTTCGACTCATCGTTGGACTCTGACTCTGACTCCTCTCATGATGGAGTCATCTAACTGGAGATACTATTGTTAGTGCCTATCTCTTCATACTAGGGAGAGGGAACAATAATAGCCTAGGTTTGGGCCTACACAAGTCTGGCGGTAGCCTATATTTGTGGTCGCTCAGCATCCAGGTCAGGTCAGACACTGAGCTCCTCAGTCGAACCACAGACTTCGAGGGTATCCTGATCCTATGAGGGCTCATCTCTTAGACTCCATTTCATGCTTAGATCTCATCACGTCTTTCCTTTGGGGCCATAGTACCTAAAACATACATATTTAGCAAACAAGGTTAGCCCCACAAGTCGAGGAACAAGATGCAAAAGTATTTCAGATTTGGTTGCAGATAGTTCTACTAGAAAACCCTCGTTGAAACATGGTTCATGAATATTGGCAACTGGAATTGCATCTACAAGACCAGTTACAACTCGTATAACATTCTACGAGTCATAGACTGCATCATAGAAGTGTTCTAGTGTTGAATCTTTTATAGGTAGGGATCTTCAAGACCTATCCACAAGTCATAAAATTTTCTGCGATTCGTAAAAGGTCTCGTCTGATAGACTCTTAAAAACTTCAAGTTTCTGGATTTTCATATGAGGGGCAACTACGGCTTGTGGAAATTTCCTCAGCTATAGAAGACCCTGGTAAAGTGAAAAACCCAGAAACTTAAGTTCTCAAGACTATCAAAATAGATCCCACACAACATTTTTAATAGTTAGTTCAGCATCGAAGCAAGTTATGGCATACCGCCACATGATTTCAACAAATACCCAACACCCATCATGCAATGTGTACATACAATCCCATCAAAACTCATTTTACATATTTTCCCAAGTTAACTGACCCCGTTTAAATGAATGAGCATCAAATTGCACACATGTAATCACATTATCAATTTTCAAGAACATAGTCTATTCAATCCAAACGACATGTGACAACATAGTTTTCATATAACAACATTCAAACACATAGACATGGCCATACACACAATATTTCATCTTTTAATCATATTCATGTATTGGCACATTATTATTCGTGATACAATTTTAAGCACAAATGATAACAAACATGGATTCATACCCATACTCATAGGGTTATCATATGCATCAAATAATTACACCGTAATCACATTAATATCAATAATTACAAGGAATTTTACGACCAAAAACATAGCAAATTGAGTAATGAAGATGCAAAAATTGTAAGAGGAACTGAGGATGTGGAACTCTAGGTGTTACCGAAAGTGGCCGGATAAGCTTGCCAGAAAAATAGGGTGGTGACTAGTTGGAAAGTGCTTGGGAAAAAGGGTCAGGCATTTTTTTGTAAATTTGGGGAAGAATGGGGTCAAAATAATTTGACCCCTCAATTTATAAGTTGACCAGGTCAGCCAAAATTAATGGGCTTGGGCTCTACGAAACCCTGATTATGTGCCATAGAAGATTTTACGGCCTGTAGATCCTAGTTTCGTGGAATGCCCAAACACTACTTTTGGGGAATAGGTTTCATGAATCAATCTACGAGCCTTAGAATTGAATATGACTCATAGAGTTGGTCGTTGAAACCTCCACACTTAGGCACAAGTCGGAGAACTTACCTAGGGTCCACAAGCACCATTCATGACTCATAGTTTTATCTACGGACCATAATGTTGGCTCGTGGACTGGAGCACCAATTTTTGCTCACTAAAAGTGTTCTATGAGGCAGTGTATAGGTCATAATTTTACTTACGACCCATAGAAACACTTCATGATACTATTTCAGCCAAAAATGGCTAACTTAATCATGTATGTGCACATTCTTCACAGAACATATTTTACCCTATATGCAACTAGTCCAATGTCTACAAATTACAACCAAAATGCGAAAAGTTTAATTACCTATAAGTCCAAAAGCAAAAAACAAAACAAAACTACATGTATTACATCAAATGTCTTGGGTTTCCTCCCAAGCAGTGCCTGATTTATTTTCCCGACACGACTTAGACAACTTGGTTACTCAGACTTCACCAAGTGCCCAAACATCCTTCTTCAAGTAGCCTCGCCTCTTCATAGATTGATAGATGTTGAAGACAAATACTTTGTCATTCAATATAAACTTGATTTGGCCATATTCCATATCTACTAGTGATCAGACAGTGGCTAGGAAGGGGCTTCCCAAGATGATTAGGACGTCGAAGTTGACTTAGCAATCTAGGATGACAAAGTCTGCGGGAAATGTGAGTTTCTCAACTTTTATGAGTACGTCACAAAGTATCTCAATAGGATTATTCACCGTGTGGTCAACCATTAATAATCGCATGCTCATCTAAGTAGGGCCTCTCAGTCCTAGTTTTTTTAAGACTCCAAAGGGCATTAGATTTATGTTGGCACTGAGATCACATAATGCCCTTGCAAACTCCTTATCTCCAATAGTGCAGCGTATGGTGAAAGCACCGAGATCTTCTCGCTTTTGCACCAAGGACCTTATAGCAATTGCACTGCAATGTTGGAGCTCTTGGGAGAGATCCTAACTCACATTCCGCTTCTTTCTGACCAAGTCCCTCATAAACTTCACATAGCCTGGCATCTTCTCCAATGGCTCAATGAAACGAATATTGATATAGAGTTGTTTTAGCATGGAGAGAAAGTGCTTGAACTTATCCTCCTTATACTTCTTTTTGATTCTTTGAGGGAAGGGAGGAAGAAGTCTAGGAATGGACTTCAACTTCTATGGCACCATACAACATCTCTCATTGCATCCTTAGAATAATCATCTCCAGTCTCAATATCTTTGAGCTCAACTTTCTCCTCTCGACATCATCCTCATCAACCAGCACCAGAGGATCAATGGTACTCTTACCCCAATGAGTACTCACTGCCATACACTACTCTTCATTCTTTGGATTTTGAATGATGATTCTAGGCAATGTACCTCTCTGTCGCTAGTTGAATTAAGTTGACACTTGACTAAACTATCTCTCTAGCTATTTGATAGCAACAGAATGTGACTCGATCTCTTGATTAATGATGGAGATATCAGACTTCATCCCCTTCAAGGTCTCATCTTGTGTGTCAGCCTTGTTGGTCAAAAATCTCCTCAACTGTGGAACCATTAGCACTGGAATCACGATTATGTGATGGCACATAAGGACTATTTCTGTAGCCATCTCTGTGACCCCAATCAACATCTCTATCTTGGCACTAATTTCTATCGTAGTATCATCCAAGATAGTTGTCTATGAAGGTGCCATCTCTGTTATAGTTCTGACATTGGTTTCCTTGACCTTGGCACCAATAGTCGTTGTTGGACCCTTGGGCGTTGGTCCAAAAACCCCTCGGTTGATTAGCAATGAAACAAGTGTTCTCATCATAACAAGGCTCCTCGTACTAGGTACTTGTGAATGCTGATGAGAAACTGCATTAACCCTTTCTTAATTCCGCTTCATCATCACCTCCATGTTGGTACTAATCCGGGAAAGCTCTTGCATTATTTCCTCATTTTATTTAACTTTCTTTGAACTAATACTGATAGCACATGAGCTCTTGGCAGAAGACCTATCTCTCGGCCCCCATACATGATTTTTCTTAACCACCTTTTCTAGCCTCTCAGCAACCCTTGCAAATGGCTGATCTAAAAACATGTCACCCATGATAGTATCAGTACATGCTTGGCTATTCTTATCCAGGGCATGATAGAAGATCTCCACCAAGGCATCATCAACTATCTTGTGGTCAGGGATACTTCTCAGATACTTTGTGAACCGCTCCCATGTAGTACTGATCGAGTCACCAGGAAGTTGTTCTAGTTGTTGATCTGATCCTTCAACTTGAGCTTCTTCGATCTTAGGAAGAACCTCTCCAAAAAAGGACTTTTGCAACTCAGCCCAACTGGTGATCAAATTCTGCGGTATCTCGGATAACCCTAGCGCTGCATATCCTATTAGAGATAATGGAAAGAAATAAAGCCCAGTAACATCCATTGACAGATTCTGAGTTCCCATTACACTCTTATAGACAAACACAACATTGTGTAGATGATAATATGGATCCTCTAATGGTAGGCCCACAAACAATACATGATTCTGCAGTATCTGAAGTAACCCACTCGAAACTAGGAACTTGGTGTCATCTGGTAGTGGCGGTAACACAATAGCTCCAGTAACATCCATAGCCATAGGATTCAGCCAATACGGATTCCACTAAAAAGCATCGACTTTGAAGTTCTGTGATTGTGGATCAATATCTTCTAGAGAAGGTAGGTTGTTGTCATTCTCATTCTCATTCTGGTTCTAATTCAGAGTTGCATTCATCATGTTGTTTGCGTTATCTTGGACCATCTTTCTTAACCTTCTCTAGGTCAAAAGTAGTTAAGGGAATGCCTTGACTTCGCGTGTTGGGTATACACTACACCTGCATGTTGAAACAAAACAAAAATGACAAAAATGTATTACACTTGCTGCTATGTCAGTTCCACATCAACACCACGTCAGCACCACGTCAGGAGTGATAATTTTTTATATCATTTTTGTTTTCTTTTCTTTAATAAATAGTTTTTCCTAATTGTAAATTAATGTAATACACTTGAAAAATAATAAATAAAAAATTGTGTTGATGTCTACCCACATTGACCCGCCATAATCATCCCTATCTTCTCCTCTACTTTTATGACACCTCGCCTGAAACTTCCATCCAGTCATCACCGATAAGCCCATAATCGAAAACCCATAAACTCCTCCTCTCTCTCTCCTTCAATAACCAGGAACCGCCACCACCAAACAAGACCCCAAAAAACCCATGCCATTTTTGATATCCCTTTTATCCTCTTGCCGCCGCACAAGAACATCCGTCTAGAATGACCATTGTGACCCTCCTACCGGCAACAACCAGTTGACTACCTTGCTTCGTCTTCCCCGCCCAAAACCACCACAAAACAGCTTGCAAACTCAAATTGATTACCAATGACAAACACCAAAACAAACTTTTTTTTAATCTTATTTGAATCTAGTCAATTTTATTAGAAAGAATTGAAATCGACATCTATCTGAATTCTAACATTAAAATAGGAACATCCTCAAAAACCTCCAAATTTGAATCTGACTCAAACTTTAAAATCCCAATTCATAAATTGAAACCCAACAATCTAAGATTTAAAATAAAATAATGATTGATTTGCTAAAATTTAGAATCTTCTAAGATGAGAAAAATGATTTTCGGCATCAGTGTTAATTATCGTATTTAAAAACCTCTTCTTCTTCTTTATCATATTTAAAATGATTCCTTGCATCAGTGGGAAGAAGAAGAGGATTTTCTTTCTAGCACGAGGTAGACGATTAAAAAACGAATGAAAAAGAAGAGAATGATTAATGAGGTGTGAAGAAGAAGAGGATGATGGGTGAGGTGTGAAGAGGAAGAGGATAATGGGTAAGGTGTGAAGAAGAAGAGGGAAAGAGCGTTGATTTTTACTATTTTTTAACTTTACTTTTTCTGATGTTTTACTTTTTTGACGCGCTCATTTAATGTTTTTTTTTTAATTTCTTGCCATGTCAGTTTTAGGGGGTCAATAGTTTCACATTTAAGTAGTAAAGGTGTGTAATGGGTCATCATGATAGTTTAAGTGTGTAAATGACTTTTCGGGACAAATTCAGTGGGGAATTTATGTCTTTTCCCATTTCAAATACAAAACCAAAACGAAATAGAAGAACAGGTTCAGTAGGCTCTATGGGCACCTCTATGGGCCATATAATGTTTTATGGCCAATAGTCAGAGCTTCGTCGACTTTATCTTCAATTTTGGGGTTGACTTCTTCAACTCTCATGACCCAAGCCTAGGGACTAGATGTGACACGGTGCATGGAGAACCTGAAGGACCCCCAAGCAAGCTTCTTAATGTAACATCACACATCCTTGGTGGCAGAAGAAACAAAACATCAATAAGAGATTGTAAATAAGGGTAAACAGGGCTAAGGGACAACTTCTATACATAACCATCAAGAGTAAAAGAGAGAGAGTCAAAGACTTATAACATAGATACATAACATGTCCAACAATATATCTACTACTTAGATAATAGCAGGGGCCAAGACAAGCAATCGAGCTCAGCCTCATAGTCAAGTATACAACAGAGAAAGAGTGTAGCAATACATTTCATAACAACAGTAATGCGCTCAATATGTAATGGATTTTCAAAGCCTTATTAAAAGTTGCTTGAAAGGAATAAAAACTTCATAACAAATCATGTACATAACTATATGGAAGGAGACCCTAATCAACATTAAGAGCATGCAAGCTGCTGTATAGAATCTCGATGATGCCTCCACACTAGAAAAGGAGTAGTTTACTTGCCAAGGTACATTATACCCCACTTTGTGGGTGTCATGAACATGGATCCATGTGTGGATCTACTAGATAATACATAATCCTATTGTGGCACATAGCTATGAGAAGTAATTCTTTATATAAGGACCCCCGTGGATGGTCCCCCACCTTAAATCCCACTCGATTCTAATCCTAGTTCCACAGAATACATAAATATAATCATAATCATAAATGTATAAGCTTAGAAAATGTAACATCAAGATAAGAATAACTCATTAAATTTGTAAACCCTTCAAGTGCACATTGTTTTTCCACAAGAGGATGTATCATCATAATATCACAAAAAGGGCTTCACAATATCACATAACTTTCACCGAATTTCCATGGATTTCATAACATACTTGATAGCCTTCGTAATTTATAATATTCATGAATTTAAATAACACATAGTGAAACCTTTCATCATTCCTTATATACTTCATCATGTAACTCTAGTCCAAAACTCAATGGACCAATGCATAAAGGCTTAAAATCATGAAACTCAAGAGTAACATGCATAAAAAAAATAAATCATGATCACTTGAAACTATTCAAAAAACCCAAAAAATTATTATAATACCCTAGCTAGGGTATCATGAAAACCACCTCATAAATCTTCATTCTTCATTTGTTATCATAACATATGTAGCTCAAGAACCCAAAATATTTCATAGTATCTACATTAGAAAGGAGCTCATGTAATTTCATAAACTATTCATAACTTCGAAAATAATTGAGAAGAGGAATACTTGAGCTTTGTGGAGGAAAGGTCTCCACAAATCAAATCCACATACCTTGGCAGCGAATTGATGAGGAAAAATTTTGGAAGGTGAGAAATCTAAAGCCCTATCTTGAACCCTTCACTTGATACCATAGAGGAGCTCAACAACGTTTTAGAGGGTCTATCTTAGATTAATTTGAGGATGAGTTAAAATGAGAGGGGTCGACAGTACAAGGCTGAAAGGGGTCTTTTATGAACCAAAATGACGTAGTTTAGGCATTAAATACTAGGAAATGTTAAAAATATCTGTCGTTAAAATCTGCTGGACCCAAACCATGACCCCCATTTATGGGTAGCAGTTGGACCACTGGTTGTAGAAAGTGATTTTATCTTGTTGAATTTTGGATCCTCGGAAAAGGTCTCTGAAACTCAATCTATAGGTATGTTTTACAATTCCCAAATGGTTTTACGGGTCGTTGAACCTAGGTGTAAGAATATCCAATACTTAGAAAATTTTACTTCTTAAGGGGTCTATCTATGGTCCAATCTAGAACTGTAAAAAGGAGTACGACCCATCATTTTGTTTTGCATCACACTTTAGAACCCCAAATTTTGGCCAACCCCAGCCACTCAACCACGAAGCCATAATATGATGTGTAGTTCCATTTACGGACTATAGTTCCCACTCATAAACCTCACCCACACTTGGCCAAATTATCACCCTAGTACCGCTATCCATGAGCCTGGTCTACAACTCATGAAATGAACCACAAGCCACAGATTAGGCTTGTACTTTGCCCTACTGATTTCCAACTTCCCCTTTTTCCTGCACTTTCATACTTTCCAACATACAAGCCTAATCTCTCCCTTAGGTACATTCATCTCCCAATGTGCTGGACACAATCTCTAAAGAGTAAAGGAACAGCTAACAACCCAGCACGGATGTATAAATGCAACTTAAACACTTTCTGTGAAAATTTTCAAACTTATGCTTCAAGTATAATTCATATAAAGTTGCATAAACATGTAAATATACATGGATAACTCAAAAATTAAATTGTAAGGAAATTGAGATTTTTGTGAAAGAATACTTAATAACTTAGGATTAAGTAGAGTGGAAGAGATAGGGGTATCATTTCTTCATATCCTCTTTAATTTCCCATGTGGCACTTTTAGCTTATTGATTCCTCTACTGGACCTTAATAGATGTAACATCTTTGTTTCTCAATCCCTTGACTTGCCTATCCAATATTTCAACTGGTACCTCTTCATATGTAAAGTTCTCCTCAACATTCACCACTTCCAAGGGCACAATGGAACTTCAGTCACCTATACACTTCCTCAATATGGATACATGAAAGACCGGCTGAATCATACTCATCTCCATGGACAACTCTAGCTCATCAGTTACTTACCAACTTGTCTCAAAATTCTATAAGGCGTTATGTATCTACGGATCAATTTTCCCTTTTTGCCAAATCAAACCACACACTTCATGGGTAAGACCTTCAAATAAACCCAACCATCAATTTTAAACTCAAGATCTCTCCACTTATTATCAGAATAGGACTTTTGCTTACTCTGTGCCATCTTCAATTTTTCTCTTATTAATTTCACCTTCTCCAAAGCTTATAAAACAAATCCAGTCCTATCAAATACATTTTTCCCCACTTCAAACTACCCAACTAGGGACCTATATTGCCACCCATACAAGGCCTCAAATGGTGCAATCCTGACACTAAAGTAGTAACTATTGTCATAAGAGAACTCAATGAGTTTAAGATACTCATCCCAACTACCCTTAAACTCTAACACACAAGCTCTAAGCATTTTCTCAAGGGTTTGAATGTTTCTTTTTGCTTGACCATCCATTTATGGGTAAAACTCCATGCTAAGCTTGACTTTAGTACCAAGACCCATTAGGAAGGATATTTTAAGGACGCAATCTCGTGAGACTTTATTGATGATAAAATCAAGGTTCCAGATGTGTATGACCCATTGGGAATTCTTGTGTAAGGCTTTGTGTGGCTTAAGAAAGGATTTTAGGCTTGGTGGTCCTCCAAGAAAGCTCCCATGAGTCGTGATCCTCACCACTAGCCATGGCAGGGGCCCTTAGTAGGAGCCTGATGAGTCCACATTTCAGACTTATTTTGGGGTTAAACTGCAAATAAATATTACCCTTAGTGTGCTAATAATTCCAATTGTTAACAAATATGCATATGTTATGATAGGAAATGGAGTTCACAATGCTCAAAAGGGCAAGAATTGGTGGAATCTTGAGAAATGAGGAAAAGTGCTAAAAGGCGATGTAAAGCAACGTCATCGACATCCTCCACGATCTACGGAATGGTCATAGAGATCACCTAACTGTGCAACAACCAAGGTTCTATGTCAAGTCTAGAGTGCAGTCAAGATCGATGTCACAAAGCATAATCGGTGATACGCTAAAGCACACGACTGATCGCCTAAAGTTGCAGCACCCGAAGCCCCAAAACACTGACGTAAAGGTAATATGAAGGATATTTTGGTGCATCACAAAATTGGAAAGGTGGAGAAAAGAGTCATCGCCTAATATTGCAGTGGAAGAAGACTCATAAAGATACACAGGAAAGTGGTTAGAGCACATTCGGCACGCCGTTGGAGTGCTCGGTGATGGTCAGCCTTGACCGCCAAGGGGCCTGTTGCAGCACAAACTTTCACACTTTTTGCATGGAGAATATAAGCAATGTTAGAAAAGACATTGCACATCATCTGTTAATTCCATATCACTATTATTACACTATAGTAGTAGTACATAGAACGTTCTTCTTAGATTACAAGGGAGGCTAGCATTTTGGAAGCTTTTGGGCATTCAAATTGGAGAGGATTAGCTGGTGATAATCACTACCCACTTGTGGGATCTTACTGGGTATGTTGTTGTTGTTATTTTGTTAGCTTGTGATAATCACTAATTTGTACCTAATCTTGTTATCTGTGACTTTTGCTACTATATATGGTAATCGATCTTTAATTTCTAGCATGTGTGTCTAAAACCTCCATGCTGAGAGTGTGCTTTTGATATAGGTCTTTAATTTACTTTCTAGCTTGTGATGTCCTGACTTATTTGTAGTTGATTTGGATGAATTTATATTTGTTCCTTAGTTTAATGTATGAATTTCAAGGTTGTAAACTTCAGGTTTTGTTTTAGATCTCTGATTGTTCCATAGTTGGGATTATTAGAGTGTGGAATGAATATAATGGTTGGAAACCTTATGGTGTTTCAATTGATATTCATATTTATGGATTAAATGGCCAAGGTAGTAAGTGTTTTACTTGACTTCTTAGGCCAAGCATGTCCTCGGCGGTCCACGTGTGATATCTTAGCTCGTTCATGCACCCATATATCATAGGTGATTTGGGGTACAAGTAACCTAGCCTATTCACTCAACATCAACTAATATAGTCAAGTATCTTGACCAATTTGTTAGATTATTGCCCATATTTTCACATCCCCAGCATCTTCCTTTGATAGTTGCTTAATTCGTCAATTAGAACTTGTTAGCTTAATTTTATTATAAATATTGCAACCCCCGAATCCTACAATTACTTGGTCCAATGAGTCATTTCCGCCTTGAACAATGATTCCTTGTGGAATCGACCCTAACCTCTAAAGTTGGGTTGTTATGTTGATGATGACTGTCCTTTCTGCCTTTGAATAGTTGGGTTGAGTGACATAAAAAATGGCATCATTGTCAGAGAATCAGCATGTTCATATTGGAAGTGTTTGTTGAGCTTTTCTCTTATAGTTAGAATTATGTTTACTATTTTCTTATTGTTTTTGATGTTGAACACTAGGTGTAATGATGGAGGATGATAGAAGTGTTCATGGTGAGAATGTAAAGGACATGAATGGGATGAAATATGTTAATTGGGATCATGTTGGAAGAACCGGTGCTATTTGACTACCCCCATTGGGTGAAGGAGTTAATTTCCATGTGACGAGCATAATGTTACAACTCGTCCAACTGAAGGGATTTTTCGGAGGGCTCGGCCATGAAGATCCTCATGAACACTTGAGGAACTTTGTTGATGTATGCCTACCATTCAACTTTAGAGGAGTAAGCTAGGAGACAATCTGACTAAGACTATTTCCTTTCTCTATCACTGGAGAAGCATTGAGGTGGCTAGCGGAGTTGCCTTGTGATTCTATTACTTCATTGAAGGAGCTACAAATTGCATTCGTAGAGAGATTTTTCCCTCCCTCAAAGATGATTAAATTGAGAAAAAGTATTGAGAATTGTAAGTGGATAGAGAGTGAGCCATTGCATGAAACATGGCTCCGATTTTGGAAACTCTTACTTTAGTATCCTATTCACAGAGTGTCGGACCACATGCCTTTACAATACTTTTATGTGAGTGTTGGTGCTGCAAAAAAGGAGTGGCTTATCAACTAATAAGGTGGTTTAATGACATATCATTCACTAAAGCTTGCAATTTCTTGGATGGCATGACGAAAATTAATAGAATGTGGTACAAAAGGGATGATGTAGTCCCTCCAAGCCACATAGGTCCTACCAAGGAGCAGCTTGCCAAAGACCAAGAAAGGGATGAGAACATGGCTAAGATGTTAATTCAGCTTGATCTTTTGACCAAGCATATCATAGGAAGAAATTGCAAAAGTATGAATGTTTTGGGAACTACCGGGGAAGTGATGTTTGAAGGTGCACCATTTGAAGGAAATTACAACGAAGAATGTCATTACATGGATAACCAAATGGTGGGTTCTTGGCTAGCTTTTAAAGGGCCACCTGAGAATCAAGGTTGAAACAACAACTCTGGAAGGCGAGATCGAGCATGGATTGATAAACCTCAAGTTGGGGATTGGTGTAATTATGGGGGAGGCAGGTACATTCCATCACAGATAGAGTAAAGGCTTCTAAACCAGTGGTTAATCAAGAGAATCCTCGAATCAAGAATATGCTTTCACGAATTTTGAGTAAGGTGGAGGCATCTAACAAGGTCTTAAAAGAAATTAAATTTAATTTTTCCTAGTTGATTAAAATTGTGACATCTTATTCAGCATCCATTAAATATCTGGAGACTCAATTAGGAAATATTTCAGCTCATTTGAATCAACGTCTTTATGGAGGTCTACCCAGTGACACGGTAGCCAATCCAGAAGGGAATGATCAGCAATGCCTAGCCATTACCACTCAAAGTGTAAACTTGATTGAAGGAACTAAATAATCATTGGTTATTGATGAAGGTCTGAAAGAGGTAGAAGAAAGAAGATGTGGTTGTTGTTAATATATAATAAGCAGGAGGCTCAAGTTGTAGGTGATGATGATCTAGGCAATCCCAAGAATGATAAGGAAGAGTAAAGTTGGGATAATGCAACAAAAGCCAAGAACACAATCCCCAAAGCCTCAAGTCTATTTGCGAGGCCGAAGGCACCTCATGTCAAAGTGAATCCTCCATTCACACAAAGTTTGAAGAAGAAAGAGGAGGATGCTAAGTTTCAAAAGTTTCTTTCTATGTTCAGTTCTTTGTCAATCAATGTTCCCCTTGTGGAAGCATTAATTGAAATGTCTTAATATGCCACGTTTATGAAGGAATTAGTGATGAAGAAGAGGACCCTTGAATGTGAGACAATTGAAATGTCTCATAATTGCAATGCAATCTTGACACAAAAGATGGTGACTAAGAAAGAAGACCCGAGGGTCTTCACTATTCCATGCACAATAGGAGCTTGAAAGTTTAGTAAATCTCTTTGTGATTTAGGGGCAAGTATAAATCTCATGCCCCTAGCTATATTTGAAGAACTACGTTTGGAAACCCCTTTACCAAATACAATGGAACTGCTCTTGGTTGATAGGTATATCAAGAGACCAGTGCGAATTCTATAGGATATGTTGGTGAAGGTAGATAAATTTATCCTTCCTATAGATGTTGTGATTTTGGATTGCTAGATGGATATAGTAAATATACCTATCATTTTGGGAAGGCCATTTTTAAACACCCGGTAAGTTGTGGTTGATGTGGAAAGTGGAGACCTGAAATTTAGAGTGAATGATGAGGAGATTGTTTTTCAACATTTGTAAAGCTTTAAAACCAAGAGACGATCCTGGGGCATTGTCAATTGTGGGTCAATCAGTTGTAACTTAAGATGAAGAAGAATGACGTCATGTCATGACGTTAACTAAGGTGCTGCTTAGGAGGCAACCAAGGTGAGTATTTTACTACTTTCTAGTTTGAATAATGGGTGCTGAATTGTGTAGGGTTGACAAGAAAAATGGAACTGGATAGTTTATAAGTGCAACCAAGAGGGGCCGCTCAGCCTATCGCCAATTCATATTGGTGATAGTCAATTTAATCGTATTTTTGGTTGAAGGGTGATCCCGAAAATGATATAAACTTTGGCGAATCAAAAGTCCAAATGGCAAATCACTAATCCTAGTTGGCGATGGTTAGTTTCACCACACTTCTGGGTGGAAGACAAGGTAAACTCACTGTGAAAAAGGGCGGTCCCAAGCATGTTTGGCATTGTGACAAGTGTACTAGGCGGTGTCTTTCGGCATTGTCGAATATGTATGCTCACCGACTACTTAAGGCTTTTCAAATACCTTTCACTTTCCACTTTTCCTCCTTTTCTCTTCCCACGCATGCTAATACCCCTTCTTTTTCTTTTCTATGAACTTTTTTACCAAAAAGGTATGAATAATCATCAAAGGGCATCACCAAAGTTTTCATTGTGCCTCATTGTTGAACAGGTGTGATTTTGACACCTTATTTTAGTTCCTTGAAGAAGCCATTGTTTATGAGCTTGATCAGGGTTTTGATGTGAAAAAATTTCTTTATACTTTGAAATTCTTGAGAGATTCATGTGGGTAGGAGTTTAGAGTTGCCTTTGAACCCTGTATTGCATATTTATATGATTTATTTTGGGTTTTGATATCTCTTCATGAATGTCGAAATTGAGGTTATGAATGACTTGGGCTACAGTTAAGAATGAAGGTTTTTGTTTACTCATGCTGATTAGTTGGTGGGTTTGATCCCAATTCTTATGCTTGATTGTGTTCTATTGTAAATCGGCCATGATCATATGAGTGTGTTCTTGAAATGTGCTTGCTTGTCGGATTGATTGCTTCTGTAAGCTACGGGTGAAGTCAGAGTAACCCCTGATCTCTTTTAAGAGATTGAACTTTCCCTATGATAGATTATGTGACTTCATTCTTAAGGGTAAGTCATCGCTTGATCAAGAGCATAGATATTGAAACCGTGTGATAGTGATAGCCAGTAGTTAAGCTTATATTGATTTGTTGTGGTGGGTTAGTATGTGCAATTCATCCATGTGGTCTGTGAAAATTGTTGAAGTTTTGGGTGAATGGATGAAGGGCCTTGCTAGACACAACAAGCAATGGTCATTTTGACCACCTAAGTGCAGTGATGTGCCCAATTGACATGTGCACCTCCTTATTTGGTTGTTCTCCTTGAGGGACCGCTGTAAATTTTGGTGATGAACTCTTTTTGTCACCAAATCAAATCGGCGGAGCGTATTTTGAGAATAAGTATCATCGAAAGTAGTAGTAGCCCCAAGCCTGAAATCTATGCAGAAATGTGACGGTCATTCTAACTACCAAATCGGCTTGGTGATTCACCGAGTATGATACATAGTCTAAATGACTAGTCTATTCTGATGCCTTTTATTTGATCAAATGTTGTGCCTGATCGTTTGTCAATGCTTCCCAAAAGCATGTTGAAGTCTATTGCACAGAATGACCGAGCGAAAGCATGTACTAGCCAAATCAACAAGGCCTTCACCCTTGCCAAGGGAGTCCAATCCAAAGAGGCATAAAAGTGAGACCAGAATCGAAGCCCCGCATGATGCTATCTCACAGGCTTTTCAGAAAAATCGGGAAGCCACATCCCCAAAGTTTTTAAACAACCTCAGGGCTGAAAGGCAGAGGACAATCTTGGAGCAAACATAGCTATCAACATAAGGATTGACTGATCAGTACCCAGAAGTGTTGGAAGTTCTTAAATTCCATAACTTTCATAGCTTTATGAAACCTTAGGACCCTTATGTGCCTAGTCTTGTGCGTGAATTCTATGAATCTTATGGCTAAGTTGTTCCAAAGAGAAGAAGCAGGGTACCAACTACATTAAAACCCCTGGATGTGGCAGAGATTCAAGGTGTGTAAGTGCCATATGGAGAGACTAAGATTAATGATGCTTTAGGTTTCATATTCCAGAGTCTAAGTTTCTTAAAAGATCTGTTGCGGCTTCAAACCTTTGAAGATATCAAACCATGGTTAGCTCTACTAATTGGGATTCCATCCCCCTTATGGTTGAAAGAAAGGGCAATCATTGAAAAGAAGGAGCTCAATATACCTGCGTGTTACTGGTTTGGGTTCATTAGCAGTAATTTGATGCCTTCTCAGAATGAATCTATACTATGTCATGTTAAAGATGCATTAGTGGGTTGTATCATGGACAAAAAAGAGTTGAATCTTGGATCAATCATCGCCTCAAAGATACTTTCTAGAGCAAAATAGGAGAAAACTTCTTTACCATTCTCGAGTCTTATTACAGCCTTTTGAGAGAAAGCCAGGCTTCCAAACAACAAAAAGATTAATATAAAGGTGACTCCATCGGTGAGCACTGATATTCGTCGAATTGAGGCTGAGTACCTACGATATAAGGAGGACAGGGCTAGGAAGAAGCCGGTTGACACAACATTGGTAATTGATGTTAAGACCCTTAAGTCCAAAGCTATAGAGCATAGCACTGAGGCAGGTGTATCTTTTTCCTCCCCACCTAGACAATTGTTCTTCTGCTCCTATTCAACCTACAGAAACAGAAGGCACAGACAATCAGCCCCCTCTCACTAGAGCCACTATTTTTGTGATTGGTCGCCTAGCCAAACTCGACTCATCTTTGGGCTACAAAGGTTGAGTCATTTGTGCCCTAGATAATTGAGACAGCCATGGCCAAGGCTTTGAATCCATATGTAGAGGCTGAAGCTAAACATTGTGAGCTAATAGAGGCTCACAAGATGAGGATGGATAGGCTTGAGGCTATGGTTGATAACCATGGAAAGGAGTTAGGAAATTTGAAAACCAGAATGATGGTAGTTGAGAAGAAATATGGTGGTGCTAACCAGTCAACATTGAAAGTTGATATTGATAAGTTGAAGAAGGAGGTGATATCCCTCCAATCCACTGATTTGAGCACATTTTTTGATGAGTAAGAAGATGCTCCACTCAAATATGATGTAGCTGCAATCCCAGATGAAGGGTAGAATGTATACACTCCAGATGATAGCAGTAAAGAGATTCAAGAGGTCAGTACCCCGAAGACTGATAAGGAGTCATTGGGAGTAGAGCAAAGCCAAAAGGATTAGGAGGAGCTAGAAAAGTGGAGAAAGAGGTGGTAGATGCAACATTTGCAGCTTCTGTGCTAGACCAGTCTGTGATTGGCACATCCAGCGTGAGTGCACCTGAGCTTGCTAGGCCCGACATTGGCCTTGAGAGCACACCGATAGAAGAGATCACTGACGCCACGATCACATCTTCAGCTCCACCACCATCACCACAGCAAGGTTGACTTGACAGAGGGAGTCTTATACTCACTACTTTCTCTTATGCTTACTCTTTATTGTTCTTTGCATATTGAGGGAAATGTTTATTTTGTTAGGAGGGGGTGAGCTTGAGGAATTCCCTGTCTTCTAAATTTTTATTTTTGATGAGACAATGATGGTATTTCATTTTGATGAATGATGCTATTGATGAATATTTAGACAATTTTTAAACTTTTTGGGTTGTAATAGGTAGTGTTTATTTTTGTTATTTCTTTTATCTTTCTCGTTGAATGAATGAATGGTTGCAAATATTTGGCAAACATTGGACATAGATGACAAGCGTGTGAATGTATATCATGTCTCTAGTCCTTAGCAATCTGATCATTGATGATCCATATCTTTGATTCAGATAGTATTATGGACGAGGAGCATGTACTCACTAATTAGTCCCTTCTTGATAAATCAATCCCCAAATGGATTTGAAAAATCTTGAGTTGACTATGTGAGAAATTGATCTTGGATATGTGATGATCGGAAAATTTCAAATGTTTTTCCATTTTTTGAATACAAAGCCATTTTGCCAATGAGTGGTTAGTGATCTTGTTGAAATGCTTGTATTGCATCATCTAGAACTTGTCCTATTTGTCTTGAGAAGTGACTTGGTTAATTTCGGCTGAGAAGAGGATCTTGCGCCTTTTTTGGTTTCAGTAGCCTCACTTGACCATACTGACATCTCTTGACAATGAATTGACTCCTGAGTGAACCCCTTTTGAGCCTTAATCCCTTCTTTAGCAATCTTGTAACTTCGATTCATGTTTGTGAAAGACAAGTCCTTTGGATTATTTACCAATCCCTCCTGGAACTTGAAGGTAAAGGAGTGTCCAAAGGCTAAGTTAAGGGTGGTTATAGGAAGAAGGAAGTGTCTCCCATGAAAGAGTCAAAAAAATAAGGGTGAGAACGAAAGAAGGACATCGAGAAATCCTAGAACAAAGATAAAACGTGAAGCTCATGAATTCTGAACTCATGATCGATGTTTCAGGTCAATCAAGGTTCCAGGTCAAGTCCACAGTGCATTCAGGATCGATGTCGCAAAGCATACTCGGCGATACGCCAAAGTGCACAAGTGATCGCCTAAAGTTGCACCACCCCAAGCCCCAAAACACTATATAAGGGAGATATGAAGGATATTTTGACGCATCACTGAATTGGAAAGGTGGAGCAAAGAGTCATCACCTAATGTTGCAATGGGAGAAGCCTCATAAAGATGCACAGAAGAGTGATCAAGTGCACATTCAGTGCATTACCAGAGTACTCAACGATAATCATCCTTGACCGCCAAAGGGTCTTTCAGAGCACAAACTTTCACACTTTATGCATGGAGTATATAAGAAATTTTTAGAAAGGACATTGTACATCATTTGTTCATTTCATATCAGAACAATTACACTATAGTAGTAGTACATAAAACCTTCTTCTTAGAGTACAAAAAAGGATAGGGTTTTAGAAGCTTTTGGGTATCAAATTGGAGAGGATTAACTAGTGATAACCACTGATTTGTACCTAATCTTATTACCTATGACTTCTTCTACTATGTATGGTAATCAAACTTTAATTTATACCATATATAGCTAAAACCCCCATGTTACGGGTTGTGCTTTTGATATAGGTCTTTAATTTACTTGCTTGGTTTGTGATGTCTTGACTTATCTATAGTTGTTTTCTGTGAATTTATATCTGTTCCTAAGTTTAATGTATTAATTTTAAGGTTGTAAACTTAGAGTTTTGTTTTAGATCTCTGATTGATCCATAGTTGGGATTATTAGAGTGTGGAATAGATATAATGGCTGGAAACCTTATGAGGTTTCAGTTGATGTTCATATTTATGGATTCAATGGCCAAGGTAGTAGGGTTTTGCTCAACCTATTAGGCCAAGCATGTCCTCAGCAATCCACGTATGATCTCTTAGCTGATTCATGTGAAACACTCATATATCATAGGTGATTTGGGTTACAAGCAATCTAGCCTATTCACTCAATATCAACTTATGTAGTCAAGCATCTAGACCCATTTGTTAGATTATTGCCCATATTTGCACATCACTAGCATATTCCCTTGATAGTTGCTTAATTTGACAATTAGAATTTGTTAGCTTAATTTTGTTATGGATACTACAACCCCACAGATCCTACAATTACTTGGTTCGACGAGTCACTTTTGCCTTGAACAATGATTCCCTGGGGGATCGACCCCAACCTCTAAAGTGGGATATTATGTTGATGACAATTGCCCCTTCTATCTTTGAGTAGTCGGATAAGCGACATCAGATCCCCATCCTTCAATCCAAGAATTTGGCTAAGACAGCCATAAAAGGCTCTTGCACGAGCCGTGCAACCCACCACGAGCCCTAGTGGGGTCTCTTAGTCCTCATCACGAAACACAGTGAAGTGTTTCGTGAAGCCCTCATCCTAAAATGTAGTTTTAAGTATAAAATTATTGTCTTAAAACTTAGGCCATTTGTACAGAATGTTGTAGGGCCAGTGCACCTTTGAATTGACCATGAAATCATCATTGGAAACGACCTTAGTCTAAAATTTGGCTAAGTGTCTGAAGGCCCTTACCATGGACACTTGTACGGTCCACGGTAAGTTGTACGGGCCATGGTACCCTTTCACAGGCCACCGGGGCTCTTCTTAATTCTCGTTTCATTAATGGTTTTCTCATAATTTTTGTGATTTTTAAGGGTCATTTGTAACGTTCTAACCTATCCTAAACCTCTGAAAAGACCTATACTCCTTCATCCTTATTCAAATTCATTCATTACACTTAGAATATTCAAATTGTCTCTTCTAAGAACTCCTCTCTATTATGCCATTGGAGATTCCACTTGGAGCTCAAGGAAGGGTCTTCTTCTCCAATCAATTTCTTCTTAACTCTTCTAAGTTATCTGAGGTACGTAGGATTGATTCATGGTCCCTTTCAACTATGAAGACCCCAAACACTTTTTACTCCTTAATTTATGAATTTTAAGCTTACTTTGAATATGAATCTTTTAAATTAATGTTGATTTAATTCAATTGAGATACGGGTTGTATTTAATTGATGTTTTTAAAGTGGTTTAAGCCCTAATATGTTGAATGTGCATGTCCCTTTAAATGTTGAATTTGGGCATGTGTAATCTCAAGTGTGATTTAAATGTGAATTTTTTTTTATGGATTTACTTTTATTTCATATTATATTGTTGATATAAGTATGAATCTCTATTGCTCATGCTATTTTATCATCATTCATGGCGTATGCATAAAAGAACATTGATTTTCATAAAGTTTATAGTGAGCAAAGTCTAAATTATGATAATGATTATGTTTTGAAGCAAGTATGGTATGACAAGAATATGATCACATAATGTCTATGATATGATTCTTTGATCAAATGATGAGTGTTTACACAAGTGTACAAGTATGAAGGAGCTATTCCTATGCATGAAAGTATGACACAAAGTATGATTTGGATTTTTAGTCCAGGTATGCATGTTTATGAAGTATGTTTGGCTTCTAAGCCTAAATATGCATTGTTATGATTTGACAAGACTTACGCCTCTTTTACAAGGACGTATATGTATATGTATTCTCATGTGATGATGACTTAGCACCGAGAGGGCTTGTGTGAGGGGGGATATCTCCAAGGTCACTTATATAAATCCTCAAATCTCATAACTATGTGTCAAACATGGGTTCATGTTTATGCCACATTTTAGGGATGATTATGCTAAGGTTCTACCTTTGGCAAGTAGGTCACCTCTTATTCATTGTGGGAAAGACGATGGAGTTCCAAGTTATAGCTCACTTAATCTTACATTGGTTAAGGTCCCATCCCCGTTATGTACAAAGTATTTTGGCATTTCATACATTATGGCATCTTGATATATTATTCTTTCTTATATACTCCTTTCTATATATGTGATCTTGTCATCTAACATTGAATGCAGGTTTAATGAGTTCGTATACATTATATGCCTGCATACTTAGTACATTTTAATATACTAATGCATACTCTTCGCCTACATGATCTAATCATGTAGGGACTGGAGACTATCTCTATCCACCTCTTGACCATTAGCTTGGGATTATGAGAGTTTCTTGTGGTGAGTCCTATCATCCAAGGACCTATTATGCTATTTACTATCATGTCCATACTTTGAGGTTCAACCCGGGACATGTCTTGGCCCCCGTCCTATACTATGACTTAGAGGCATTGTTGGACAACATATAAACTCTATGTACGAATTTGTGTTATGTTATGTTATATGCCTATGGAGATTATGACTATGGCTATCTTTTGATGTTAATATATGATGATATGTTCATAATGAGATAGGAAATGTGGAAAGTCCTAAGTCCCTTTTATCCCCATAATATGAGTCATACTTACCCGCCTCTTAATTCTTATCTTCTATGTGTTATGTGAATCCATGCAAAATCCTATCGCTATGACATCCCCATAACATGAGTCATACACTCCCGTCCCTAAGAACTATGTATTTTTTATTGCCTAATTTTGTGCTTTCGAACTGATGATGTGTATGTGGATGCTATGAGGCTTTTTTGGGGACTCTCGGATTCCCATTCTCTCCTAGACCTTAGGCCTTAGGTCTGGGTCATGACAATATTGGTATCAGAGAACTAGGTATATAAATGATCCTCGGAGTCCAACATGTCGTGCCAATTAGAGTCCTATTCATAGGTGTAAAGTGCATCATACCTATGAGTGGGAGGCTATGAGGGAGTTTTAGGAATTGTCTCACTTCTTCATGTCTTATGTTTTTCTTTAGACTGTGTCTTGAGACTTCCTAACTTCGACGATATCTTGATGCCTTAAAGAAGATGCCTCCATAAGGAGCCCCTCTACCAAGACAGGCCCTGATTAATGAGGACCAAGTCCCTCAAGACCCTATAGGAGAGCCGATTACTAAGGATGAATTTTGGGTTGCCTTTGCCATGCTCACCCATGTGGTGACCAACTAGGATAGACAAGTTGATCCTCCTCCTCATGCTCCCACTCCAGCAGCTAGAGTAAGAGATTTTACTTGGATAAATTCTTCGGAGTTTTATGGGTCAAAAGTTGATGAGGATGCCCAAAACTTCATTAATGAGCTCTCTAAGGTGTTGACTACTATGGGGGTGACATTGAAAGAGAAAGCTGAGTTAGCTGCCTATCAGTTGAAGGATATTACTCAAATGTGGTACACCCAATGGTTGATGGAGAGGGTTAGTGATGATGGGTTTAGTTGAGAAGAGTTTAAGTGTGCCTTTCCGGATTGTTTTTGTCACTACCCAAGCCTAGAGCCTAGACGTGACAAGGCAAATGGGAACCCGAAAGGACCCCAAATAAGCCTCTTACCATATCAATTACACATCCTTGGTCGCGAAAGCAACTAAACAACCACAAGAGAGTAAAACTAAGGATAAAAGGACAAAGGGAAGTTTTAGATAACCATAAACATACAAGAGTCAAGAACATAGCATAATTACATCACTTGTCCAACAACACCTCTAAACATAGACTTGAGCAGGGGCCAAGACACTTTCTGGGCTCACCCTCATGGTACCAAGATTTCAACATAAAGAAATAACATAAGCAAGAGTAGTATAGCTAGTGTCCCCAAACTTGAGGGCTCACCAAAACTTGTCTTCAAGATATCACAACCAGCCACGTGGAGGATGATTGCATAATTACATCACTTGTCCAACAACACCTCTAAACATAGACTTGAGCAGGGGCCAAGACCCTTTCTGGGCTCACCCTCATGGTACCAAGATTTCAACATAAAGAAATAACATAAGCAAGAGTAGTATAGCTAGTGTC
>JAABOM020000012.1:11337288-11347998 GCA_011800125.2 Solanum clarkiae
CCCAAACTTGAGGGCTCACCAAAACTTGTCTTCAAGATATCACAACCAGCCACGTGGAGGATGATTGATAGGAGCTCTGGTTCCTACATGGTAACATCATGTACACATAAAGTATGCATTAGTACGTTTGAATGTACTAAGTATGTAGAATGCAATGCAATAAGAGAGATAGGCAACATAGTCAAAATGCATGATCATAGGCAAAGGATAGTATATTCACAACATTGCATGCATGATAAATGCTTGAAGTAAAACATGCTTGTATAGAACATATTACATGTGTAGGAAGAGACCATCACCATAGACCAAGCAAACTAGTACTTGGAATCTAAGGCTTACCACCCCCTTAGAAGGTGATTGAGGTATCTACCCCTCAATTGGTAGTACGGGCTTACCACTCCTAGACACGGCGATTGAGGTATCTACCCCCCAACATGGTAGTATAGGATTACCACCCCCGATAAGGAGATTGAGGTATGTACCCCTCAACATGGTAGTACAGGCCTAACACCCGCTCCCCTGACAGGCGATTGAGGCTTAAAACCCCTTCAACAAGGTGATCGGGCTTTACAACCCCCCACCCCCAACAAAGTGTGTTTAACTTGCAATACCATAGATACTTTTCATAAATTCAACACATACATACATTCCTTTCACCATCATAAAGTCACTTGACTCATAGGCCATGCAATAGATCATCAATAGCTCAAGAATTCTTAACCAGACATTTTATAAAACACTTGGCAAGTGTGTAATGCTAGTTCAAAATCATGTAATTCAAGAGTGAAATCATGTGAGAAATCTTAATGTAACTCAACCCTCCGACACTTGGTATTGCCCTCATGTAAGATATATTGAAACCCTTCATCAATTCTCATAATAGATCATAATTCATAGCTCAAAACATGCTTAAACAATCAACATTTTATGAAACTCCAACATAGTTTCTAATCAAATTCATAATAAGATAAACCCATTGATAATTCAACTTAAAAATATGCAATTTACATGAAAAGGAAGGTTGGGCACCATGGGGGAAAGGACCCAATGGTTGAAACCCACACACCTCAACTTTGGAGATTTCCTTAAAGAAGATTTGAATGAGAACTTGAAGCTTGAATGAAATCCTTGATATCCGAAAATGAGTTTGGACACTTGAATTTGGATGAAATATTTGGCTAAGTGTTAGAGAGGGTTTTGGGGAATGTCTTGAATGATATGAGGTTGAAAAATGACTAAGTATATGTGTTTTTATGCATAGGAAGGCTTAGGCCTAAGACCCCAAGGCCTTGGACAAAAACAGTAAAATTGGCAACAAAATAACACTAGTCCGAGCCCTGGTCGCGTCACGCCAAGGGTGCGGATCCTCTCTGTATAAGGAATTTTTTGAAAAATTATTTTTTGCTACGGTTGCTCCAAAACTGGGGTTATACCCACTTCCCACTCAATTTTGCCCCCGATTACGAATATGAAGTCAGATTTTTGATATCACACATGGATTTTGCGATATATGAAAATTACGATTATAGGCATTTTCGAGGCACATTTTTGGGCACTTTTTGGTACATTTCAATATCTCCCCATTAGGAACATTCGTCCCCGAATGTCAAAGAAACGTACATAAGAGAAGTAATCAAGAGGATTTCTCCCCAACACATGAGTTCCACAAACTTCAGTATAACATCATTTCAAAAATCTCAACATAAGTGTCAAAAAAATCACCATGAACTTGTCAAAATAAAAATGGATGCATACAAACGACATAACGGCTGAAACTTAATTCTTGAAATCACAAAGGGGACTTAAATTAGTACCTTAGGCATGTGTAGAATGGGAGAGATAGGGATATCTCTTTTGCATGTCCGCCTCAGCTTCCCATGTGGCACTTTGAACTTCTTGGTTTCCCTAAACAACCTTGACGGAAGCTACATCCTTGTTTCTCAACCTCTTCACTTTTCTATCCATAATTTCTACCAGAACCTCTTCCTAAGTCAAATTATATTCAACAACACCCACAACATCTAAAGGTATAATAGGATTTGGGTCACCCGCACATTTTCTCAACATAGATACATGGAAGATCGGATGACCCATATTCATATCATTGGGAAACTTCAACTCATAGTCCACCTTACCAATCCTCCTCAACACTCTATAAGGACCCATAAATCTTGGGCTCAATTTACCTTTTTTACCAAAATGAACCACACCCTTCATGGCTGAAATGTTCAAATAGACCCAATCACCAACCTTAAATTCAAGATCCCTTCTCCTCACATCGACATAGGACTTTTGTCGACTTTGGGCTATCTTCAGTCTTTCCCTTATCAACCTCACCTTCTCCATGGCCTCCATAACCAAATCCAGACCTAACAAGGCCATCTCTCCCACCTCAAAACATCCAACCGTGCAACGCCTACCATAAAGAGCCTCAAAAGGAGCTATACCAATGCTTGAATGATAGCTATTATTGTAAGCAAACTCAATGAGTGGAAGGTGTTCATCCCAACTACCCTTAAACTCCAAAACACAAGGTCCAACCATATCCTCAAGAGTTTGGATAATTCTTTCGTCTTGGCCATCCGTTTGAGGGTGAAAGGTCGTGCTAAGCTTTACCTTGGTACCGAGATCTTTTTGGAAGGACCTCCAAAAATAAGAAGTGAATTGAGCACCACGATCAGATATGATAGAAAAGGCACTCCATGCAATCTAACCAACTCATAAATATACAATTTGGCATAATCTTCAGCACCATAAGTAGTCCTAACTGGTAGGAAAATAGAATCAAAATGTTCTCTAGTCTTAGGCAACCCAACCGAAAAATCCATGCTTTCCTCCCACTTCCAAGTAGGAATCTCTATATCTTGGGCTAGGCCACACGGCCTTTGATGCTCGGCATTAACTTGTTGACAAGTATGACAACCGGATACATACTTAGCAATATCTCTCTTCATACCACCCCACCAATACACTTCCCTCAAATCTATATACGTCTTTGTATAACTGGGGTGAATAGAATAGGAAGAATTGTGAGCTCATTTAAAATCTTCTTTCTCAAGTCATCAACACAAGGCACACACAATCTACCTTGGTACCTATAGGCACTATCTCCCCCTTGGGAGAAAACCTCCACCTCACCATTTCTCACCAAGGCCTTCAACTCTAACAAGGCGGGTTCAAGATCTTGCTTTGCCTTCACCTCTTCAATCAAGGAGAATTTAGAAGCATCAACAACAACTACCCTACCATTATCCACTTTTTCCAACCTAACCCCCAATCTAGCCAACCGATGGACCTCTCTAGCCACCCCTTTACCACCATCATCAACATGTGCTAGGATACCCGTAGACACCCTACTTAGAGCATCGGCCACAATATTAGCCTTAACTGGGTGATAATGCACACTCGTATCATAATCCTTAAGAAGCTCTAACTACCTTTTTTGTCTGAAGTTGAGATCTTTTTGAGTGAATACATATTTAAGGCTCTTAGGATCGGTAAACACATCAACATGAACCTCATACAAGTAATGACGCCAAATTTTCATAGTAAATACAACGACGGCCAATTCAAGATCATGGGTAGGTTGGTTCTTCTCATGTACCTTAAGTTGCCTAGAGGCATAAGCTATCACCTTACCATTTTGAATCAAAACACAACCCAAACCAATTCTTGAGTCATCATAATACACAACAAACCCTTCCAACCTTTCCAGTAGAGACAAGATAGGAGCAGAGAGAAGCTTATCTTTCAAAGTTTGGAAACTCATTTCACACTCATTGATCCACACAAATTTTGCCTTCTTTTGGGTCAACTTAGTCATAGGAGTAGCAATAGAGAAGCCATTCATAAACTTCCGGCAGTAATCCACTAAGCCCAAGAAAATTCTAATGTCCAATGGAGCCAAAGGTCTAGGCCAATTTCCAATCACCTCCGTCTTCTTAGGTTCCACCTTAATGTCATCACCCGACACATGACCTAGAAAGGCAACCTCTTTCAACCAAAACTCATATTTTTCATACTTAGCATACAACTTCTCCTCTTTCAAGATTCGCAATACCACCCTCAAGTGATCAACATGCTTCTCCTCACTATGGGAATAGATCAAGATATCATCAATAAAAACCACCATAAATAAGTCAAGGTAGGGTTTAAAGACTCTATTCATAAGATCCATGAAGATAGCCGGTGCATTAGTCAACCCGAAGGACATAACCACAAACTCATAGTGCCCATACCTAGTCCAGAAGGCTTTCTTGGGAATGTCACACTCCCTCACTTTCACTTGGTGATACCCGGACCAAAGATCAATCTTAGAGAAGTGACTAGTCCCTTGAAGTTGGTCAAAAAAATCATTAATCCTTGGTAGAGGGTACTTATTCTTTATAGTGACCTATTAAGTAGCGGTAATCAATACACATTCTAAGAGAACCATCCTTCTTCTTCACAAACAACACCGGTGCACCCCAAGGTGATTCACTAGGCCTAATAAAACCCTTCTCCAACAAATCCTTTAATTGCTCTTTCAACTCCTTCAACTTCGCCGGGGCAATATGGTAAGGGGGAATAGAAATGGGGTGAGTATCGGGAAGAAGATCTATACCAAAATCTATTTCCCTTTCGGGAGGAACACCGGGAAGTTCATTAGGAAATACATTAAGAAATACATTAAGCACTGGAACCGACTCTATGGTAGACATTAAGAAATTCATTAACAATGTCTCTAACCCTCACAAGATGGTAGAGACACCCCTTAGATATCAACTTTTGGGCTTTAATGCAAGAAATGAATCTACCCTTGACCAACACATCATGACTCTCCCACTCAAGGATGGATTCATTAGGGAATTGGAATTTGACTCTGTGGGTTCTACAATCAATGGAAGCATAATATGCATGCAACCAATCTATCCCAAGAATGACATCAAAATCCACCATATCCAACTCACAAAATCACAAGGCAATATTTTATGAAAAATGAATATGGAAAAATTTCTATAGACTCTTCTAGCAACAATGGATGCACCAATGGGAGCAGACACTTCATATGGCTCACAAACAATTCGGGTTTTGCATGAAGCTTTTTGGGAACAAAAGGAGTAATAAAGGAAGAGTGGTACCTGGGTCTATCAAAGCATATACATCAAAATCAAAGACTTTTAACATACTGGTGACGACATCGGGCACCTCCTCTACCCTTTGTCTCCCTTGAAGAGCATAGAACCTATTATGCCTTGAGGCACCATTTTGTTGACCTCCCCTTCCTCTAGGACCTGCATTTGCACCTTAGCCTTGGAACTCGTGGCATTAAGGAAACCAACCACCCTTAGGATTTTGGAATCCACCTTCAAAACGGGCCCTCTTGGCGTCACCCATTCTCCTCTTTCTCAACTTTTCTCCCTCTAATTGTTTGGCATAAGTCGTGAGGCAGGACAAGTGCATATCACCTATCATCATGGTGGCATGACACTCCTCATTCACTAAATCGGATACACCCATCACAAACTTGTTCATCCTAGACCTTGACTCAGCTACCAATTGTGGAGCATATTTGGAGAGTTTGTTGAACTTGAGGGCATGCTCCCTCACACTCATCGACCCTTGCTTTAAATTCATGAATTCTAGCATTTTGGCCTCCCTTAGCTCAAGAGGAAAGAACCGATTGAGAAATGCCACCTTGAACTCCTCCCAAAGGATAGCTTCACCATTCCCCTTTTTCTGATTTCCATTAAGTAAACCATATTTGGGCCACTCCTTTGAGTTCGTAGGCCGCTAACTCCACTTTTTCCTCCAATCTAACACCCATAATAGACAACACTTGTACACCTCATCAATAAATTCTTGATCCTCATCCAGCTTAGACTCGTGGAACTCCGGTGGGTTCATTTTTGTGAAATCTCTCACCCCAGAAGTCGGGGTAGGAGCATGAGGGGCTTGGGCCCCTTGGTTGATTTGATTAGTCATGGCATGGGATAGCATGGTAATAGCATCCCATAACTCTTAATGAGCTGCTCCCCCATCATGAGGAGCTTGAGGAGCGGGAGGGGCCGGTTCCTCCTCGGGTGAACGAGCTCTTCTTCCTCTTGGAATAGGCATGATATAGCATAGAAAAGAACATTCATTAGGGGAAAGTCTTACCTTAACTTCTATAGCACGACATATATCAAAAAGAAGGGAAACATTTCCTAAAATGCCTCATAGCCTCTTGCTCATACTCGTGGTACACTTCACAACCATGAATAAGACTCTAATTGATGTAGTGTGCTGGATTTCGAGGATCATTAACAACCTATTGCTCTGATACCATGTTTGTCATGACTCAAACCTAGGGCCTAGACATGACACGGCAAATGGGAACCCGAAGGGACCCCAAACAAGCCTCTTACCATATCAATTATGTATCCTTGGTCACGAAAGCAATTAAACAACAACAAGAGTACAAATCAGGATAAAGGGACTAAGGGAATTTTTAGATAACCATAAACAAATGAGAGTCAAGAACATGGCATAATTACATCACTTGTCTAACAACACCTCTAAACATAGACTTGAGCAGGGGCCAAGACACTTTTCGAGCTCACCCTCATAGTATCAAGAGTTCAACATAAAGAAATAACATAAGCAAAAGTAGTATAGCTAGTGTCCCCGAACTTGAGGGCTCACCAAAGCTTATCTTCAAGATATCACGACTAGCCACGTGGAGGATGATCATGAGGAGCTCCGGTTCTTACATGGTAACATCATGTAGGCATAGAGTATGCGTTAGTACGTTTGAATGTACTAAGTATGTAGGATCCAATGCAATAAGAGATAGGCAATGTAGTCAAAATGCATAATTATAGGCAAAGGATAGCGTATTCATAACATGGCATGCATGATAAATGCTTGAAGAAAAATATGCTTGTATAGAACATATTACATGTGTAGGAAGAGACCATCATCATAGACCAAGAAAACTATTACTTGGAATCGAAGGCCTACCACCACCTTGGAAGGTGAATTGAGGTATCTACCCTCAATAGGTAGTACGGGCTTACCATCGCCCGACAAGGCGATTGAGGTATCTACCCCCCAACATGGTAGTATGGACTTACCACCCCCCCATAGGCGATTGAGGTATTTACCCCTCAACATAGTAGTACGGGCCTAACAGCCCCCGACAAGGTGATTGACGCTTGACACCCCCTCAACAAGGTGATTGCGCTTAACACCCCCAACAAGGTGTGGTCAACTTGCAACACTATAAATACTTTTCGTAAATTCAAAACATACATACATTCCTTTCATCATCATAAAATCACTTGACTCATAGGTCATGCAATAGATCATCAATAATTGAAGAATTCTTCACCGGACATTTTATCAAACACTTGGGGGTGTAATGCTAGTTCAAAATCATGTAATTCTAAAGTGAAATCATATGAGAAATCTTAATGTAACTCAACTCACCAACACTTGGTAACACCCTCATGCAAGATACATTGAAACCCTTCATCATTTCTCAAAATAGATCATAGATTCATAGCTCAAAAACATGCTTAAACAGTCAACATTTTATGAAACCCCAACATAGTTTGTAATTAAATTCATAATAAGATGTACCCATAGATAATTCAACTTGAAAACATGCAATTTACATAAAAAGGAAGGTTGGGCACCATGGGTGAAAGGACCCAATGGTTGAAACCCACATACCTCAACCTTGGAGATTTCCTTGAAGAAGATTTGAATGAGAACTTGAAGCGTGAATGAAATTCGTGAGATCCAGAAATGAGTTTAGAACACTTGAATTTGGATGAAATATTTGACTATGTTTTAGAGAGGGTTTTGGAGAATATTTTGAATGATATGGGGTTGAAAAATGATTAAGTACAGGTGTTTTTACGTAAAGGAAGGCTTAGGACAAAGATCCCAAGGTCTTGGACCAAAATAGTAAAACTGGCAACAAAATAACACTGGTTTGCGCCCTGGCCGCATCGCGCCAGGGGCATGGATCTTTTCTGGATAATGAATTTTTTGAAAAATTATTTTTTGCTACAGTTGCTCTAAAATTGAGGTTACACCCATATCCCACTCAATTTTTTCCCCTGATCACGAATATGAAGTCGAATTTTCAATATCATGCATGAAATTTGAGATATATGGAAATTATGATTATGGGCATTTCTAAGGCACATTTTCGAGTACTTTTTGGGGCGTTTCAGTTTCTTTCATCTTAAGCTTAGGGAGTCCAAAATGATAGAATTTATAAACCTCAAGTAGGGTAGTATGTGTGAGAGGGAATATGCCCTCAAATTTACAAAGCTCTCCAAGTATGCTCCTATTTGGGTAGCTGACCCCTATGCAAGAATGCACAAGTTTATTTCTGGGGTCTTTGATTTGGTTGTGAAAGAATACATACAGCTATGCTTATTCAGGATATGGATATTTCCAAGCTTATGACTTATGCTAAACCGATTGAAGGGGGAGAAGCTTAAGGAGAAGAGGGTGAATGATTCCAAGAGAGCCCATTATGATGGTTGGTTCTCGAACTCTAGGATTGGTAGTGGGTATGGCCGCTATCAACAAGACCAAGGTTCAAATGCTAGGGATGTCAATAATAGAGTGCCTCCTCCTAAGGCACCAGTTGGATGTGAACAAGTTCATTCCAAGCGTGACAGATATGGAAAGAGCCATTTAGAAGGCCGCAAGCAGATTTATTACCCAAAGGCAACCAAGAGAGGCCAAGTGGCTTCGGTTAATCAAAGTCAACAAAAGGACCAGCAAGGTGGTAAACCCAGAAACAACAAGTTATATGCTTTGCATGCCCGACAGGAAGTAGAGGAGACTCCGATGTAGTGACTGGTATGTTAAAAGTCTTTATTTTGATGCTTATGCTTTGCTTAATCTGGGTGCAAATTTATATTTTGTGACTCTTCATTTGGCTGTTGAGTTTGGTTAAAATCTTGAAGGAGCCCTTCTTAGTCTATACTCTTGTGGGTGAGTCCATTGTTACCCGAAGAGGCTATCGGGGTTGCTCTATCTCTATCTTGCATAAAGTCCTTTCATGTGATCTTGTGAAACTTGAGATGTTTGATTTTGATATTATTCTTGGGATGGATTGGTTGCATATTTCATATGCCTCTATAGATTATAGAACCCGTAAAGTCAAATTCCAATTTTTGGATGAGTTTGTTCTTGAGTGGAAGGGTAATGATTCTGCTATTAAGGGTCAGTTTGTTTCCTATCTCAAGGCTTGAAAAATGATTTCTAAAGGATGCATATATCATATTGTGAAAGTTAGAGATGTGGAGTCCGAATCACCTACTCTTGAGTCGGTTCCAATGGTTAATGAGTTTTCGGATATTTTTTTTGAAGATTTACCCGGTGTTCCTCCCGAAAGGGAAGTAGACTTTGGCATAGATCTCCTTCCGGATACTCAACCTATTTTAATTCTTCCTTATTATATGGCACCGGCTGAATTAAGGGAGTTGAAGAATCAGTTGAAGGACTTGTTGGAGAAAGGCTTTATTATGCCAAGTATATCACCATAGGATGCTCCAGTGTTATTTGTAAGAAAGAAAGATGGGTCTCTTCGAATGTGCATTGACTATAGGCAATTGAATAAAGTAACCATCAAGAATAAATATTTATTGCCAAGGATTGACGACTTATTTGATCAACTTCAAGGAGCTACTCATTCTCAAAAATTGACCTATGCTCCAATTATCATCAGTTGAGGGCCAGGGAATGTGATATTCCCAAAATGGTTTTGCAAACTAGATATAGGAATTTTGAATTTTTGGTGATATCGTTTGATTTGACTAATGCTCAAACTATGTTTATAGATCTTATGAATCGGGTGTTCAAGCCATTTCTAGATAGTTTTATGGTTGTTTTTATTGATGATATTCTAATATATTCCCAAAGTGAGCGGAAGCATATGGATCACTTGAGGTTGGCTCTTCGAACTTTGAGCGAGAAGCAGTTGTTTGCCAAGTTCAGTAAATGTGAGTTTTGGTTGGGTGAAGTATCTTTTCTTGGTCATGTGGTATCGATGATAGTATTAAGGTTAACCCAAAGAAGACTGAAGCTGTGAAGAATTGGCCTAGACCATTGACTCCTTCAGATATTCGAAGTTTCCTTGGATTGGCTGGTTATTATAGGAGATTTGTTGAAGGCTTCTCATCCATTGCATCTCCATTGATTAAGCTGACTCAAAATAAGGCCAAGTTTATATGGTCGGATGATGTGAGAAGAGTTTTCAGACTTTGAAAGATCGACAGTTTTGGGAATTTTTAAACATTTTCTCCCTATTATTTTAAAACTTATTGGGCTATTTTTTTTATCAATTATAATTTAGTTGGAAAGTAATTCACTTTGTAAGAATTTAATCATAATAGAAAGATCTTCTTTATTTAATTTTGTTATGTTTATTACAATTACTATTTAATATTATTAAAGTAATGATATAATAATTGAAGCAAAATAGTGAAAAAATAATTTTATTTAAACTAGAATATTTTCATGAAAAGCAAAAAATTCAAATAACATTTCTAAGGGCCTTCACACTTTTAATATAGTATAGATAAGCGAGAAAATTGTATAGTAATAAAATATAGTGAAGTTTTTATCTTATTTCATTCTAATCTAGTAAGCATCACAACTATTCAGAAATGAAAGTCCGAATCAGTATTTTCAAAGTTGCCTCTCTTTGCTTTTTTTTTTTAT
>JAABOM020000012.1:11352329-11363633 GCA_011800125.2 Solanum clarkiae
GGATCTGATTGTAACAATGGAGAAGTAGGAAGACTTTGGCGATTCATAATAGAAGGGGGTATCTAGAATATCTATGTTCCAGGACGGACATAAAAGATGAATAATGAAAGAAGAGGAAGAGTATACTCTGTAGTGAGATAGCAAGGAATGGGTGTCCAAGAATAAATGGAACCTCTGGGTCAGGTGCAAAATCCAAGATCACGAAGTCCATGGGGAATATGAGAGATCCCACTTGGACTAAGACATCCTCAATCACACCATCTGGCCTTTCCATAGATTGATTTGCAAATTGTAACACGATGGTGGTGGGATTCGGGTTTCCAAGCCCTAACTTTACGAACATAGACCTAGGCATGAGACTGATACTTGAGCCCAGATCATACAAACCCCTTGCATTCAGACAACTCTCAATAGTTACTTGCACTGGAAAGCTCCCAGGATCCTTCAGCGTGGTCAGCAGTTGGGATCTATTGAGAATCCTGAAGCTACATGCCTCCATGAGTGCCACAGTTTCATATTCATCCAACTTTTTCTTGTTGCCCACAATGTCCTTAACATATTTGGCATACTTCGGGATCCCCTGCAAAACATCAATAAGAGGTAAGTTAATATACCAATTTTAGGAGCTCGATGAACTTTTGGAAATAGTCATCCTCCTCTTTCTTTTTCATCTTTTAGGGGAATAGAGGAAGGGGTTTAGGCATTGGAGTGGCCTCATCAGTAGTTGGGCTAGGATTGCTAGCCTCATCATTTATGTGTAGTGCTTGGTTCACCCCCATCTTTCTTCTTTGGGACCAACTCAGTCAATGGTCTACCACTCCTGGTGCTGACTGTATTCACCTACTTTGGGTTGGGGTCAATATTACCTGGCAAGCCTCCTTGAGGTCTAGAATTCATAGTGCTTGCTAATACCCCCAACTGTTTCTCCAAGTTCTAGAGTCCCTGCTTGTTCCATTGAATTTCTTCCTCTTGTCTATTCTGGTTTGCCAGAATTTACCTCAGCACCTCACTGTCAATTATGTTATTTGGGTTGGCCTGCTTTGCAGGTTGTTGCATCTGCTAATTGTAGAAAGCATTGCCACTTTTTGGTCTCTGCTGAGTGGCCCCTGGTTTTGCTGATTTCCATCCTAAGAAAAGTTAGGGTGGTTCCTCCAGTTTGGGTTGTATGAGTTCCCAAAACCTTGATACTCGCCTCTGTTAGCACTGCCGACAAAGCTTACCACTTTTGGATTAGCTCCACAAAACTCAGCAGGGTGATCTCCTCCTCCACAAATAATGCACTAGTCATTTTGTTGTTGTTGTACCATATTTACTAGTGTTGGTTGTTGACCCATAGCCATTGGCACTTGTTGTTGCTAACTCAGCGCCAGGTTGTTAAAGTGAATGGTCATCATATTCTGTATGGTTGATATCTGAGCCTGCAGGGCAGTTATAGCATCAATCTCCAACATACTAGCCTGCTTTTGAACTACCGATCGGCTTGATCCTCTATTCCACTAAGGATTGCCTTGTGCGATCCGATTGAGAAGTGCATACAACTTACCGTATGTCTTCTCTAATGCTTGTCCACCTATAGCAGAATCAAAAGAATCTTTGTGGTGGGTTCCAAAACTTCAATGAAGGTATGGACCAGCACCTCGTTAGCCTGACAATGATGGGGACAATAATGAGAAAAGTTTTAAACTTGTCCCAAGCCTGATATAGATTTTCTCAAATCTTTTGGGTGAAGCTCAAAATCTCAGTCCTGAGTTTAGCTGTCTTCCCAGATGAGAAGAATCGAGTGAGGAATGTTCGAGCAAAATCATCCCAGAAGTTGATGTAGTTGAGTGGCTCAATCTATAGCCATCTCCGTGCTTCCCCCAATAGTGAGAAAGGAAACAAGGTCATCCTCACGTAGTCTTTGTTCACCCTTATGGGGATGAAAGTATCAGCAATCTCTAAGAAGTTTTAAAGATGGACCGGTGGGTCTTCATGCGGGAACTCGGTGAACTGTCCAGTAGAGTGTAGTAATTGGACCATATTCTGCTTAAGTTCCCAGCGGCCAACAATCTCTGGCTTTAGAAAGTAGCTAGTGACATTGGTGGTTCATGGGATTGCCACATCCTGAACGGGCCTAGGTGCTGGTGCTACAGGCGGATTTATGTCTGTCATTTCTTCTACAACAGTGTCAATTTCTTCTTTATTATCCTCTAAATCTTCCTACTGAATGAGTTGAATTGGCAAAATTTGGTATAAGACCCCTGCTCTCCTCTTAGACCTGCAAAAGCAAGAATCTTGTTCCTCGAGTGTAGCAACTGATTACCTGCAAAAACAGCTCGACTAAGATCAAATGTAGTGAACACCACAAAACAAAACAAAACAACTCAGATAATTAACCAATTTATAATTTAAATCCTCAGCAACGGAGCCAAAAACTTGTTGCTCCCGAGCACATAAGGCTGGCACAGCGACCGATACTAGCACCACTGGACTAGTAATTACCAAAACCAGACCGGTACTAGTAGAATTTGGAGTCGTTTTCACAAGAACCGAATGGATACCAGCACAACCGGCAAATTGCCCCATTACCTTCCCGATATGGTAGTAACCGGAGCTGGACTGGACCAGTATTCCAGAATTTCCTCTTTTTTAAATTAAATAATTGGTTAATCGTTTGAATTTTGATTCTTTGAACGATTCTAAAGTTGTATGTTTGAAAGTTCAATTTAAAATTCTCAATTCTCAAATATAGAAATTTAAAGTGTTTAAAGTTTAAAATTTTTATATGTTTCAAAGTTTATTCCTTTAAGTTTAACATACTTACATACCTAATCAAAATTAAGTTTTAAACTTTAAAAAGATTGTTAAAAGTGTAATATAATTATCACTATATAAGTTTTTAAGTTTAAAGCTATCACTACATAAAGTTTTTAACTTTAAAGTTTAATTTTTAAAGTTTTTAAAAGCTTTAAAGTTATAACTTATATATTATCAAATATTTAGTTTAAAATTTAAAGTAAACTTTTTAAGTTTTCAAATTTAAATATAAAATTTAAACTTTTGAGTTTAAAAGTTTAAATTTCAAATTTTGTAAATATAAAATTTAAATTTTAAAGTTAATGTTTCATTTTATATTTTAAAGTCAATAAAGATTTGAGAAATAAGGGGGAAATATATATTTTAAAAAATTCTAAACTTAATGTAAAAGTAAATTCAAGATAATAATTTTTAAAATAAATAAGGTGAATAGCCTATAATTTTATTATGTTACTTTAAATTGTACAGATATTAGAAAAAAAAACCTAATTTACGTAGTTATCTTCTAGGAAGGGTTCTGTATCAATTATACCTTATTTATTGTAATATACTAATATCTTATACCACTTTGAAAATCTTGCCTAAGTGTTTCTAACATTCTAATGTTACATTTTCTGGAATTGGTCACTCATATAGAGAATTAGTCACTCATCATAGGTCTGTACATCAAGAATAGGCTAAAAATCATTAACAACCAAGAAACAAAGCTGAAACTAACCAAAATAGCCTTAGAAAGTGTTTTCAGTCATTTGCTCTACGTTTTCTCCAAAATCAGATATCAAAACCTAAAGTTTAAAACAAAATATAACTCAAAAATCTCGTAATTCAATTTTTGCACATGCATCCTCAAAGTCTGCAACACGGACTAGCATGTTTTGAGTAGAATTTCGCTTAAAATACTGAATGGACCATTTTCCCCTAATTATGCACAATTCCATGACATGGGTTGTGTATTTTTTTCTACTTTGCGCCTTTTTCTCCTCCTTTTCAGCTAGCATAGCTTTTCTCTAGGTTTGCGGCCCACACTTGAGTATTTTTTGCTGAGTTAACTGATTTTTATCCCTCAATTGCGCAGCTATGTTCTTCTCCTGATCCCAATACGACTCTGAGCTAGCATAATCTGATCATAACCTGCAAAAAACACAACTAATAGGCGCAGTTGGCCCTAGATTAGCAAAATAATCGAAATCACACTAAAAACACCTAGACTCTATGAATTTACCCTCTAACTAGGCTCTATATGAGTATTTTTGGCTAGCTCGATATATAAATACACCTAAGATCACTTATCAAATTGAAGCTCTTTGAATTATCTTTCCAACACATCGGATTTCACCTCATTCTGAGTTCGGATCAAGAAGTTATACCCATTTTTGTAAAGTTTGTCCATGCAGAGTTTCCTGTGAATTAGCTAAGTATGGTCTCATGGGAGGGTTCACGATTCATAAGACCTTGTATAGACCATGAGATCTTCTCATGGGACCCCCGGAAACAAATTTTATTTCGTTTTATTAATGATTTTTTTTTGTAATTATGGCTACTCCTAAGGACGGTTGTGACTTCCTATGCTATCCTAAGACATTAAAATGACCTAAACTTTTCTCCCCTCATTCAAATTCATTCTCACACTTAAAATTATTCAAAAATTCTCTCATCTAAAGAACTCTCCTCAAGTGAGCCATTGGAGATTAGCTTGGAGCATAAGGAAGGGTCTTCTTCTTCATCAAATTTCTTCCTATTTCTTCTTGATTAGCTAAGGTATGTGGATTAATTCTTGTTCCCTTTCAACCAAGAAGACCCAAACTCTTTTCAATTGAATTTCATGAAATTTTGCTTACTTTAAATATTGATTTTGAAGATTATTGTTTATTAAATTCAATTGAAGTATGGTTTACGCTTTATTGTTGATTTTAAGTTGATTTTAGCTCTAATATGTTGAATTGCATTATTATCATGAAGATTTGAAGATGTATTGTCCCTTTAAAGTTTGATTTAAGCATGGGTGATCAGAATTGTGATTTGAATGTGGATTTACTTATGGATTTACTTGAATTTCATATTGTATTGATGATTTAATATTGAATCTATATTGCTCATTATTATTCACATATCATTCATGGCATATGCATTCATGAGTATTAGATTTTATGAAATTATCGGTGGCTTAAGCTCACATATGTTTTATGAAAATGATTTTAGTGAGTTAAGCTAACATATATGGTTATGACAAGAATGTGATCACATAGATGTCTATTGTTATTGGTTCCTTGAGCATATTGGGTGTTTGCACTATATTGTTAAGTGAATGAGCTATTCCTATGCATGAAACGTATGGATTGAATGGTGAATTGGCTTTTTAGCCCAAGTATGAATGATTATGAAGAATGTTTGGCTTTTAAGCTTACATTTGCATTGAAATGATTTGAAATAACTATTGCCTTTTCTGAAAGCATGTATATGTATAAGTATTCTCGTGGGATATTTTGACTTAGCATTGATGGATTAGGGGCGTCAGGGCTATCCCCAAGAGTCCTTTCTCTTTCCTTGAACTATATTCCAGCATAGGTATACGGTAGCTATTATCAAAATGACCAAGTCATAAGGGATGGTTACACATTTATGATATTAAAATCCTTCTGAAATGATAGGGATCGTAAGGAGATGGCCATCCACCGAAATGATGGGGTCGTAAGGTATGATGTAGATTACCCTTGGCAAGTAATCCTCTCCTACCGATGGGAGGTCTTCATCGGACTAATTCATGTAATAGCTATCATGAGTTTGATGTATCGGTTATGGTCCATTCCCACTATATATGAACATTATGGAATTTCATGCATCATGGATTTCATGGCATATTATTATACTACTCTTCTTTGGATATATATCTCTTTCTATACTATGTACCCTTGTCATCTAACATTGAATACAGGTTTGATAAGTCATATGCATTGCATGCCCGCATACTTGGTACATCCAAACATACGAACGCATACTTTTGCCTACATGATCTAACCATGTAAAGACCAGAGACTACCTTCATCCATCGTTTGACAGCTAGATCGGATTTGAGAAAGTGTTGTCGTGAGTCCTATCTTCTAAGGACAAGCCACCATCTATCTACCTTATGTTGCTTCCATTTTGTTCTTTACTTTGAGGGTGAGCCCAGGACATGTCTTGGCCCCCTGTCCTATTCTATGATTAGAGGCATTGTTGGACATCTTGTAGACTCTTGTCAAATCTATATGTTATGTGTTGTATTTTGAGCTTATGATTATAATTATCTATTGGATATGGCTTTTATGGATCGATTATAGGAATTATGATAAGTATGTATTTTTTGATGTGGAAATGTAGAATATCCTAAGTCCCGTATTGCCCCTAGATAGTGAGTCATACTTACCCACTTCTTAGTTCTTATATATTATGTGCTATGTGAATCCATGTTAATCCCTTATCCCTATGACATCCCCATAATATGAGTCCTACTTTCTCGTCCCTTAGAACTATGTGTTTACTATTTATATATACGCTTCCGAACAGATGATGTGAATATGAATACTTGAGGCTTGTTTGGGGACTCTCGGGTTCCCATTCACCATGTCACTCCTAACCCCTAGGTCTGGGTTGTGATAGCTAATGACTGTAACAAGTCTTCCAGCCAGATTAACATGCAGTCTAGTTGATAATAGAGACAACTCGCCCTGGCGACTATGTGTCGACTCACTGGTAATGTAACAATCTCTCATACAAATAGTAGTCCTGAGGGCTAACTCACCCAACCAGTATCTCAACCACAGACGACCCATAGGAAAAGGCATACATCTCTTTAACAGAATCTCATCCCCATTTCTATCGAGGTGTAGCAGCATTATATCTCATCTCAAGAATCACGATGCCCAGTCAGAGGCACAAACAATAACATTTCTCAAAATATAGCATGTTACCCAGTAATGAGTAAGGTTAGCAAGTGTATAATAGCGAACAACTGTATATCTAGGCATCTGTCTTAGAAACAGGACTAAATCATTTTAACCAGAGACAAGTATATCACAACTAGCCAGTCATAAGTATTCAGAATAATAGGGAGGTTACAGTTGTATCACAAGTATCTCGTACAATCAAGGCTATCAGAACCAATTATATACCAGAGAAAGTCCCCAGCACAAAGTACAGTTAGCAACCAGTCTCATAACTACCATATCTCCATAGCACCAGGCTACACCCACATACACACAAAAGTCAAGCCAAAGTGCATACCTATCACATGGCATCAGCCCTATCCAGTCTTTGCTAGACTTTTTCGCAGTTTAACAGTACTAGAAGACAGCTAATACAATAGCTATAGCTAATATAGTACCTTATACAGTAACCAGTATCTCACATCATTTTACATATCACATACGCAGTAAAATTAGTCTATATACAACACATCCGCATATCTCAACTCAAGCATCTGCGCATTTTAGCTCAATCGAAGATTTAAGGGAGCCAAGCCTACCTGAAAGGCAAATCCACACGCTATGGATCAGTCCACACAAGTTTTCTCCTCCTTGATAACCTCCAAATATCGCTCGGCCGTCAAAATATAAATCATAATATCAATACAGCCATTTTGGTTATAATATCTCAAGAAACAGGGGAAAATACGTTATATGTGACCAAAACGGGAAAAATAGAGCTCACACCTGAAACACCGAACCAACCTCCGTAAAATAACTATTGTCATCCCGAGTCCATAGACAAAAATTGAGCTCAAAATGAGGCCCAGAACAATAAGAAACAACCCAAAAACGGAGTGACATTTCTTATCGAAAATATGTACTATAGTAGCTTCTTAGTTAAATTTCTCAAAAATATGGTTAAATTAGCAAAATCCAAATATGCCACAATGTAGCTCTCAAAAAGTAGTACAATCTAGACCCAAATTTTACTTAATTTCGATAAGAAATGACCGAGATATCGCATTCCGAATTTTTTCGAAAAACCACAACATAACCAGCAGCAATATTATTATTTTCATACCAAAGAGAGCTCTATCAATTAACTTCGACATTTCCACGGCATGTGCCAAACGAAAATACATAGAATAGACCCTGATTTTACCAAAACAAACTGGCTCAAAACAGATAAGAAATCATATGTCAAAGTTTTCGAAAAATATATTGAATACGCAGCAGAAAACATCAAATTTTACCTTAAATGACGCACCAAAATCAATTTTTGACACTTCCATGATGTTTCTCCCATAAAAATGCACAAGTTAGCCTTTTGGGTCACTGAAATTAGGTCAAAATCGAAGGAGATATCACAGTACAAAGTTTTGGAATTGTTTCTGGATATATATGTACTTTGGCTGCCTCTGCCACATGGCAGCCTTGGGCTGGGCCACATCATATTTTATTTATCAACAATTGCTCAAACTTAATTTTGATGCTTCAGTCTCATCCGAAGTCAGAAAAATACAATTCACATATGAAATCTGATCGAAAATGACATTCTGGACTCAATGGTATAGTCGAAATTTTCATTGGAGGTCGTTTTATTCCAATGTGGGTCCCATTTTCAATATCAAAATCTACTAAAGGGACCAAAACACACCCAGAAGCCCCGGGAACCGAATGAAAGGCCCTTCTAGGCCAAACTTGACTTTTCGAATCCAAGGGTGCAATTTGAATTTCTATTTGGGGCACGTTTCCCAAGGACATTGACTAAAGTCAACTATTGACCCATTCCGCAGGCTAAATTTGCAAAACTCGATATAATTATACCGAACATGCTCCTAGCCTAATTTGAGCATTTCAGAGCTGATGAAATCGTCAGAGTTCCCCTCTGAGGCTGTTTACTAGGACTTTACCGAAAAAATTATTTTATGATTATAATCTTTCACCTAAATCGAAAAATTGCATAAGTGTCAAACGATTCACCCAACGACCGAACAATCAGTGTCAATAAGTTGCAAATGGTCGAGGTCACCATGCAAATGCTCAAACTGATAAAGTACTCGTGAAACTGTACAAATGACCTGGAGGGTCATTATAGTTATAAATCATCATATGATATATCATATCATCATCATATCATATTGTATTAAAAGTGAAAAGTCACAAAATTAAATATCGAAATACCATTTTACCCCTATCTTAATTCAAAATGTTATAAAATATCTAACAAGTCAAATATTGATTAATCAAAATAATTTCCCAATCTTTTCACCTCCTAACTTAAATTGCAAGTTAAAGAGTCATAAAGTTACCATATTTGTTTGTAAGTTACAAAGTGACCAATTAATAACTTAAGATTTACACATAAAAACCTTTTGAAGATGAACATGGTCAATTTGTTGATTAACTTTTGAATAAAATTATTTTATTGCGAGCTGAAATTTTTCTTTAACACATCGCTTTCAAGCATGCATTTATTTTCACATTTACACATTTTCAATAAATATAAGCAATGTAAAGATTACTTAATAGTTTCGTAACTTAATGACATCCTATTAAATACTTTGCCAAACTTTTTGTTTTCCATTATTTAGTATCAATTCACACTAATAATAGATTTATATTGAATTTTTCTAATTAAACATCTTACATAAATGGATATCAAGAATATGTCTAACTTTCATCATTAGATGACACAACTTCATTAGGTATGTAATAATGTATTTTCTATCCGTCAGTTTTACTTTATTTTTTTTTTGCTCATTGTTTTCCTCTAACCATTAAGTAATATGGTGAAACTTTTTTAATATTTTAAGTAATTTTATGAGATTATATTTTGTTGTTTGTTATGCAAAATAGAAAATTACTTCTAGAGTTTATTATAGTGTATTTCAATATAGTGGTGATATCTAACACGTGCTTCAAGTCTTCAAGTTCTTAGTTGAATCATAAATTAGTCAATTTTATTCTGTTTTGTGTGACAAAACTAATAAAAATATGATCACTTATATAATTTGCTCATAATTATAAATTCTACAGTTTGTTTTATGTCTAAATAAAGTTATAAAAGATAGAATTAATTTGTCGGAGAAAAAGAGAACAAGTTTGAGGAATCACGAATTTTTCTTTGTTCCTAATTTGTTGTTTTTAATGCTCTTCTCTTTTTCAAGTTAAATATTGTATTCTTTTATTTTTCTCATAATTATGTTCTATATATTATACCAAATTTATCACATATAAAATGATTAGATTAAGTTTTTGGAATTAATTGCACATTTCTAGAACTAGTTATATTACCGTGTGTATTACTTGCAATCTGAATATATATGAAAAAATGAAAGTTATTTGATTGTCAAAATATTACTGAAGTGACAACTCCAACAAAATAAATGGATAAAATTTAATAAACAAGTAGTGAAGGTTTGAAAACCCACCCCCACCCCGATTATTGTGACAGACTGACAAACGTAACCACAATGAATTGCGAGGGTTGTTAACCCCCGCTATCCACATTTTAAACCCCTGCCAATTAAACCTTTTTTTTTAGTGGTTCAAATGGGGTGAATGTGGAATTTATACTACTACAAGTGATTGTAGCGAGTTAAGTTCTCAAATTAGGATAGGAATTTAATTAACTACTCCATTCGCTTCTATTTATTTGTCTTACTTTTCTTGTTAGTCAAATTTAGAAAAAGAATATCTCTTTTCTAATTTGAAACTCATTAATAGCAATATCCACGTGGCATATTTAACTCTATAAAATTAAAGAATATTTTGGTACATAATAATTTTTTTAATTTTAGATCAAAAAACTTAAAAGCCTTAATTAATTACTTTATTAAACTCTTATACGGATTAAGTCAAATAAACTAAAATTGCAGGAGAATAACATTTTCAAGAACATAACAAGCCAGAGACAAGCCTTGGTTTCTTTTGCATCATCAGCTAGCTATATGTTTGTCAAGATCCAAAATTTCATATCACGATGGCACCCACTAATATCCCACTAGTATATAAGTCAAATTCATAGTCTGGAACTAGAAGCAACAGGAAAAGTGAGGAAAGCAAAAAACAATCATCAAAATAAAAGAAAGAGAGAGAATATCAAAATATATACAAAATATACCCCTCAAATCACGTATCAGTCGATGATCCAGCTATTACCCACAATAGGAGTACACGGTAAATATAAATATGAAAACCATCTCCGAATACAAAATAAAGACTTGTCCAACCTAAGGAAAGAATTAGAAGGACAATACCGATCCAGGGGATTACCTGTTGAAGATGGAAAGGACACGATTGAAAAGAGGAAGACTTATGGAGAAAATGTTACACACTCAAAATGCTCTTAAGTATTTTGTGGGAGAATGCTCTCAAACTTGCTTGATTACAAGTGAGGGGAGAACACCCCTATATATACTATTCCGCCTCCATAATGAATGGTGGAGATTGATTTGATCTAAGGGTGGAGATTAGCTCTCTATAATACTCCACATATCTCTTAGGAATCTCCACACCTTTCCATATCCTTCCATACTCTTCTATATCCTTCCATACTATT
>JAABOM020000012.1:11363733-11387408 GCA_011800125.2 Solanum clarkiae
ACTTCAAAAATATGAATATCAGACAAAGTTATCAAATTTTCTCATTTCAAATAATTCTAAATATGTCTGCTGAATCTAATGGTATTAGACAACAACTACCTGATCTTAATATTGCTATAGATTCTATTCATGATCTGAATAATATTTCAATGAATGTAATTTCTGAAACATTATTAGTGAGTCATTTTCTATTGAACTTAAACACTAAGCCAAATATCAAAGATGATATAGTGACACTGGAAGAAAAAATACATACACCCCATGAAGAATCAAATATCAATACTGTCAATGACTTTATTTAAATCATGACATCAAAATTTTACTTTTAATCTATACTTATTATGTCACTATTTTTTTTTTAAATGGACAGATGAAAATATTGACGATGAAAATGAGGATGAAGCAATATCACAAGTATCAAGGCGATAAATATTTTTGAATAATCTTGAACATAGAGTTGTATATAAAATGTTACTAAAAAAGGTGATGATGAAAATTTTTTTTAAAAAAAAGGAGCACCAAAAATAGTGATATCACGACTTTCAGTTTCATGGAGAACAATACAACGTATTTGAAAACAATGAGAATGTGAATTACATGATGATATATCTCATAGAAGGACTAAAATTTGTGATTGTAAAAGAATTGAGTAGGACCATATTCTATTTCGTGAGGTTCATTTTCACAGACAAATGACTATTTGATATTTAGCAACGAGTTGAATATGAAGAAGTCCACTTTGTATAGTCGTTTAAAGTTCGAAAATATACAAAGTCATTTGAATGCAGTCAAATCATATTTATCAATGAATAAATAAAAATATTTTGATTGCGATTTTGCCTATCAATGATTGATGCTACTAGCATACTACATGATCCACTTTTTATAGATATGTAAAATATTATTTATATTGATGAGAATTGATTTTATATGATTAAAAAATTTGTGTCTGGTTATTTGCTTCAAAATGAAGATGAGCCATTACGTAGTCGCAAGAGCAAAAATTGTCACGATCCAAGCCTAGGGCCTAGACGTGACATGACAATAGGAAACCTGAAGGGACCCCAAACAAGCCTCTTAACTTATCATTACACATCCTTGGTCGTGGAAGCATACAAAGACATAGAGATTAAGAATGGGGCAATAGGACTAAGGAAAAGCTTGCATAAATGTCATAATCAAGAGTCAAGAGTCAAAACTCATACATTAACACATAACATGTCCAACAAGCACCTCTAATACATAGATATTGCGGGGGCCAAGACAAGATAACCGAGCTCACCCTCATAGTCAAATATAACATAAGATAGTATCTGAAAACATAGATAATAGGGAAAGACATAAGCCGAAGTCTCCGAAATGGAGGACTCACCAACAAGCTTGGGATAGCACCCTCTAGCCACGTAGAGGAGGAGGATGATCAACTCGGGCACCGATTCCTACGTGGTGATACTATGTAGGAAAGAGTATGCATTAGTATATTTGAATGTGCTAAGTATGTGGGATGCAATACAACAATAAACAAACTCCATAGCCAAAATGCATACATTAGATAATAGGCATAATATAACGATATGGTATGTATGATTGATGCATAAGTAAAACATGCTAGGGTAAATCATGCTTATGTAAGATATCATATGTGTAGAAGAGACCAAGCTAGAATCCCAACTTTGGATGGGAGATGTCGTTCACACCCAGACAGCCTGGTGGCGAGGTACTACATCCCTCACATGGTTGATGTCGTTTCCACCCGGATATCGTGGTGACAAGGTACGACACCCCTCACATGGTTGATGTTGTTCACACCCGGACACCGTGGTGGCAAGGTACTATACCCCTCACATGATTGATGTCATTCACACCCGAACACCCTAGTGGCAAGGTACTCACCCCTCACATGGTCGTCCACGCACTTATGCCCCCTCGGACCAGATATTGTCTAATATAACACATTATATAAAACATACATTTAAATCATGTCCATAAGCTCATTTCATCATTAAAACATCACAAGTATCATATCTCATGCTTTGAACTTTCAATTGCTCATGAAACCATAACCAGACACTTTATCAAATACTTGGCGGGTGTGTAATGGAGTTAAAAGAGTGTGCAATTTAGAAATGAAATCATATAAGAAAATCAGTGGTAAAACCTTTAATCAACACCTTGCAACACCCTAAGTCATTCATATCAAAACCCTTCATCAATTCCAACATTAGGTCCAAGATTTGAAGCTCAAAACATACTAAAACAATCATACTTTCATAAACTAAAATCACTGTGCAGTAAATTTCTCAATATACAAGATCCACATGTAAAATTAACTTTAAATCATGCAATATTAAGTAAAAGAGGGTTTAGGCACCATGGGTAGAAGGACCCAATGGTTCAATATCACATACCTTAGCTTTTGTGAAGTTCTTAAAGAAGCCTTTAATGGAGGTTTGAAGCTTGGGTGAGGTCCTTGAAGAAATCCTTGAGATTGGCCTTGAGTTTGGGACTTGAATTTAGGGTAAGAAATGAGTCTAAGTGTTTGAAGAAATATTGGGGAATGTTTTTGGGCGTTATGAGGGTGAAATAAGACTAAGTATGGATAAAAATACGTTTGGGAAATTTGGGCCCAACACTTAGAATATCTTGGACCACACTTAAAAACTGCCATGTGACCAAAAACACATCTCCGCATCGCGGAGAGGATGCAAAGATGATTTTACACTATGGTGCACCCAAGGCGCGTCGCGGAGGCATAGCGGAAAGCCCTCTGGGATTCGTCCCTTAAAAATTTATAATTGCTATTCTTTCGCTCTTAAAATCGAGGTTAGACCCTTTTTCACCTAACTTGGACCCCTGATCACAAATATGAAGTCGAATATTTGAAATAACAAACATATTTTTACATATTAAGAAATCAAAATTTTAGGTATTTCGAGGCACGTTTTTTGGGCACTTTTTGGGGTTGTTCCAATATTTCCCCCTTGGGAACATCCATCCCCAAATGTAAAAGAGACATACAAGATAAGAGTGATCATTAACAAATCAGCCCCAATAAGAATGAAATATAACATATAAAATACCATTTTCAAATTCTCAACATAAGTGTAAAATCATCATAAATTTACCAATTTAAACATGAATGCATGTGAATGACATAGGGCGGAAATGTAAGGCTTAAAGTCACATATGGAACTTAGGAGTAGTACCTTAGGCTTGAGTGGAGTGGAAGAGATAAGGATACCGCTTTTTCATGTCCGCTTCGGCCTCTCAAGAAGCACTTTTGACTTGTTGGTTTTTTCAAAGGACCTTAACGGATGCTACCTCTTTGTTTCTCAATCTCTTTACCTGCCTATCCAAGATCTGAACCAGAAACTCCTCATACACAACACGCACAATATCAAGAGACATAATGGCATTAGGATCACCAATACATTTCCTCAACATAGAGACATGGAATATCAGATGTACCAAATTCATTTCACTAGGTAACTTCAACTAATAAGCTATCTTGTCAACCCTCTTTATCACCTCATAAGGACCAACATACCTTGGACTCAACTTCCCCTTTTTGCCAAACCGGACCATACCTTTCATTGGAAAAACCTTCAAATAAACTCAATCATCCACTTGGAATTCTAAGTCTCTTCTTCTCACATCGGCATAGTATTTTTAACGACTTTGGGTTGTCCTCAACCTCTCTCTAATCATCTTAACCTTCTCAAGAGCATCCACAACCAGATTTGTCCCCAACAACTTCACCTCTCCAACCTCAAACCAACCCACTAGTGATCTACAACGTCTCCCATAAAGAGTCTCAAATGGAGTCATACCGATGCTAGAGTGATAGCTATTGTTGTAGGCAAACTCAATCAATGGAAGATGGTCATCCCAACTACCTTTAAGATCCAAGACACAAGCCCTAAGCATATCCTAAAGTGTTTGAATTGTCCTCTCGGCTTGGCCATCCATTTAGGGGCGGAAGGTCGTACTAAGGTGAACTTTGGTACCAAGACCCCTTTGAAAAGATCTCCAAAAGTGTGAAGTAAATTATGCACCATGATCCGATATAATGGATAAGGGAACCCCATGCAACCTCACCAACTCATGGATGTACAACCTTGCATATTCTTCAGCCCCATATGAAGTCCTGACCGATAGAAAGTGAGCCGATTTCGTCATCCTATTAACCACAACCCATATGGAATCAAAACCTTTTCTAGTCTTGGGCAACCCCACCATGAAATCCATATTAATTAGCTCCCACTTCCAAGTAGGAATCTCTATGTCTTGGGTTAGGCCACCTGGCCTTTGATGTTCGGCTTTGACTTATTGACAACTATGGCAAGCGCAAACAAATTTGGCAATATCTCTCTTCATGCCTCCCAACAATACACATCCCTCAAGTCTCTATATATTTTTGTGGAAATGGGGTGGATAGAATAAGAAGAGTTATGGGCTTCATCAAGAATTCTCTCCCGCAAACTATAAACACATGGCAACACACCCTACCTTGGTGTCTAAGAGCCCCATCTCTGCTTTGGGAGAAAACCTCTATCTTGCCCTCTTTCACCAAGGCCTTCAACTCAAGCAAGGAGGAATCTAGATCTTGTTTTGCTATCACCTCATCAACCAAAGAAGATTTAGAACCATCAACAACAAAAACACCATCACCCACATCTTCCAACCTCACCCCCAATCTAGCCAATCTATGAACCTCTCTAGCCATCTCCCTATAGCTACCATCCACATGGGCAAGCTACCCATAGACACTCGACTCAAAATTATCTGCCACAACATTTTCCTTATCCGAATGGTAATGCACACTCATGTCATAGTCCTTAAGGAGTTCTAGTCACCTTTTTTTGTCTCAAGTTAAGATCTTTTTGAGTGAAGACATATTGAAGGCTCTTATGATCAGTGAAGACATCAACATGCACCCCATACAAATAATAATACCAAATCTTTAATGCAAACACTACGACAGCTAATTCAAAATCATGGGTAGGGTAGTCCTTTTCATGCACTTTGAGTTTCCTAGAAGCATAGGCTATGACCTTACCATTTTGCATTAGTACACAACCCAAACCAACTCTAGATGCATCATAATACACAACAAATCTCTCAAGCCCATTTAGTAGTAATAATATAGAAGCGGACACAAGTCTATCTTTCAATGTTTGGAAAATTTTCTCACATTCATCGGTCCACACAAACTTAACCTTCTTTTGAGTTAATTTTGTCATAGGAGAAGCAATGGAGGAGAACACATTCAAAAACCTTCTATAGTAACCTGCAAGACCCAAGAAACTCCTAATATCCAACAGGGTCAATGGTCTAGGCCAATTCCTAATCACATCGGGTTTCTTAGGATCCATTTTTATACCATCCCCTGATACCACATGACCCACGAATGCAACCTCCTTTTAGCAAAAATTCACACTTGTCATATTTAGCATACAATCTCTCCTCCCTTAACCTTTGCAACATAACCCTCAAATAGCCCATATGCTCTTCCCAACTATGAGAATAAATCAAAATATCGTCAATGAAGACCACAACAAAAGAATCAAGATAGGGCTAGACCATGTTCATTAGGTCCATGAAGATGGTCGGTGCATTGGTCAACCTAAAGGACATCACTACAAATTTATAATGCCCATATCTAGTCCGGAAGGCCATCTTGGAAATATCACACTCCCTCACCCTTACTTGATGGTACCCGGACTGAAGATCAATCTTAGAGAAAAAGATAGCCTCTTGAAATTGTTCAAACAGGTCATCAATTCTTGGAAGAGGATATCTATTCTTTATAGTGACCTTATTGAGTTGCCGGTAGTCAATGCACATTTTAAGTGGCCCATCTTTCTTCTTTACAAACAACATCAGTGCACCCCAAGGTGATTGACTAGGTCTAATAAATTCCTTCTCCAACAAATCTTTCAATTGCTCCTCCTTTAACTCTTTTGACTCCGCCGGGATCATACGGTAAGGGGGAATGGAGATAGGTTGGGTGTCGGGAAGGAGATCTATACCAAAATTTATCTCCATTCCAGGAGAGACATCGAAAAGGTCATTTGGAAAGACATCAAGAAACTCACTCACAACCAGGACCGACTTAATGGAAGGGACTTTGGACTCCGTATCTTTGACTCTCACAAGATGATACAAACACCCCCTGGAAATCAACCTATGGGCTTTAATGCATGAGATGAACCTACCCCTTACTACCATATCATGACTTTCCCACTCAAGGATGAGTTTATGAGGAAATTGAAACTTGACCCTACGAATTCGACAATCAATAGAAGCATAGTATGCATGCAACCAATCCATCCCAAGAATAACATCAAAATCAACCATGTCTAATTTGACAAGATCACAAGGTAGGATTTTATGCAAAATGTAAACCAGACAATTTTTATACACCCTCCTAGCAGCAATAGATGTACCAATAGGAGTAGACACTTCATATGATTCATGCAACAACCCCGAGTCAACATGGAACTTTTTAGCAACAAAAGGGGTAACAAAGGAAAGGGTGGCACCCGGATCAATCAAGACATATACATCAAGATAAAAAATTTTCAACATAACGGTAACAACGTCAGAGACTTCACCAACCCCTTGCCTCCCGTGTAGAGCATAAAAGCGATTATGCCTCGGGCACCACCTTGAGGACCACCTCTACCCGATGGGACCACATTTGCACCCCGAACTTTGTCGCGGTTCCTTGGACAATCCATCATCTTGTGACTAAGATCCTCACAATCAAAACACACATTGGAACCCTTCAAACATGGCCCCTATGATACCTTCCACACTTAGGGCACACATCATTTGGAGACATTGCAGCCGCACTTTGAGGCCTAGGGACATCATTGACGAACCCCTATTAGCAGCATGAGGAGGCCTTTGGCCTTGTTGATATCTAGCACCCTTTTGAAACCCACCTCAAAACGAGCTCTTTTGGCCTCATGGACCCTCCTCTTTCTCAATTTTGCTTCTTCCATTTGCTCGGCATATGTCATCAACCGAGACAAATTTATGTCATTAATAAACATTGCGGATCGAGACTTTTTACTTACCGAATCAAAGACCCCCATAACAAACTTATTCATTCTTGACCTAAAATCTGCCACCAAGTGAGGAGCACACTTGGAAAGTTGATTAAATTTGAGGGCATACTCCCTCACACTCATACCACCTTGCTTCAAGTTCATAAACTCAACTAACTTTGCTTCCTTAAGCTCAAGAGGGAAGAATTTTGATTAAGGAAGACCAATTTAAATTCCTTCCTAAGCACTACATAGCCATTACCCTTCTCACCCTTCCATTGTTTAACCAAATTTGAGTCACCCCTTTGAGTTGGTGCGCCGCCAACTCCACCTTTTCATTTGGTCCAACACCCATAATAGATAAGATTTTGTAAATTTCATCAATAAACTCTTATGTATCTTCATTCACCTTCGATCCATGGAAAACTGGAGGATTCATCCTCATGAAATCTCTTATCCTATCTCCCAGGTTAATAGCATAAGGGGATTGGTCCCCTTATTAGACTTGATTGGCCACCACTTGGGCAAGCATAGTGAGGGGCATCCTCGAGCTCACCATTGGTGGGTTGCTCCTCGGGATTTTGGCCTCGTCTTCTTCTAGTATTCGGCATGATATAGCATAGCAAAGAACAATTGTTAGGGGGTAATACTTATCACAACTCTATAGCATGACTTAGGACATGAAGAAGGGAAATATTTCCTAAAACGTCTCATAGCCTCTTATTCATAGTCATGGTGCGCTTCACAACCATGAATAGGACTCTAATCGACATGACGTGTTGAACTTCGAGGATATATCAACCTAGTTCTTTAATACCAAGTTTGTCACAACCCAAGCCTAGGGACTAGACGTGACACGATGAAAGGGGAACCCAAAGGAACCCCAAACAAGCCTCTTAACTTATCATTATACATCCTTGGTCGCAGAAGCATACTAAGACATAAAGATTAAGAATGAGGCAATGGGACTAAGGTAAAGCTTGCATAAATGTCATAATCAAGAGTCAAGAGTCAAATCTCATACATAAATACACAACACGTCCAACAAGCACCTCTAATACATAGATATTACGGGGGCCAAGACAAGCTAACCGAGCTCACCCTCATAGTCAAATATAACATAAGATAGTATCTGAAAACATAGATAATAGGGAAAGACATAAATCGAAGTTCCCAAAATAGAGGACTCACCAACAAACTTAGGATAGCACCATCTAGCCACGTGGAGGAAGAGGATGATCAACTCAGGCACCGGTTCCTACATGGTGATATCATATAGGCAAGAGTATACATTACTACGTTTGAATGTACTAATTATATGGGATGCAATGCAACAACAAACAAGCTTCATAGCTAAAATGCATACATTAGACAATAGGCATAATATAGCGATATGGCATATAAGATCGATGCATAAGTAAAACATGCTTATATATATATATATATATATATATATATATATATGTATATATTGATTGAATATATGAAATGTTCTAAACTGTTATACACTGAGCTGAGTATGAGTTGAGGAGTCGAGGTGAGTATTCTTGAGCTTATCATGATTATTATTATATTTGAGCTGTTGGACTTACCATACATTCCACGTACTGACGCCTTTGGCGCTGCATCGTTCCATGATGCAGATACTAGAGTTAAAGGACTTCATCCCGCGTACTGTTGAGATCTGGATCTTGCACTTCAGAGTTGGTGAGATCTCCTTATATTCCGGAGAAGCCCTTTTTTATCTTCGGTCTTTTATTGAGTGCTATTTTATTTGAGGTGTCTATGGCCTATCATGGCACCATCTGTATTGTTGAGTAGAGGTTTCATAGATATTGAGTGAGTGATTTGCTAAAAGTATTATATAATTTCAAAATCTTGTCCTTTGAAAATTTGAACGAGTTTTAATTCATAATATTGTATCTATTTGAGTTATTTTCTTCCATTGTTGAGTATGATATGACGATGAGGCCAAGTGGTTCGCTCAGAGGTTAGCAATAGTTGTCGCTTGCCAGCACGCCAAGGGTATCCTCCCGGGTCGTGACAAAGAGATTGAGCATCAATAGAGCAGCAGGCACGCTAGAGATTAAACATATAACTTCGATAATAGAGATATTATAATGTCATATTTGATTTAAAAAGTTGTTCCTTCCATTAAGAAAAAATGGCCAAGAAATGGCTCAAGCCAACCAATTTTCATTCAGCAAGATAATGTAATAATAAGGGTACGCAAAAATTGAACCCATAAAAACATTATTGGGTTATTAGGTTAGCAGATTTTTAATGTTTTTGAAAAAAATTATAGGGTTATTGATTTTTACTATTGGGTTATTGGGTAAACTGATAACCCAATAAGATTATAATAATTCATTATTTTACCCCTTCGTAAATATTAAATATTAGTATTTTAATAGTATTAGAGCACTATACTTGTCACGACCCAAGCCTACGTGACATGGTGAATGGGAAGCCCGAAGGGAACCAAAACAAGTCTTTTAGCATATCATTTGTATATCCTTGGTTTCACGAAAATAATAAAAGATAAATAAGCACATAGCGAACAATTTCTAAGGGAAGTGGGGCTTTGGACTCATGCTCCGGGAAAGTTATAGGGAATAGGATAAATATGAATCACATATCAAATAAGTCTAAGGGTGGGTAAGTACAACTCACGCTATGGGGCATTTAGGGACTTGGGACTTTTATCAGTTTCCATCACTATCAATAGCACAAAATATTATCACATAAGGGATAGGGTCTAGGGAAAATTTCCATAGAATCTCAACATCAAACTAAAGGTACATAGTGTAGTATCTAACAACACCTTTAAGCATAAATAGAACGGGTGCCAAGACATGTTCAAGGCTCATCCTCAAACTAGAAAGTAAATTGGAATAAAGCGTCAACATATGTAAGATAGAACCGGATATTGTCCCCAAACTGGAGGACTCACCAAAGCACAATCTTAATAAGCCCAAGTTAGCCACATGGAGGATATCGAGGAGCACCGGTCCCTACATGATGAAATCATGTAGGCATAGAAGTATGTGTCAGTACTTGAAATGTACTAATATATAGGTATGCAATGTATGACATAGAAATAAATAATAAAATGATACATACTAAGTCTTATGATAAAAATGATACATTTATAAAAGCATTAGTAAGCCCTAATCAAGATAACATAAAGCACAACTTTAGAAAAAATAAAATAAGATGCATAGATGAACATAATCGAGAATAAGAAAATTATATAAACTTGGAATATACATATGGGTGATCATTTAGACATTTTACTCTCACCATAGAACATGGAATAATGCACATGAGAAATAAAGAACTTACCCTTAATTGAATGCATGATAGGTCATATAATTAATGATAAATACACAATGTCATATATAAATAAAGTATTAATGTAATCACCTCAAGAACGGACTCGGGTACTCACCTCAATCCCTTAAATTTAGGGTACTCACCTCTTAGGGATTGGGTAATAGCCTCTAACCCCTTTATCTGCGGTTTCACGTAGTTTTAGGACTTGCATGATCGCCTCTAGTCCACTCAGTTCTAGGTAATCTCTCACAAGAGTAGAAGATTATAAGTCATAGAATCATATCATAAAATCATTTCAAGTCATATGGAAGGATCATTTATCCAATCCCCAACCTATTGTTATCATAGAGTCAAAGTCATATGATAGCTCCTTAATCATTCCTTAGATGGGAGATCCTCCACCATAATACATTCATTCATTAAATAGATGGGAGATCCTCTACCATCAACGTTCATTCATTAAATAGATGGGAGATCCTCTACCATTAACATTCATTCATTAAATAAAAGGGAGATCCTCTACCATCAACATTCATTCATAGGAAACTTTTCATAAGTCAATGATAAACATAGAATATCTCATAAAGCCTTCATTCCTCATTATTTAGACATCATACTTCAAGGCATATAGATAATATCATCAATTTAAATTATTCTTAAACAACCCATCACAATCATACATATCAGCTTTCAAACATGGATGTGGAAACATGAAATTCATCTCATACCATCTTCAAATTCATAGTATCTCATGATATTACAACATTTATAACTTTAAATGTCATAAACTAGCTCATCAAACCATCACATCATAATATCAAATAGAGGGCTTCATATCATTCATAACATTTATAACATTCTCACGAACTCATAGCATGCTTAATTTTCTTTCAACATTAACAACATTCATAAATCGCATGTCTTACAATAAAGCCTTTATCACATAAGAGATGTGCCATATAACTTAGTACAAACATGGTGGATATATGTATTTAAACTTAAAATCATAAAATTCAAGTTAAGGAACATGAGAGGGAAAACTTAAAGTCATTTAAGAAGTCATTCAAACAACCCAATAACATATTTGAAAACCCCCAATTTGGGTGTCATGAAAACCATTCAAAATTCATGATATTTCAAGTCTTTCAAGACGCCATAGCTTACAAAATTTTAATGTAATAAGCATATCATAATCTCGATTATTAGTAGGAGCTCGCTATTGCATCAATAAATCAAGAATCAACAAATTTTTAATATTTTTCATGTAATGGAGTGATAATAGAAAATACCTATAAAGAATTAGTCTTTAGAATAAAAAAATGATAAAAATACTTTTGAGGCTCCATTGGTGGAAGAACCGAAGGATGAAAGACCCACATGCCTTAATCTTGAAGTTTTCTTGAATAAGTACTTGAGGAAAACTTGAGGGTTGAGTTGGGTTCTTGAAATTCTTGAATTTTGATGGGATAATTGATGATGTTTTAAAGAGGATTTTGAGAGATTTTTTGAGAGCTTTTGGTGTGGAAAATAGATAAGGAGTGAGGGTTTTCCATCTATATAGAATTGGGTTATTACCTAATTCCTTTCAAGTGAAAAGGAAGGTTTTTTGGACTTTTTGAACTAGGCCGGGACAGGTACGCATCACGGCCTGGTCCCATACAGCTACTGATTTGCGAAATTTCACTAAATGTTTTTTGGCATGGGCAAAATATGCCTTGTAGGTAACTATTTTTCCACGTAATTTGGCTCTCTAAAGAAGAATATGAAGTCGAATTTGTAAAATTCTGCACGAATTTTAAGATATTAAAAAAATACTCATAAGGTCTTTCTCAGCTACGTTGAGGGGTGTTTTAATATCCCCCTTGGGAACATTCATCACTGAATGTGAATAGAGATAGCATGAATATAATGGAACATCTATCTATAATGGAACATCTATCAACTCCTTATTAAAATAATAATGCAAATAAAATATTGTTTTCATGCAACTTTCAAAGTCTCTATCATGAAAATTATTTTAAAAGCATGAGTAGCACATTTTCATAATTGTACATGAAACTTCAATCAACTCTCTTCATGAGCATACATGTATAATAAGTAACAAGTCAAAGCTAGATAAATGATGTATGAGAATGAACATGAACTACCATTATTACCAATATGCCAACAAAACCACTTACCAATATATTAACCAAAGTGCCACCACTTATGAAACAACTTAATACCAACCATCACCACATTCAAGGAAGCATACATACCAGGCCTAGTGTTACGAGCTCTCTCTCCTCCCTTCCTTGTGGACATTGGAAAATCCCTTCTCTTGTGCCCTGACTCACCACACTCAAAATAACCAACTTGACCCACTATCGTTAGTAAGAGGAATAACCTTAGGTATTTCTAGTGGCACGACATGGATCATAATGAAGAGAAACATTTTAAAGCGCCTCATAGCCTCCTAGCCATAATTGTGGCATGCTTCACAACTATGAACAAGACTCTACTCGACGCGGTGTGTTAGATGTCCGAGAACCATTTATAAACCTAGTTCTCTGATACCAAACTTTTCATGACTCAAGCCTAGATGTGACACGACGAATGGAAAGCCGGCAATCCAACAAGCCTCTTAACATATCATTTGCACATCCTTGATTTCGCAAAAACAATAAAAGATAAATAAACATATAGATAATAATTTCTAAGGGAAGGGGGGCTTTGGACTCACGCTATAGGAATGTTATAGGGAAGAGGATAAATATGAATCACATAGCAAATAAGTCTAAGGGGCGGGTAAATATGACCCACGCTATGGGAGCATTTAGGGACTTGGGACTTTCATCACTTTTCATCACTATCAATAGCGTCAAATAGTATCACAGAAGGGATAGGGTCTAAGGGATACGTTTCCATGAAATTTCAACATCAAATTAAAGGTACATAGCATAGTATCTAACAACACCTCTAAGCATGAATCGAACGGGGGCAAAGACATGTTCAAGGCTCACCCTCAAACTAGAAAGTAAATTGGAATTGGAATAAAGTTGCAACATACGATAGAATCTGATATTGTCTCCGAACTAGATGACTTACCACAAGCACAATCTTCATAATTCCAAGCTAGCCATATGGAGGATATCGAGGAGCACCGATCCCTATATGGTGAAATCATGCAGGCATAGAAGTATGTGTCAGTACTTGGAATATACTAATATGTAGGTATGCAATGCATGACATGGAAATAAATAATAAAATGATCCATAGTAAGTGTTGTGATAAAAATGATACATTTATAAAGGCACTAGTATGCCCTAATCAAGCTAACATACAAGAAGACTTTAGAAAGAACATGGTAGGATGCATAGATAAAAATAATCAAGAATAAGAAAATTATATAAACTTGGAATATACATATGGGTGATTGATCTTAGGCGTATTTATACACCTAATTAGCTAATAATTACCATAAATAGAGTGAATTCAGAGGCCAAATTAATAGAGTCTAGGTGTTTGAGTGTCATTTTTGCTTAGTTTGCTGACGTAGGGCCGAGTGCGCTTATTGGTTGTTTTGTTGTAGGATTTTTCTTTGATTGGAAATTTTGCGGTTAAACTCGGACCTGATGGAAGAGCACAACCTGAAACTTTGAGGATAAACGTTAGTAGAAGCAGTCAAAAGACCAAAAATCCTCGTGGCAAACCTAGGAGCAAGGTTGCAGAAGCTAAAAAGTACAAAAAGGCGTGAAACTCAAGAAGGTGCAAGGTCCGCATGCAAAAGTGTGCAAAATTGTCCAGACAATAATTTAAGCAAAAATACAGAAAAATAAGGGGTCCGTGTAGCGGATCTGAGGAGTCGATGCTAAAAAGTCAAATTGCGAGATTTTTATTAGTTTTCTATCTTAAACTTTAGGTTTTTACATTTGTTTTCACGTAAGAACTACTGTAGAGGCAGCGGAGAACTCTTTTCCACGAAGAATTTTGTTAGTTTAATCTTTAGATTTTAGTTTTTGATGTTTTTTACTTCATTCATGATGTATTCTACATCCATTAGTGGCTAAGTCTCCAAATTCTGGGGTTGTAGCCATAGACTATGTGTAACTTTTGATATCTATGAATGGTTTCTTTCAATTATTCATATATTATTTATATCTATACTTCAGAGTCTGGCCAACTAGGGAGTATATTTCTTGTTCATTCTAGATTCGAGAGATATTGAAATGAATAGAACACAATAACATAGGGAGCTTATTCAATACTAGGAAACTAGGTTGATTTGTGTAAGGGAGACCTGTGATAACTACCTTTATGCCTTAGTACATATATGGGAAGATAGCTTTAATGAATTTTTATTGGTCTGTCTATACTTGTTCAACGACATAGTTATGGAGTCAATAACGGTAGGTCGGCAGAGGCGTCCAACCCAGTTCAGGTAAATTAAACCTTGTGAATCAATAATCGGGAAACTAGACATAGATAGATATTGTTCGGACGAGACGGAATAGAAAAGGTTACAACCCTGGAATTGCATCTCTAATTGATATTGTGCGGTGAAGGTCATCTTAGTTCACTAGAAGGTTATTTCTTTTATAATTTATTGTCCCTACAACTAAAACTCTGTTTACCAAAACATCACGACTGTGATAATCGAGAGAAGCGACTAGATACATTCAAATCCTTTGGGTTTGGCAACCTGACTCTTTAATTAGGGTCACTATATTACTTGTGAGACCACATGCATTTGCGTGTGCTAGGGAAGCAACAAGTTTTTGGCACCATTGCCGAGGATTTGAAACGAATTGGTTGATTATAAAAGTTATCTTATTGTGTGGTGATCACTACATTTGATCTTAGCGGTGTTTTTGTGCAGGGAAGCGAGCTCCAAGCTGGAAGATCAAGATTCTTGTTTACGTCAATCAAAGAGGAGGGCAGGAGTTTTGTTTGAAAGACCACCAATTGAATTGCTTAAGTTGGAGCATCAAGAGGATAATAAGGTGGAGGTTGATCCCGTTGCAGAGAACATGGAAAACAACAACCCACCCGCACCAGTGGCATCGGCTGCTGATGTACCACTAGCACCGAGGCCAGTAAAGGACGTAGCAATCCCGAGAACTACAAATGTTACTAGCTATTTTGTCAAGACTGAGCCTGGTGGTCAGTGGGAGTTCAAATAGAATATGGTCTAGTTGCTACACTCGACCGGGGTAGTTCACCGGGCTTCCTCATGAAGATCCACAGGTCCATCTTTAGAATTTTCTTAAGATTGTTGCCACTTTCATTCCCACGGGAGTGAATTGTGACTACCTGAGGATGACGTTGTTCCCCTATTCACTGTTGGGGGAAGCTCGGAGGTGGTTACAAATTGAATTACTGAACTACATAGCATCCTGTGATGATTTGGCCCGAAAATTTCTCACCAAATTCTTCTCATCGAGCAAGACAACTAAGTTAATAAGTAAGATCTTGAGATTTAAGCAAAGGGTTAAGGAGAATCTATATCAAGCGTGGGACAGGTTCAAAAACTCTATTGATAAATTGCCCACACCATTGCCAAGCTAACGAGGTGTTGGTTCATACCATCATTGAAGGTCTGGAACCCAATACCAAGATTGTCCTTGATTCAGCGGTAGGGGGTCAAGCATTAGAGAAGACGTATGATAAATTATATGCTCTTCTAAATAGAATTACTCAAGGCAACATAGAACGGAATGGAGGATCCAGCAGACCAACAGTGCAGAAACAGGCTGAGGTCTTGGAAATTGACGCAATAACCAGCTTGCAGGTCCAAATGGCAGCAAAGCAGAACATGATTACCATGAACTTTAATAAATTGGCGTTGGGTCTAAAACAACAAGTTCCATTGGCAGCAGGTAAGCAACAAGTCCCTGTTAATATAGTGTAATAGCAACAACCAGGTTGGTGTGATGTATGTGGGGGAAGAGATCATACGGACAAATCTTACAGATCTAATCCTGATGCAGTGAACTTTGTGGGAAACGCTAACAGAGGAGTCTATCAAGGATTCAGAAACATGTATAACCCGAATTGGAGAAGCCACCCAAATTTCTCATAGGGTGGCAATCAGCAGAATCTTGGGCAACCGCAGCAAAGACCATATGGTGGAAATGTATATCAGAATCAGCCTGCAAGACAGGCTAATCCAAACACCATGACTGATAGTGAGGTTGAGGCAGATCTTGGCCAATCAGAATAGGCAAGAAAAGGAAATTCTGAGGAACAAGCAGGATTTATAGAACTTAGAAAAGTAGTTGAGATAGTTAGCCACGTCAATACATTCTAGACCTCAAAGGGGGATTGCCAGCCAACACTAATCCCAACACAAAACAAGTGAATGCAGTCAGCACAAGAAGTGGAAGACCTTTAACAGAACTGATCCCCAAGAAGAAGAACGGTTGGGGCAAAATGCTACATAGGACAATGAGGCTGGAAATCCCAGCCCAACTACTGACGAGTCCATCCTATTACCAAAACCTCCTCCTCTATTCCCACAGAAGCTCAAGAAGAAGAAGGATGATTGTTTTCGGAAATTCATCGGGCTACTAAAATAGGTACAGATTAACTTACCTTTGATTGATATTTTATAGGGGATCCCAAAATATGCTAAATATGTCAAGGACATCGTTGCTAACAAGACAAAGTGAGTGGAGTATGAGACTGTGGCACTGATAGAGGCCTGCAGCTCCAAGATTCTCAACATATCACATTTGCCAACCAAACTAAAAGACACAGGAAGCTTCACTGTGCAAGTAACTATTGGAAGCCGTTTAAAAATGCTAGGGGCTTGTGTGATCTTAGGAATAGCATAAACTTCATGCCCACTTCTCTATTCTTAAAGTTGGGGCTTGGAAAGCCGAAGCCCACAAGTATCATACTACAATTGGCAGATCAGTCATTGGCAAGACCGAATGGAGTAATGGAAGACGTCTTAGTCCAAGTGGGGTATCTCATCTTCCCCGTGGACTTCGTCATCCTAGATTTTGAGCCGGACCCTGAGGTCCCATTTATACTCGGGCACATTCTTGGCCATAGGAAGGGCATTGATCGATGTTGCAGCACGGAGGCTTACCGTGTTAGCCCATGATAAGGTAGAAGTTTTTTATGTCTACAAGGCAATGAAGCTACCAGCGACGTATAAGGATCTAGCCACTATCACAGTAATAGACACTGCAGTCGCTGCTAGCCAGGTCAAGATTGAAGATCCACTAGCTAGGGTGTTGCTGAATTAAGGGCTAGTGGATGATGCTAAGGCCCTAGAAATTGAAAGTATGTTGAATACTCACAATGTATGTTGAAAAAGATGAATGAACCGTTGAACATGGTGCTAGGACCACCACCCAAACCCTTAGTGGAAGCAGCTCCTCAGTTGGAGTTGAAGTAACTACCCTCCTATCTTAGGTATGAGTTTCTTGGCGAAAATAGTACATTACCTGTAATCTTGTCTGCTTCCTTGACTGTAGCCCAGGTAGAAGTGGTTGTTGCAGTGCTGAAGAAACGAAAGAGAGCATTAGGGTGGCAGATGTATGACATTCACGGCATCATCCCAGCCCTATATGTGCACTGAATATTCATGGAAGAGGGTCATAAGCTAGTGGCCCAACCACAGAAGAGGTTGAATCCAATCATGAAGGAGGTAGTAAAGAAGGAGGTTATTAAGTGGCTAGATACAGGGATCATCTTCCCCATATCAGAAAGCAAATGGGTAAGCCTTGTATAATATATCCCCAAGAAGGGGGGATGACGATGGTCACCAGTCAGTAGAATGAGTAGATCCCAACTAGAATGGTGACGGAGTGGCGAAACTGCATGGACTATAGAAAATTGAATGAGGCCACCAGGAAAGACCACTACCCCATGCCCTTCATTGATCAGATTCTAGACAGACTAGCTGAGCAGGAGTACTATTTCTTGCTGGATGAGTATTCGGGATACAACCAAATCACTATTGCACTTGAAGACCAGGAAAAGACAACCTTTACATGCCCATATAGGAAGTATGCCTACAAACGTATGCCCTTTGGGTTGTGCAATGCACCAGCCACATTCCAAAGGTGCATGATGGCTATCTTCCATGACATGGTAGAGAACTTTGTAGAGGTATTCATGGATGACTTCTCTGTCTTCGGTGAATCATTTAAGAGCTGCTTACAAAATTTGGACCGAGTCTTGGCGAGGTGCGAGGAGACTAACCTCATTCTTAACTAGGAGAAATGTCACTTCCACTTAAAGAGGGGATATTCTTGGGCCACAAGTCTCCAACAGGGGATTGGAAGTAGACAGAGCGAAGATAGAGGTGATCAATAAGCTACCACCACCAGTTTCGATCAAAGGAGTTCAGAGATTTCTGGGACATGCAGGTTTCTACCGTAGCTTTATTAAAGACTTCTCAAAGATTGTGAAGTCGTTGTGTGCCTTGTTGTAGAAAGAGCTATTGTTTCACTTTGATGACTCTTGTTTACAGGCATTCGAGATGCTGAAAAAGAAGTTAGTGAAGGATCCAATCTTGGTGGCACCTGACTGGGGTCTTCAGTTCGAGCTAATGTGTGACACCAGTGACACAGCAGTGGGAGCAGTACTAGGGAGCACAGAGACAAGGTTTTTCACTCCATATACTATGCCAGAAAGACCTTAGATGCAACATAAAACAACTATACTGTCATTGAGAAGGAAATGTTGGCATTGGTGTATACGTTTGATAAGTTTAGAGCCTATTTAGTGGGGACCCAAGTGGTGGTGTTCACAGACCACGTGGAAGTGAAGTATTTGTTCAATAAAAAAGATGCCAAGTCATGCCTGATCAGATAGATCCTTTTTCTCCAAGAGTTCGATATCGAGATCAGGGATTGTAAGGGGAGCGAGAACTAGGTTGCGGATCATTTATCCTATCTGGAGATTGATGCTCACATAGGTGACCCACTAAAAATCAAAGAAGAGTTTCCCTACAAGCAGCCGTTAGCTATTGAGGTGGAGCAATTACCATAGTATGCGAATATTGTAAATTACTTAGTAAGTGGTGTGTTCCCACCTGATGCAACATACCAGCAGAAAAAGAGGTTGGCCCATGATGCGAAGGCTTATATTTGGGATAAGTCATACCTATTCAAACAAGGATCTGACCGCATGGTAAGGAGGTGTGTTCAAGAGGCAGAGATGAAGCAGATTCTGGAGAGATGTCATGCCTCTCCATATGGGGGTCATCATGAGGGTGACTGGATAGTGAATAAGGTACTACAATTTGGTTTCTTCTAGCCCACCTTATTTAAAGATGTTATCCAATTCTACAAGGCCTGTGATTCTTGCTAGAAGGCAGGTGCGATATCCCGGGGGCATGAAATACCCTGAAATAATATTTGGAAGTGGAGATTTTTTATGTTTGAGGCATTGATTTCATGGGCCATTCCTACCATCATTCTGTTGTCATTTTATTCTGGTAGATGTGGATTATGTCTTTAAATGGGTAGAAGCAGCAGCCCTTGCAACCAATGATGCTAAGGTGGTAAGTAAGTTCCTCCAAAAGAACATCTTCATACGATTTGGTACTCCAAGGGCCATTATCAGTTGATGGTATGCCCACTTTCTCAATCAGACCGTGAAGAACTTGCTAGCAAAATATAGGATAAGGCATAAGGTGGCCACAACGTACCACCCGCAAACAAGCGGGCAGGTTGAGGTATCCAACTGGGAGGTGAAGCAGATATTGCCTAAGACCGTGAATGTCACCCGAAAAGATTGGGCAGAAAAGTTGGATGAAGCATTGTGGGCGTATCGTACTGCATACAAGACCCCAATCGGAACCTCTCCCTACAGGATGGTGTATGGTAAAGCCTATTATTTGCCCTTGGAGCTCGAGCATCAAGCGTATTGGGCAATAAAAAAGCTAAATCTTGACCCTGAGCTCGCTGGGAGGAAGAGACTTGAGCAATTGGAGGAGTTGGATGAATTCCAACTCCTATCTTACGAGAATGCTAAGCTCTACAAGGAGCAGACAAAGAAGTGGCACGACCGACACATAATCAAGAGGAGCTTTGAGCCGGGCCAACATGTATTGTTGTTTAACTCACGTTTAAAATTGTTTCAAGGTAAACTAAGGTTCCGAATGGAGTGGACTATACGTGGTGGTAGTGACCATACCCCATGGTGCAGTGGAGCTGAAGGACTTGACCACGAACCAAATATTTTTGGTGAATGGTCAATGTGTCAAGCACTGTTATGGTGTGGACGTAAATCAAATAATGGAGGCCATTGAGTTGGCCAAAGATGATTGAGCACAAAATGCATTGTGTCGCGGATGTTAAATTAGGCACTGCACGGGAGGAAACCCGTGGTGAGGTAACATATTTGTGTTATTTTCCTTTGTTTTACAAAAAAAAAAAAGGGACCCGTACAAAAAGTGTGAAAATTTTGCTCAAGTACAGGTTTGCATCGCGGATCCTGCACAATCTTTTGTGCAAATTTTTCCATCCTCAATTCCCTACAGTCCATTAGTAATCCTTTTATTTTCTTGGTCTGATACATTGTTTTGAGTATTTTGAAGCATGTCCAGGTGTTCGGGGACTTTTTTGGGTCTCGAAGCTAAAAATTGGAGGTTGTTGCAGCTCAAAACAGTGAGCATATGTGATGGTTCCGCGATGCGAACCCATCGCAGATGCCTACTATTCCTGCGTCCAGATACAAATGTGTCTAAGTGTATGTTTGTGTTCACTCCGCGTCGTGGAGGGATTGCGAATGCTTATTGTTTCTACACGCAGGCAAAATTCTCTCTAAGTGTCTATCCACGTTGCCTCTGCGTCGCATCGCAAACACGGATGCTTACTGCTTCAGCATTTGCAAAATGATTATTATAAGTGTTGCTCTATGTTAGCTCAGCGACGCGGAGCCAACGAGGATATATGTTAAAATCATCGAATACAAATGTGGCCCCAACCCTTCTATTTCCCCTAAACCATTTGATTTTTCTTATTTCTTCCCCTTTTTAACGATTAAACCCAACCCCAAACCCTTATTTTTCCTCCATCCTTCATCCTTCCCGTCTTCTTTTTCCCTCTTCCCCCATATTTTCAAACTCCATCGCGTCGCGCATCATGTGGGTTGTCCCACCACTGCACAAACGCCACTCTCCTCTCCAGGTATGATCTCTTTGCTTCGTTTTTACATCATTTCAAGATGTCAAGTTGGAAATCTTTCATGCTTCATGGATAAATGCAAAGTGGGTTTCTTGATTTTTGTCTAATTTTGCTTGTGGGAGTGACTTAGTGGTGGATGATTGGTATCTATGCATGGGTGTTGTGTATGATTGGTGAGGGTGAAACCCTAAGTCGAATTTGCACCCAAAATTGGGAAAAAGTTGGGGAGTTGTGAGTTCTTCCCCATGATCTATGTTTCAATGGTTGTTTGCATGTTGGCTTGTGCCAAGTATTCAAGTGTGGGGTTGAATTCGTGGTTGTTGATGAGGGATTGCTCTTTTGGTTATCAACACGACATTTGTTTTACTAGTTGTTATCGAGGGGTTGTTGGGGGTTCTTCACAATACTGCTTGATTACTCTCTGATAGAATTGTGGACTCATAAAGTTGAAGTGTGGGGTTGAACTCTTATGTTGCACTATGGGGATAATGTTCTGTGGTTGGGCGGTTAAGTTTTTTGACATTGAGATGAATATGAAGTCATACATGTACCTGTCGAAGGGGATATAGGGGCATGGAATCGTGACATGATGTAGTTCGTAGGACATGGGGAAGTTTGAGTACCCTTGCCATACAGGCATGAGTTTAAGTGTGGGGTCATGGGTTTTGAGTTAAGTACTGACTTTGCACTTTTGTTTTGCAGGTAATATGTCTTCAAATACACGACGAGGTGGGCAGTCCAGCAGGCAAAGGGCCACTAACAAAAGAAAACGACCACGAGATGTCCCAGAAGTGCCCAGGGACACTAGGAGGGGTTAACAACCTCAATATGGGGCCAAGGCTATGAACAGAGAGGGAAAGCGATGGTATCAGGCTCATGAGGAGACAAAGTACTACCCCGATGTCCCTATTGATGTAGATTCCCTTTGAGACGAGTACTCCCAAATCTTGAACCACTGTAATCAATTAAGTTGGGCTCTTGTTCCGACCACCTATGCTATGCAATCTGAGCATGGTCAGGGAATTCTACGCCAATATGAGCAAAGATTCGAGGTCTCAATCAGTGATTGTTCGAGTATTGGAGGTCAAGTTCTCACCGCTGGCGATCAATCGGATCTTAGGCACCCCCGAAGATGTCCCCACTTTAGTTTTTCAAGAGCTATACAATCGCCCTCCGTATCAAGATATCAGGCACACTATATCAGGGCAGAGGTCCACGGCTAAGTGGGTCAGACATGCAGAGCAGGGCTATCACCTTTTATTCCCATTCACTCACATGTCTAAGGAATCTCGGGGCATGGTCAATATAGTGACACACTCTTTCTTTCCAGGGCAACACTTCACGAATGTAATGAGAGATAGAGTGTGCCTCACTTATGCAATCATGAGGGCCATGCAATTGAATTGTAGAGCGATATTCCGGCTAGCGATGAGGAAGGCCAAGACCCATAAGGGTCGCAGGTATGTTTTGGGGGCCTTATAACTGCTTTGTGTCGTGATGCAGGGGTCTTTGTAGAGGAGGCTGACTACTGCCCGGTTATCCAAGCTCCCCTATGTTTCCACTCACATTAAGGGGCCTAATGTGACCTTGGGCCCAGTCTTGACTTCGGTAGAGAGGGCTTACCGAGATGAGTTGATTGCGAGCAGCATGTACGGCCTAGAGATGTTGCGACACCGAACTGGCGGCCGACCATCCATGAGGTAAGAACTATAGGAGGTTGAGGTTGAATACCTTCTCAACGGCCACGCTAAAGTCGTGCTTCATATTGGACCCTGGTTCGTTGAGCCAGTGGAGGATGACATTTCTACGGACCCAGCGGAGACAATGAGGATGTGGATGATGATGAGTCTAACGAGGATGACATAGTTGATGAGCCGTCGGTGTATGCAGGGGTGAGCCCATCTTACCAGGCCCTGGTGATACTTGAGCACCACAATACCCAACTTGCAGGTTATGTCTGATTAGCATTGAGGGCAGTGCTAAGTTTAAGTGTAGGGTGGGAATTCCTTTGTTCTATGATATTGCTTCTGTTATTCTATTAGTGGCATGTATTAAGATCGTTTTATTTCTGCTTTATGTTTATGTCTGGACATCTTAATGTAGGGTTGAACATCTCTTATTTTTGTTGGGTCTATAAATAATGGCTATCTACTAC
>JAABOM020000012.1:11387508-11425549 GCA_011800125.2 Solanum clarkiae
CTTTCATCATCATAAAGTCACTTAACTCATATACCATGCATTAGGCCTTCAACAACTCAAGAAGCATTAACCGGACATTTTATGAAACACTTGGTGGGTGTGCAATGCTAGTGTAAAACCATGCAATTCAAGAGTGAAATCATGAAAGTAACTTCAATGTAAAACTACCAACTAAAACTTGGTAATACCCTCATGAAATATACATTGAAAGCCTTCATCAAATCTCAAGATAGATCAAAGTTTCATAGCTCAAAACATGCTTAAACAATCACACTTTTACAGAACCCCAACATAGTTCATAGTCAACTTCATGGTAAGTAACACCCATAAGTAAATAAACTTACAAACATGAGTTTTAGGTAAAAAGGAAGCTTAGGCACCATGGGTGAAAGGACCCAATGGTTGAAACCCACATACCTTAGCTTTAGAGAATTGCTTGTTGAAGATTGAAAATGGAGACCTAAAGTTTGAGCAAAATCCTTAAGATCCGGAATGAGTTTGGAACCCTTGATTTTGAGTAAAATATTTGTCTAAGTGTTTAGGAGAGTACTGGGGATTGAAAGGTGAAATATGGCTAAGTATAGGTCTTTTTACGCACAGAAATACTTAGGCCCAAGACCCAAAAGCCTTGGATCGAACTGAAAAAACTGGCAACAAAATAATATAGGTTCAAAACATGGAGGACATGTTTACACAAATCTGCGATAGCTGCGCGTCGCGGTACCAATGCGGATCGATTATGGAAATCAAATTTTTGGGAAATTGAAATTGTGATACGGTTTCTTTAAAATCGGGGTTAGACCCATTTCCCACTAAATTTTATCCCCTGATCAAGAATACAAAGTTGAATTTTTGATGTCATGCATGAATTTTGAGATATATGAAAATTTCGATTCCGGACACTTCCAAGACATTTTCAAATACTTTTTGGATCGTTTCAATATCTCTCCCGTGGGAACATTCGAACCTGAATGCCAAAGAAATATACATAAGAAGAGTAATAATGAGGAAATCTACCCCAACAAGACTGCAATAATACACTTAAACACTGTTTTCAAACTCTCAACACAAGTGTCAAAAATCATTATCGATCGTCAACATAAACATGAATGCATGCAAATGACATAGGAGTTGAAACATAAGACTTGAAATCACATAGGGCTTAGAATTAGTACCTTGGACTTGAATAGAATAGAGGAAAAAAGGATATTGCTTTTGCATATCCGCTTCGGCCTCCCATGTAGCACTTTCTACTTGTTAATTCCTCTAAAGGACCTTAACGGAAGCCACATAGTTGTTCCTCAACCTCTTCACTTGTCTATCCAAGATCTCTACTAGAACCTATTCATAAGTCAAGTTGTTTTCAACAATACCCAAAACATCCAATGGAGCAATAGCATTCGGATCACCCACAAATTTCCTCAACGTGGATACATGAAAGACCAGATGAACCAAATCTATTTCACTAGGCAACTCCAACTCATAGGCTACCTTACCAATCATCCTTAACACCCTATAAGGACCCATGTATCTTAGACTCAATTTACCTTTTTTACAAAAACGAACCACTCCCTTCATGGGTGAGACCTTCAAATAGACCCAATTACCAACTTCAAATTCAAACTCCCGTCTCTTCATGTCGACATAGGACTTTTGACGACTTTAGGCTATTTTCAACCTTTCTCTTATCGACCTTACCTTCTCCATTGCCTCCAAGACCATATCTGGACCTACCAAAGCAATTTCCCCCATTTCAAACCACCCAACTAGTGATCTACAATATCTACCATAAAGGGCCTCAAAAGGAGCCATACCAATGATAGAATGATAGCTATTATTATAAGCAAACTTAATCAATAGAAGATGATCATCCCAATTACCTGTAAACTCCAAAACACAAGCTCTAAGCATGTCCTAAAGAGTTTGGATAGTTCTTTCGGCTTGGCCATCTATTTAAGGGTGAAAGATCATACTAAGCTTAACCTTGGCACCAAGACATCTTTGGAAGGACCTCCAGAAGTGTGAAGTGAATTGACCACCATGATCTGATATGATAGATAAGGGCACCCCATGCAATCTAACGAACTCATGAATGTACAACTGAACATTGTCTTCAGCCCTATAAGTAGTCTTAACAGGTAGGAAATAAGTCGAATTTGTCATTCTATCAACCACAACCCAAATAGAATCAAAACCCTTTCTAGTCTTAGGCAACCCAACCACAAAATCCATGTTAATTTCCTCCCACTTTTAAGTAGGATTCTCTATATCTTAGGTTAGGCCACCTGGCTTTTAGTGTTCAGCTTTGACTTGTTGGCAACTATGACAACCGGATACAAATTGGGCAATGTCCTTTTTCATACCTCCCCACTCAAACACATCCCTCAAATCCCTATACATCTTGGTAGAACCTAGGTGAATACAATAAAAAGAATTATGAGCCTTATTAAGAATCTTCTTTCTCAAAACCCCAACACAAGGCACACACAACCTACCTTGGTACCAAAGGGCACCATCTCCTCCTTGGGAGAAAACCTCCACTTTGCCCTCTCTCACCAAGACCTTCAATTCTAACAAGGAGGGGTCAAGATCTTGCTTTGCTTTTACCTCATCAACCAAAGAAGAGTTTGAACCATCAATAACCACAATGCCACCATTATCAACCTCTTTCAACCTAACCCCCAATCTAGCCAACTGATGGACCTCCCTAGCCATCTCTTAGCCCCCACCATCAACATGATTTCCTTACCGGGATGATAATGCACACTCATATGTAAGTCTTAAGAAGCTCTAACCCTTTCGCTGTCTCAAGTTAAGATCTTTTTGAGTGAAAACATATTGGAGAGTCTTATGATCGGTAAATATATCAATGAGCACTCCATATAAATAATGACGCCGAATTTTCAAAGCAAAAACCACAGCCGCCAATTCAAGATCATGAGTAGGATAATTCTTTTCATACACTTTGAGTTGCCTAGAAGCATAGGTTATCACCTTACCATTTTGTATCAAAACAAAACCCAAACCAATCCGGGAGGCATTGCAATACACAATAAACCCTTCCAACCATTTTGGTAGAGACAAGATAGGAGCGGACATAAGCTTATCCTTCAAGTCTGGAAACTCCTTTCACACTCATCGATCCATGAAAATTTTGGCCTTCTTTTGAGTCAACATAGTCATGGGAGAAGCAATAGAAGAGAACCCACTCACAAACCTCCGGTAGTAACCTGCTAAGCACAAGAAGCTTCTAATTTCTGATGGGGTCAATGGACTAGGCCAACTTCTAATCACATCCATATTTTTAGGGTCCACTTTAATACAATCCTCCAACACCACATGACCTAGAAAGGCAACCTCTTTCAACCAAAATTCATACTTCTCATATCTAGCATACAACTTCTCTTCCTTCAATCTTTGTAGCACTACCCTCAAATGAGCCATGTGCTCCACCTCACTATGAGAATAGATCAAAATATCATCAACGAAAACCACCATAAAAGAATCAACGTAGTGTTTAAAGACCCTATTCATAAGATCCATGAAGATAGTTGGTGCATTGGTCAACCCAAAAGACATAACCACAAATTCATAATTCCCATACCTAGTCCAGAAAGTTGTCTTGGGAATGTCACACTCCCTCACCTTCACTTGATGATACTCGGACCAAAGATCAATCTTGGAGAAGTGACTAGCCCCTTGAAGTTGGTCAAACAAATCATCAATTCTTGAGAGAGGGTATTTACTATTAATGGTAACCCTATTAAGGTGTCAGTAGTCAATACACATTCTAAGAGACCCATCCTTCTTCTTCATAAACAAAATAGGTGCACCCCAAGGTGATTGGCTAGGCCTAATAAAATCCTTCTCCACTAAGTTGCTCAATTGCTCCCTCAACTCCTTTAACTTTGTTGGGGCCATACGGTAAAGGGGAATAGAAATGGGTTGAGTATTGGGAAGGAGGTCTATACCAAAGTCTATTTCCCTTCGGGGAGGAACATCGGGAAGGTCACTTGGAAAGACATCAAGGAACTCATTTACCACTGGGACTGACTTTATAGGAAGGACTTTGGACTCAATATCCCTAACCCTCACAAGATGATAGAGACATCCCTTAGAGATCAACTTTTGGGCTTTAATGCAAAAGAAAATCCTACCCTTGACCACCACATCATGACTCTCCAACTCAAGAACATGATTTATTTGGAAATTGGAACTTGACCCTATGGGTTATACAATCAATAGAGGCATAGTATGCATGCAACCAATCTATCCCAAGAACAACATCAAAATCAACCATATCCAACTTAACAAGATGACAAGATAATATTTTATGAAAAATGCAAACGTGACAATTTCTATAGACCTTTCTTTTAACAATAGATGCTCCAATAGGAGTAGACACCTCATAAGACTCACAGAATAATTCAAGTTCAACATGAAACTTTTTGGCAACAAAAGGGGTAACAAAAGAAAAAGTAACACCAGGGTCTATCAATGCATACATATCAAAATCAAAGACTTTTAACATATCGGTGACGACGTCGAGCACCTCATCAACCCCTTGTCTCCCTTGGAGTGTATAGAACCGATTGTGCCTTGGGGCACCACCTTGTTGACATCCTCTCCCCAAAAGAACTACATTAGCACCCTGGCCTTGTGGATGAACATCCTTACCCTTGTTCTATTACTAGGGCAATCTATCATCTTGTGGCCTAATTTCCCAAAACTATAGCAAGCATTAGTAGCCCTCAAACATGGGCCACCATGACCCTTACCACATCTTCGACACATAATATTAGGCCCCACACCACCATCACCTTAGACCCTTGTGTAGTCATTGGAGAATCTCCCACTAGGAGCATGATAAGACCCTTGGCCTTGGTGAAATCCGTCACCCTTTTGACTTTGGAACTTACCATCAAAATGGGCCCTCTTGGCCTCATGACTTCTTCTCTTCCTCAATTTCTATCCCTCCAATTGTTCGACATAAGTCATTAAGCGGAACAAATCGATGTCACTTATCAACATGGCGGTATGACATTCTTCACTCACCAAATGAGATACACCTATCACAAACTTACTCATTCTAGACCTTGCGTCGGTAACCAAGTGGGGAGAATATTTTAGAGTTGGTTGAACTTGAGGGAATACTCCCTCACACTCAAATACCCTTGCTTCAAATTCATAAACTTCATCATTTTGGCCTCCCCAAGCTCAAGAAGAAAGAATCGGTTAAGGAAAGACGCCTTAAACTCCTCCCATAGAATCGCATTGTTATTACCCTTCTCCTCCTTCCATTGAGTATAACATATTTGGGCCACCCCCTTGAGTTTAACCCACCAACTCTGCCTTCTCTTCCGACCTCACACCTATGATAGCCAACACTTTGTAAACCTCATCAATAAACTTTTGAGAGTCCTCCTATACTTTAGACCCATTGAACTTTGGTGGGTTCAACCTCATAAAGTCCTTCACCCGAGATACTGATGTGGGAGCATGAAGGGCTTGGGCCCCTTGTTTTGGCTTGGTTAGTCACAACTTAAGCTAGCAAACTGATAGCATACCGAGCTCACCATGAGTCGATTGTCCCTCGGATGTGTGGGTTGTTCTTCCTCTTATGTTAGGAATGATCTAGTATAGCAAAAAATAATTGTTAGGGGGAACACCTTATATTAACTTCTATAGCACGACATAGAGTAAGAAGAAGGGAATCATTTCCTAGAACATCTCATGGCCACCTAGTCATAGTTGTGGTGTACAACACAACCATGAATAAGACTCTAATCAATGGTGTGTTGGATGCCGAGGACCATTAACTAACTAGTGCTTAGATACCAAGTTTGTCACAACCCAAGCCTAGGTCCTAGACGTGACATGGCGCATGGGGAACCCAAAGGGACCCTAAGCAAGTCTCCTAACATATCGTTACACATCCTTGGTCGTGGAAGCAACAAAATAACAATATAGAATAGTAAATAGGGATAAACATGGCTCTGAGACGTCTTTCATGTCATGAAACATTAAGAGAGTCAAAGAGATTTAATCTCGTAGCACAATTACATAACTTTTCCAACAACACCTCTAAACATAGAACTTAGCGGGGGCCAAGACAAGCAACCAGGCTCATTCTCATAGTCATAAGTAGCCAACATAAAAGAAGTCAGTACATAGCATAATCAAGAGAAAATATATCCTCGGAGTTGAGGACTCACCAACTTGGTTTGAGGGAAATCATACTAGCCACGTGGAGAAGGAGGATGACGAAATGATGCTCCGGCCCCTACTTGGTAACATCATATAGGCATAGAGTATTCATTAGTACATTTGAATGTATTAAATATGTAGGATGCAATACAACAAGAGATAGGCAACATAATTGAAATGCATATTTAGGCAATAAATAAGCATATAGCAATATGGCATGCATGAATGATGCTTGTAGTAAAACATGCTTACATAAAACATATTACATTTGTAGGAAGAGATCGTCATTAGTAAGCAAGGCCTGCCACCTTTTTGGTAAGGCGATTAAGGTACGAACCCCCCAATGTGGTTGCACGGGCAGCCCACCCCACGAGCGAGGTGGATGAGGTACAAACCCCTCAACATGGTTGCACGGGTCTACTACCTCCCGAGCGAGGCAATTGAGGTACAAACTCCCCAACATGGTTGCACGGCCTACTACATCCCGAGCGAGAAAATTGAGGTACAAAACCCCAACAAGGTTGTTAAGGCCTAATACCTCCCGAACGATACAATTAAGATACATATCCCCCAACATGGTAGTTCGGACCTACTACCCCTCGAACGAGAAAAATAATCAACTTCCAACACTATAGATGCCATTCATGAAAATCAACACATATATGCAACTATTTTATCATCGTAAAACCACTTAACTAAATATATCATACCTTAGGTCTTCAACAACTCAAGAAGCATTAACCGGACATTTTATCAAACACTTGATGGGTATCCTATGCTAGTGTAAAACCATGCAATTCAAGAGTGAAATCATGCAACTAACTTCAATGTAAAACTACCTACCAACACATGGTAATACTCTCATGAAATATACATCGAAACCCTTCATCAAATCTCAAGTTAGATCAAAGATTGACAGCTCAAAATATGCTTAAATAGTCATACTTTTACAAAACCCCAACATAGTTTATACTCATACTCGTAGTAAGACCCATAAGTAAATCAACTTAGAAATATGAGTTTTAGATAAAAAGGAACCTTCGGCACCATGGGTGAAAGAACTCAATAGTTGAAACCCACATGCCTTAGCTTTGGACAATTCCTTAATGAAGATTAGAAATGGAGACATGAAGCTTGAGTGAAATTCTTAAGATCCGAAACGAGTTTGGAACCCTTGATTTTGAGAAAAATATTTGTCTAAGTGTTTGGGAGAGTATTGAGGAATGCCTTGTATGATATGAAGGTGAAATATAGCTATGTATAGGTTTTTTTATGCATAGGAAGACATAGGCCAAAAACTCTAAAGTCTTAGACCAAACTGGAAAAACTGGCAACAAAATAACATAGGTCAGCATCTAGTCCATGATGTGGACCCAATGCGGAGGAAATTTTTACACAGGTCCATGACGGCTGTGCGTCGTGGTACCAAGGCGGATCGATTCTTAAAATTGAATTTTTGGAAAATTGAAATTATGATACGGTTGCTCCAAAATTGGGGTTAGACCTATTTTCCACTTAATTTTGCCCACCGGTCAAGAATATGAAGTCAGATTTTGGATATCACACACATTTTTGATATGTATGGAAATTATAATTTTGGTCACTTCCGAGGGCACTTTTAGGGGTCATTCCAATGTCACAATTTGGTGATGTCAGAATCAGATTAGTAGAAACTGCAACAATACCTGTAACAGTAGATCCTAATAGAGTGTATAACGTACTAGATCTACGTTCTTTCATTATCAATAGAGCACCTAGAGAAATTTTCATAACTCCACCTTCACCTGTGTATTTGCACCCAAGATATTCTAGAGTGCCCAATGAGATGAGATTTTTCTTCAAGTTAGGAACATGTCTAACATCAGTGAGGGTTCTTACCACTCCATCATGCATTCTGATTCAGATTGTACCTTAACAAAAAACTAAAAAGGGAGAATTGTTACCCATTAAGACAACTCCACCTCCAACAGATTCATATGTGGTAAACAAATACTTATTGGGACACATATGATAAGAATAACCTGAATCTAAAATCCACTCATCGTTAGATTTAAAACTATTACTAGTAGCTAAAAATATTATTCCTTCAGACTCATCAGCAATTACACTTGCTTCAGCGGGTTATTATTTTGGTGCTCGTTTTTGTTTTGCTGATGCTTTTCTTTTTTTTTAACGTATAGCATTCAGAAATAATATGACCATTCCTATGGAAATATTTGTACATTACATTTCTGTATCTAGATTTTGACCTTGACTTAGACCTGTTACTAGTTGATGCTTTCTTACTAGATCTACCTCTTGCAAATAAGCCTTCCCTTTCACCAGTAATATCTCTATCTGTCTGATCTTTTGATTTTAAGATAGATTTGATTTCTCTATAAGAGATATTATCCTTTCCATAAAGCATAGTATCTCTAATATGCTTAAATGATTGGGGTAAGGAAATAAGTAATAAGAGGACTTGATCCTTATCATAACTTCAGCATCAATATTACTCAATTCCATAATAATAGTATCAAATGCATCAAGATGTGAGAGTATAGAGGTAAATTCAACCATGCAAAATGTGTAAATCTTTTGCTTTAGGTAAAGTCTGTTTTCTACTATCCTCTTCATATTCATGGTTTTTAGTTTTTCCTAAACACCTTTGCCTGTGGTTTCTGCAGATACTTCACGTAAAACCTCATTGACATAGTTTAAAATAATACTTAATTTTGCCTTTTTGTCTATGACAACAAACTCCGCGTCTATCATATCTTTTGGCATCTTCTCCTTTCCATCCAGTGCCATCTTTAGGCCATCTTGAATTAAGATAGCCTCCATCTTTAATTACCACATCCCAAAGTTTGCACTTCAGTCAAATTTCTCAATAGTCATTTTGGCTACTGAAGTAAACCCCATTAAATCTGGCTCTGATACTAATTTGTTAGGATCGAGAACCTGGGAAAAGCAGAATTTAGCGAAAAAAATGTTATGATGACAATAACAAAAATAATAGTGAGTTGATAATGACAAGAGTAAAGTAAATAAAGAAGACACAAATTTAACGTGGTTCGGTCAATGTAACCAACGTCCACAAGCGGAGAGAGAATTTTACTATATCAACAAGAGTACAAAAGAGAGTACAAAATTATAGATAAAACTCTAAATAAGTCCAAAGGCCTCAAGAGAATGACCTCACAAGATCATTCCAAAGAAAGGGTTCACACAAGTGGTTCCCAACACTAACTCTCTTATAAAATTACTCTAAATGGAAAGACAAAGAAAGAAAGTAATGAAAAGGATTTTCTTACGCTTCAAGGGTATCTTTCAACTAATGACTGACTCCCCAATTTATGGGAAAAAATTAGCTTGTTGATGTCATGGGTGATGCCAATATTGATGTCAAATGAAGTACACATTACAATATGTAGTATTTTTTCTATCACTATGGCTATTTACAGAGGAGCACGATGCTCAATTGACCGGTAAATGAAGAAAGTAAATGTAGGAGATGTAATATGAGCAAAACATCATTTCACATCTCCCTGATGTTTACATCATTAGCACCCCATTCTCATATTTTGTGTAGGAAAATGAATCTGAGAGGAGTTCATCACCCGAGAGAGGATTCTGATAAGCCAAAGTGTGCGCCAACAACCCTCAGGTATTTCTCGATTATCAAAAGAAACATGATGGACAAAACAGAATTTGATTAATTGGTGTGAAGCCACTGTAGTAAATTCTATTTGTTTTGTGCTATATATATTATTGAATGGAGGAACAGATTAAATATTATTTCTTAATTTGATATACAATCCCCGAGGAGAGCTCACTGTTATGTCACAACTTCTACATCATTTACGATAGCTATGTTACACCAAAATGACAGAAGATAAATGCAGTTGTACTTACAGTTGCATGAACAAAATTTTATAAAAAATAAGACAGTTCCAGATAAAATGAGATGTTACTGTAATTTTGACCACCAGTAATTTTTATGAAAAGAATTTAGAAGATGCAGCAAGCTGTATTATTTTATTCTCTGCTACATTGCAACCACAAAAGAAAATAAAAGAAAAGAAGCAGCCAGAAACACTTTTTTCCCTGCATTGTGGCACTTCAATGGAACCAACAAGAAAATTAGGGCAACTCATCCCTGCTTTTGTTGGAGAATGCAAGTAACTAATTTTGCGTGCTCAGATAGCAGGCCAGTGGCCAACAGTAAAGAAACTTTCTTTCATAACCAGGTATGTATTATTAAAAAAAGAGTTTGATTGAATTTTCACCTAATCAATCTAGCAACTAGATAATGAGGAGGGGGAAGTCATGATTAAAATGATTATATAATAATCTTTATGAATAGAGTAGTCATAAGCTAATCATGGGTCTAACAAATTTTCATGAAATAAATTAGAATTCAAAGCCATTGAAGGTCGTGGTCTGGTTAAGCAAGCTATATCTATTTATTTATGTTCATCTTTGATTTTCTATGTTAGATTTGTCTATTTGGGAAGATAGTATAAATTTATGGTGCAAACAGTTCCCTAATTAAGTTTCGCTGGTGATGGAGAGATATTCCTTTATATTTATTCATGCTTTAAGGTGTGAGATCTTAAGGTTTACATCTAAGCTTGAAAGTTAGGTGGATAATGAAGCTTGATCCTGATTAGTACATAATTGACATGATTAATCAATATTTTGCATTGATTGATGCAATTTTGGGCTATTTTGGTGGTTGTTCTATGCGTGCAAGGTTGTGGATATTGTCATTAGTCAGATAAGTGAGACTTTAAGTTTTAATTCTTGCTTTTTGTACAGGCTTTGAAAAATATACTTTTTTCTCTTTCTAGTGAATGTGTGGGACAAGAATGTGTTTGGCAGAGTTGGTGTTCTTTAATCAACCCTAGATATGCTATTTTTGAGAAGAATATCAAATAATTTTGTGAGTTATATATGGTATGATGCTGGATATCCTTCTTTATTACTGTGATGTGGTTACTAGGGGCATATATAGCTAGCGTAATATATTAGGGGCATACCCATGCTATCATAATATGATAGGGGCTTTCTACATGTTGTCATAGTACATTTTTAGAGCATTATACATGCTGTCATGGACTTATTAGGGTGATGGGTTGATCTCTTTCACTGTTGTTTATGAATGTTTTGAGTGTGGATTGAATTAATACATGTCGTGTCCTTTGTCAACACTTGGTTGAACCTATTGAGCCATATATCATGAAGTATATACCTGTGTATGTTATTTATATATATATCTGTTTTGCAGATGTATTTTATTACTCTTGTTCCAAAGGTATTAAAAATAGCGAGTCAAGGATCTTACTGGGTTATATTTATATATAGCTCACTCCTCACTTGCATGTAAATGCCGATACGATTACAGAGGGTGAGACTTGTGGCTGACAAGTTCGTTCCCGCGGACTCTGTTGCTAAGGTGAGCCTTCGCAGTGTTCGTGGAGGACTATTTCAGCTCTATCTATTATAGCTTATGTTTCTCTTCTTGGGGTTTGTATGCCCGATAGTTAAACTCATATCACTCTATGAGATGCCCCATGGTCTTATTGTGGGATTTGGACTAGAGATATTTTGTTATGTGACTTTTTTTCTTTCATAACTTGAAATACAATTTTGGTTTGATAGTTAACTTTTTTTATGAGTGGTGATGAGGTCTGGTGTTGCACAAATTGTATCAATGTGCTTTGATTATTTGGATGCATGTATAGAGGTTTGGTTCTCCCGACAGATGGTATTGGCAGACAGTCATATCTAGGTGCTAGATTAGGATGTAACAGTTACTTTTATTTTGAGTATACGATTATAAGTTATACTGATGTCGCGACCCAAGCCTAAGGCCTAGACCTGACATGGCGAATGGGAAGCCCGAAGGCAGCCCAAACAAGCCTCTTACCATATCGTGTACACATCCTTGGTTGTAGAAGCAAATTAAACAAACACCAGAGTTAATAAATGAAAAGGGAAAGGGACTAAGGGAAACAATTCATACTAATAATAGAGTAAGAAGAGTCAAGCTTCAATAACATCATCAAACCATGACATAATATCCAACGACACCTCTAATATAGATTGGAGCGAGGGCAAAGATATTTTCCGAGGTCACCCTCATTTAATAAGTATCCATCATAAGACCAAGGATCTATAAAGCATGATCGAGAATGGCTATCGCCCTCGAAATTGAGGACTCACCAACTAGCTTCTTCACATGAACCAACTAGCCTCATAGAGAGGGAGGACGATCAAACGGAACTCCGGTCCCGACATGGTAATATCATATAAGCATAAAGTATGCGTTAATATATTTAAATGTATTTAGTATGTCGAATGAAATGCAACAAGAATCATAAGTCATAATAACAAGATGCTTAATCATAATCAATGTATATAAGCTCAATATGTCATATGTAATCAATACGTAGGATGAAACATGCTCAAGAATAATCGTACTTGCATATCTTATTAAACACCATAAAATAACATGTATGGAACATCCAATTACTTGCACTAGAGGGTGAGGAATATAGCATAGGTCATAACCCCTTCTAGAAGGTAATGGGTAGTACATAAGGCTAGAGGAGTAGCATAGGTCATAACCCCAACATGTAAGCATGAGATAATACAACACAGTAAATCACACGTGAGGGTAAGACGTACCACCAGGTTTATAACTCCTACATGTGAGTACATTATATTGTATCGCAAATGAGGGTAAGGCGTAGCACATAGTACATAACCCCTTCATATGAGGAAAGGATATTACATAACATCAAATCATACATGACGGTAAGGTGTACAGCATAGTTCATAACCCCTTCATGTAGAAATTCAGCCATGTAATAGAGGATAAAGCATAAAACATAGTTCATAACCCCTCCTAGTAGGCTTCACAATTCACAAGAGCATAAAGCTTAACATAAGAACTCAATAACTCATCAACAATCGTGACTTGTAAAAATCATGCAATAGATCATCAATAACTCCAAGAATCCTTGTCAAAACATTTATCAAACACTTGGTGGGCGTTCAATGCTAATTAAAAATCATGCAATTCAAGGATGAAATAATCTGAGAAAACTCAATGTAAATCAATCCAACAACACATAGTAAAACCATCATGTAAGATAACTTTAAACCCTCATCAAATTTGATAACAGATTATAGTTTCATAGCTCAAAATATGCTTAAACAGTCAACATTTTATGAAACCCCAACATAGTTTATAATCAAATTTCATAATAATAGATACCCATAGATAATCCAACTTGAAAACTTGAAATTTCCATGAAAAGGAAGGTTGGGCACCATGGGTTAAAGGAACCAATGGTTGCAACCCACATACCTTAACTTTGGGGATTTCCTTGATCAAGATTTGAATGAGAACTTGAAGCTTGAATAAATTTCTTGAGATCCCGAGATGAGTTTGGGACACTTGAATTTGGATGAAATATTTGGCTAAGTGTTAGAGAGGGTTTTAGGAAATTCTTGAGTGATATGCAGATGAAAAATGACTAAGTATAGGTGTTTTTATGCATAGGAGGACTTAGGCCCCAAAGCCTTAGGCTAAAACAGTGAATTGGCGATAAAATACACATCTCTGCGCCCCTGGCGCGATGCACCTTGGGTGCGGATCGAAACTAGATAAGCATTTTTTTATGATCACGAATATTGGGATTATACCCATTCCCGACTTAATTTTTCCCCCTGATCATGAATATGAAGTCGGATTTTCGATATCACATATGAATTTTGAGATATATGGAAATTATGATTATGGGCATTTCCAAGATACATTTTCGGGCACTTTTTGGGTCGTTCCAATATCTCCCCTTTGGGAACATTCATCCCCGAATGTCAAAGAAACGTATATAAGAGAAATAATCATTGAGATTTTAGCCCAACATGGATGCAACAAATGGATTTAAACATCATTTTCAAAAACCTCAACACGAATGTCAAAATCACAATAACTAGCCAACAAAAACATGAATGCATGCAAATGACATGAGGGTTGAAAAGTAAGACTTGAAATCATAGAAAAGGGCTTGGTTTTTCTATCTTAAGCTTGAATAGAATGAAAGAGGTACGGATATCGCTTCTTCATGCCAGCTCCAGCTCCCCAAATGGCAATTTCAACTCATTGACTCCTCCAAGAACCTCGATGGAAGCTACACCTTGATTCCTCAACCTTCTCACATGTCCACACAAGACCTTCACCAGGACCTCCCCACAGCTCAGCTCATCCTCCACAACACCCACAACCTCAAGGAGTTCTATAGCACTTGGGTCACCAACACATCTCCTCAACAAAGATACATGAAGAATCGGACGAACCATATTCATATCATTGGGCAACTCTCACTCATAGGATACCTTACCAAATCCTCCTCAATGCTCTATAAGGACCCACAAAACTTGGGCTCAATTTATCCTTCTTTCCAAATTGGACTACGCCCTTCATTGGTGAGACTTTTGAGGAACCCAATCATCAACACAAATACACATAGGCTACCTTAGTATCTAAGGACACTATTTCCCCCTTGGGGGAAAGCTTCCACTTCACCATCTTCCACCAAATCATTAAACTCTATCAAGGGGGAATCAAGATCTTGTTTTAAATCGGCCTCTTCAACCACAGAAGATTTGGAAACATCAAAACCACTACACTACCATTCTCAACTTCATCCAACCACATTCCCTATCTAGCCAACTAGGGCATATCCCTCAAGATTTGCACCATCACTCTCAAATGACTCATAAACCCTTCTTCATTTCAGAAATAAATCAACATACCATCCACAGAACTACCATACACATAACAAGGTAGGGTTTAAAGACACTAATCATGAGATCCATAAACATAGCCAGTGCATTTCTCAGCGAAATAACTCCACCACAACTCGAAATGCTCACTCCTAATCCGAAAAGACATCTAGGGATATCACCCTCCCTCACCTTCACTAGGGGACAAAAAATCAGACCGAATATCAATCTTAAAAAAATAACTAGTCGCTTATAGTTGACCAAATAGGTCATCAATCCTTAACTATCATGTCACAACCTTACGGGTTCTACAAACATTAGAAGCATGATATGCATGTAACCAAACTATCCCAAGACCTCCAAACCCACCATACCAAGTTCAACAAAAATCACAAGATAAGACTTTATGCAATAAGGACATCGGACAACCCCTATAGACTTTTCTATCAACAATAGACTCACGAATGGGGTAGACACCTAAGAGGTTCACATAGTAATTCAAGACACACATGAAACTTACTAGCAACAAAAAGGAATAATGAAAGAGATAGTGGCTCACAGACCTATCAAATAATGCACATCAAAATCAAAAACGTTTTACATACCTTTGAAGCACCATGCCAAGTCTAGTGTCCTCTAGAGGAGTATGGTTGCGCACGTCGACGATCATCCTCATAGTCCTTAATAACCCATGAACAATGTCTTGATTTGTGATCCTTTGCACCACACTCAAAATATGTACTCAAACCGGCCAAACAATCTCTCGAATGGTGCTTCCCATATTTGTGGAACGGACGAGAAGTTTGAACACCAACACCCTTACCCTTCCTTTAAGCATATGGATAGTTAACAATCTTGTGGCCCATCTTGCCACAGCCAAAGTACACACCCGTGTTCCTCAGATATGTTCCACAATGTTTCCTCCCACATTTTGCGCACCTAGGACAAGTCACTCCACCATTGCCACCTACACATTGAACCCTTCTTCTTTCTTCCTTTGAGGTCACTGGGAGATCTCTCATCTTATACCCAACATCTCCACACTTGAAACAACTTTCAGTGCCCACTAAACACTCCCCTTGATGCATCTTGCCGCACCCTCGACAAATGATAAAATGTACCCTTTCCTTTTTATATTTAGGCACTGGTAGTCTAGTAGAAGATGAAGCACCCTCAACTCGATCTCTCTTAGCCTTTCTCTTCCCCCTCTTATCATTTGAAATCTTGGGGGTGCCCACCAATTGGTTGAGTTGGGCAGTCGCCGCTTTGGCCAATATCTATAGAGCATTGCGAACCTCTACACTAGAAATGTCACCATCCTGAATAGCTTGAGACATGTTGCAAAATGCAATGGTTAAGAATCAGGAATAAGCCTTAGGTAAACCTAACTCTATCGCATGACATAGATCATGAAGAAGTAAAACATTTCCCAAAATGCCTCATAGCCTCTCATTCATAGTTGTAGCACGCTTCATAACCATGAATAAGACTCTAATCGATGTGGTGTGTTGGATTCCGAGGACTATTAACAACCTAGTTCTCTGACACCAAGTTTGTCCCGATCCAAGCCTAGGACCTAGATATGACACGATGAATGGGAAGCCCGAAGGCAACCCAAACAAGGCTCTAAGTATATCGTGTATACATCCTTGGTTATGGAAGCAAATTAAACAAACACCAGACTCAATAAATAAAAAGAGAAAGGGACCAAGGGAAACAATTCATACTAATGATAGAGTAAGAAGAGTCAAGCTTCAATAACATCATCAAACCATGACATAATACCCCACGACACCTCTAACATATATTAGAGCGGGGCCGAGACACTTTCCAGGCTCACCCTCATTTAACAAGTATCTAGCATAAGAACAAGAATATATAAAGCATGAAGTAGAATAGCTATTGCCCTCGGACTTGAGGACTTACCAACTAGCTTCTTAACAAGAACCAACTAGCCACATGGAGAGGGAGGACGATCAAATGGAGCTCCGATCCCTACATGGTAATATCATGTAGGCATAAAGTATGTGTTAGTACATTTGAATGTACTAAATAAGCGGGATACAATGCAACAAGAATCATAAGCCATAATAATAAGATGCTTAATCATAATCAATGAAGATAATCTCAATATACCATGTGTAATCAATGAGTAGGATGAAACATGATCAAGAATAATCGTATTTGCATATCTTATTTAACATATCTCATGTAGGTCATAACCCTTTCTAGAAGGTAATAGGGTAGTACATGAGGGTAGAGTAGCATAGGTCATAACCCTTACATGTAAGCATGAGATAATATAACACACTAAATCACCCATGAGAGTTCGGCATACCACTTAGTTCATAACCCCTACAAGTGAGTACATAACATTGAATCGCATATAAAGGTGAGGCGTACCACATAGTTCATAAACCCTTTATATGAGTAAAAGATATTGCATTACATCAAATCATACATGAGGGTAAGGTGTACAACGTAGTTCATAACTCCTTCATATAGAAATTTGGCCGTGTACTAGATGGTAAAGCATATAACATAATTCATAACCCCTCCTAGTAGGCTTCACAATTCACAAAAGCATAAATCTTAGCGTAAGAACTTAATAACTCATCAACAATCGAGACTTGTAAAAATCATATAATAGATCATCAACAACTCTAAGAATCCTCGTTAAAACAATTTATCAAACACTTGGTGTTGTGCAATGCTAGTTCAACATCATGCAACTCAAGGATGTAATAATATAAGAAAACTCAATGTAAATCAACCCAAGTAAAACCCTCATGTAAGGTAACTTGAAATCCTCATCAAATCTCATAATAGATCATAGATTTATAGCTCAAAATATGCTTAAAAAGTCAAACATTTTATGAAACCTCAACATAGTTTATGATCAAATTTCTTAATAAGAGATACCCATAGATAATCTAACTTAAAAACCTGAAATTTACATGAAAAGGAAGGTTGGACACCATGGGTGAAAGGAACCAATGGTTGAAACCCACATACCTCAATTTTGGGGATTTCCTTGATGAAGATTTGAATGAGCACTTGAAGCTTGAATGAATTTCTTGAGATCCCGAGATGAGTTTAGGACACTTGAATTTGGATGAAATATTTGGCCAAGTGTTAGAGAGGATTTTAGGAATGTCTTGAATGATATGGAGTTGAAAAATGATTAAGTATAGTGTTTTTATGCATAGGAGGGCTTAGCCCTAAGGCCTTAAAGCCTAGGCTAAAATAGTGAACTGGTAACAAAATCCACATCTCTGCGCCCCTCGCGCATTGCGCGTCGCGCGCGGATCGACCCTGGATAAGCATATTTTTATGGAAAATGAAATTTTTCTACGATTGCTCTAAAATCGAGATTATACCCATTCTCTACTTAATTTTCCCCCTAATCACGAATATGAAGTTGAATTTCCGATATCACGCATGAATTTTGAGATGCATGGTAGTTACAATTATGGGCGTTTCCAAGGTACGTTTTCGAGCACTTTTTGGGGAGTTTTAATATCTCCCTCTTGGGAACATGCATCCCCTAATGTCAAAGAAACATATGTAATAGAAATAATCATGAATATTTTAGCCTGACATGGATGCAACAAATGCATTTAAACATCATTTTCAAAAATCTCAATGCGAATGTCGAAATCACAATAACTGGTCAACTTAAACATGAATGCATGCAAATGAGATGAGGGCTAAAACTTAAGACTTGAAATCATAGCAAAGGTCTTAGTTTTTCTATCTGAAGTTTGAATAGAATGAAAGAGGTGCGGATATCACTTCTTCATGCTAGCTCCAGCTCCCCAAATGGCACTTTCAACTCATTGACTCCTCCAAGAACCTCGACGGATGCTAAACATTTGTTCCTCAACCTTCTCATATGTCCACACAGCACCTTCACCAGGACCTCCCCATAGCTCAACTCATCCTCCACAACACCCACAACCTCAAAGCGTTCTATAGCACTTGGGTCACCAATGCATCTCCTCAACACAGATACATGAAGAACCAGATGAACCATATTCATATCATTGGGCAACTCCCACTCATATGCTACCTTACCCAATCCTCCTCAATGCTCTATAAGGACCCACAAACTTTAGCTCAATTTATCCTTCTTTCCAAATCGGACTACGCTCTTCATGGGTGAGACTTTCAAGGAACCCAATCATCAACACAAATACACATAGCCTACCTTAGTACCTAAGGACACCATCTCCCCCTTGGGGGAAAGCTTCCACTTCACCATCTTCCAACAAAACGTTCAACTCTAACTAACTGGTGCAATTCTCTAACCACCTTCTTATTATCTACGTTTTATGGTTATCATATTTAGCAAACAACCTCTCATCCCTCAAGATTTGCACTATCACTCTCAAATGACTCACAAACCCTTCTTCATTTCAGAAATGAATCAATATACCATCCACAAAACTACCACACACATAACAAGGCAGGGCTTAAAGACCCTAATCATGAAATCCATAAACATAGCCGGTGCATTAGTCAACCAGATAACTACACCACAACTCAAAATGCTCACTCCTAAACTGAAAAGATATCTAGAGATACCACCCTCCCTCACCCTCACTAGGGGATGAAAAATCGAACCGAATATCAATCTTGAAACAATGACTAGCCTCTTATAGTTGACCAAATAGGTTATCTATCCTTAATCATCATGTCACAACCTTACAGGCTCTACAATCATTAGAAGCATGATATACATGTAACTAAACCATCTAAAGACCTCCAAACCTACCATACCAAGTTCAACAAAAACACAAGACAAGACTTTATTCAATAAGGAAATGGAACAACCCTTATAGACTTTTCTAGCAACAATAGACTCACCAATGTGGTAGACACCTAAGAGGTTCATATAGCAATTCAGGACACACATGAAACTTACTAGCAACAAAAGGAATAATGAAAGAGATAGTGGCTTTTGGACCTATCAAAGCATGCACATCAAAATCAAAAACCTTTAACATATCTTTGAAGCATCATGCCAAGTCTTGCGACCTCTAGAGGAGTATGGTTGCGCACATCGATGGTCATCCCCATAGCCCTTAGTAACCCATGGACAATGTCCGAATTCGTGATCCCTTGCGCCAGACTCAAAACATGCACTCAAACCAGTAAAACAATCTCCCAGATGGTGCTTCCCGTATTTGTCGAATGGAGGAGAATCTTGAAGAACAACACTCTTACCCTTACTTTTAACATATGGAAAGTTAACAATCTTGTGTCCCATCTTGCCATACCCAAAGCATAAACTCGTGTACCTCAAACATGCGCCACCACGTTGTCTCCCATATTTTGGGAACCTAGGATGTGTCACTCCACCATTGCCACCTTCACATTGAACCTTTTTCTTCCTTCCTTTGAGGCCACCGGACAATCTCTCATCTTATGCCCAACACCGCCATACTTAAAATCACTCTCAGTGCCCACAAAACACTCCCCTTGATGCATCTTGCCACACCTGTGACAAATGATGAAATGTACCCTTTCCTTTTTGTATTTAGGAACCGGTAGTCTAGTAAAAGATAAAGCACCCTCAACTCGATCTCTCTTAGCCTTTCTCTTCCACCTCTTATCATTTGTAAACTCGGGTATGCCCACCAATTGGTTGAGTTGGGCGGTCGACGCTTTGGCCAATATTTATAGAGCATTGTGAACGCAATAGTTAAGAATCAGGAATAAGTCTCAGGGAAACCTAACTCTATCGCATGACATAAATCATGAAAAAGTGAAACATTTCCTAAAACGCCTCATAGACTCCAATAAATGTGGTTTCGAGGACCATTAGATACCTAATGCTCTGATACAAAGTTTGTCATGACCCAAGCCTAGGTCCTAGATGTGACACGACGAATGAGAAACCAAAAGGCAACAAAAACAAGCCTCTTAACATATCGTGTATGCATCCTTGGTTGTCGAAGCATATTACACAAGCACCAGACTCAATAAACTAAAAGAGAAAGGGACCAAGGGAAACAATTCATGCTAATGATAGAGTAAGAAGAGTCAAGATTCAATAGCATCATCAAACCATGACATAATATCCAACGACACCTCTAACATAGATTGGAGAAAGGGCCAAGATATTTTCCGAGATCACCGTCATTTAACAAATATCCAACATAAGAACAAGAATCTATAAAGCATGAACGAGGATAGATAACGCTCTCAGATTTGAGGATTCACCGACTAGATTCTTCACAAGAACCAACAAGCCACTTGGAGAGGAATGACGATCAAATAGAGCTCTGATCCCTACATGGTAATATCATGTAGGCATAAAGTATATATTAGTATATTTGAATGTACAAAGTATGCGGGATGCAATGTAACAAGAATCATAAGCCATAATAACATGATGCTTAATCATAATAAATGAAGATAATCTCAATATGCCATGTGTAATCAATGCGTAGGATGCAACATGCCCAAGAATAATCATACTTCCATATCTTATTTAACACAATAAAGTAACACCTATGGAACATCCAACTACCTTGCACTAGAGGGTGAGGGATATAGCATAGGTCATAACCCCTTCTAGAAGCTAATGGGGTAGTACATGAGGGTAGAGGAGTAACATAGGTCATAAATCCTACGTGTATGTATGCGATAATACAACACATTAAATCGCCCACGAGGGTGAGGCATACCACTTAGTTCATAACCCCTACATGTGAGTAAATAACATTGAATTGCATATTAGTGTGAGGTGTACCACATAGTTCACAACCCCTTCATATGAGTAAAAGATATTATATTAAATCAAACCATATATGAGCATAAGGTGGAAAACATAGTTAATAACCCCTTCATGTGGAAATTCAACCGTGTACTTGAGGGTAAAGCATATAACATAGTCCATAACCCCTCCTAGTAGGCTTCACAATTCACAAGAGCATAAACCTTAGCATAAGAACTCAGTAACTCATCAACAATCGAGACTTGTAAAAATCATGTAATCGATCATCAATAACTCTAAGAATCCTTGTCAAAACATTTTGTCAAACACATGGTGGGTGTGCAATACTAGTTCAAAATCATGCAATTTAAGGATAAAATAATATGAGAAAACTTAATGTTAAAAACCCTCACGTAAGATAACTTGAAATCCCTCATCAAATATTATAATAGATCATAGATTCATAGCTCAAAATATGCTTAAAATGTCAAACATTTTATGAAACCCCAACATAGTTTATGATCAAATTTCATAATAAGAGATACCCATAGATAATCTAACTTGAAAATATGCAATTTACATGAAAAGGAAGGTTGGACACCATGGGAAAGGAACCAATGGTTGAAACCCACATACCTCAACTTTGGGGATTTCCTTGAAGAAGATTTGAATGAGAACTTGAAGTTGAATAAATTTCTTAAGATCCGAAGGTGAGTTTTGGACACTTGAATTTGGATGAAAGATTTGAATGAGAACTTGAAGTGTTAGAGAGGGTTTTAGGAATGTCTTGAGTGATATGAAGTTGAACAATGACTAAGTATAGGTGTTTTTACGCATAGGAGGACTTAGCCCCAAGGCCCCAAAACCTTAGGCCAAAACAGTGAACTACAAAAAAATACACATTTTCGCGCCCCTGCCGTGTCACGCCTTGGGCGTAGATCGACACTTGATAAGCATTTTTAAAAAAAAAAATTGTTATGGTTGCTCTAAAATCGGGGTAATACCCATTTCCTATATAAAGTCGAATTTTCTATTTCATGCACAGATTTTGAGATATATGGAAATTACGATTATGGGTGTTTCTGAGGCATATTTTCGGACACTTTTTGGGGAGTTTCAACTGAAAAGCTTAGATTACCATAGACGAAAAAATGTCACATTAACTCAACTGAAAACGAGTATTGCAACTAAAAGCTACCAACTAAAACTTTACCAAAATCTTTGATTTGATTGAATAGATGGAAAAATAACACAATAACACATGTGTGTTCATGTGAATTTGATTTCATCTGGATTAATGGCCGAGATAGTTATAGTAATGTAGAAAGTTAAAATGACCCCAAAAAGTGCCAGAAAATGTTCCCTCAGAATGCCAAAATTTTAGATTTCATATATCTCAAATTCGTGTACGATATCAAAAAATCTGACTTCATATTCTTGTTCAAGGGGTCAAAATTAGTGGAGGAAGGATCTAACCTCGATTAAAGAGAAAGCAAATAGAAATTTTAATTTTCTAAAAATTGCTTATCAAGTGTCTATTCGCGATGCGCCTCCATCGCGGTCATGTGTTAATTCAGTCTCCGCGACAAGTCCGCGATACAGACCTGTGTAGTTTCTGCCCAGTTATTTTTCTATGAGGTCCAAGACTTTTGGGTCTTGGGCCTAAGGGTCTTAAACGTATTTTTACCTATACTTAGCCATATTTCACCCTCATATTATCCTAAACATTCCTCAATATTCTCTCAAACACTTAGCCATATTTTTCACTCCCAAATTCAAGTCTCAAAACCCTCATCTGAATTAAGGATTTCCTTCGAGCTTCGAGCCTCTATTTTCAATCTTCAACAAGAGCTTCCTCAAAGCTAAGGTATGTAGGTTTTAGCCATTGTGTCCTTTCACCCATGGTGCACTAATCTCCTTTTTACTTAATTTGCATGATTTAAAGTTGATTTTACAGTTTGGTTTACTAGTATGAACTTGTGTATGAACTATGTTAAAGCTATGTAAAGTTGTAACTGTTTTGCTATGTTTTGAGCTATAAATATAGATCTATTGTAAGATTTGATGGGTGTTTTTATATATGTTGCTTTAGGGTATTGCAAGGTGTTGATTGATCATTTTACAATGGATTTTGTTGCATGGTTTAATCTCTATATTTCATGGTTTTATACTAGCATTACACACCCTCTAAGTGTTTGACAAAATGTCCGGATGTGGTTTCTTGAGGAATTGAAGGTCCAAAGAATGAGATATTATATGAATGATGTTATGATGATTAAATGATATTATGTATATGATGAATTCTATATAAAGTGTTGCATTAGACTATGCCCAATCTGAGGGGACTAAGAGCCCAGGTAACCTAGATGGGTGTTCATACTTATCAACCTAGTGAAGGGTTTGTACTTCACCACTAGGGTGATAGGGTGGCATCATAATCAACCAAGATGGGGGTTTATACATACTTCACCCCTATCTATTGTTTCTTTAAGGTATTACAAGGTATTGATTGATGGCTTCAAAATGAATTTTCTTGCATGATTTAATCTCTATATTTCATGGTTTTATACTAGCATTACACACCCTCTAAGTGTTTGACAAAATGTCGGATGTGGTTTCTTAAGGAATTGAAGGTCCAAAGCATGAGATATGATATGAATGATGTTATGATGATCAAATGAGCTTATGTATATGATAAATTCTATATAAAGTGTTGCATTAGACCATGCACAATCTGAGGGGACCAAGAGCCCAGGTAACCTAGATGGGGGTTCGTACTTATCAACCTAGTGAAGGATTTGTATTTCACCACCATGGTGATGGGGTGGCATGATAATCAACTCAGATAGGGGTTTATACATACTTCAACCTTATCTCTTCTTACATTGCATCCTACATACTTAGTATATTTAAACGTACTAATGGATACTCTTGCCTACATGATATCACCATGTAGGAACTGGTGCCCAAGTTGATCATCCTTCTCCTAGACACGTCTAGTTCAATACTACTCAAGCTAGTTTGTGCGTCCTCCACTTCAGGGACCTTAGTCTACTTTTCTCTTATTGTGTCTTCAGACACTCTTCTTTTTGTCTATTTTGACTATGAGGGTGAGCCCGGTTATTTGTCTTGGCCCCCCGCTCTTATCTAAGTACTAAAGGTGTTTGTTGGACAATTTATGTATCTATGATATGAGCTTTGACTCTTTGTCTCTTAATTATGATGTTATGCAAGCTTTTTTGCCTTTGTCCTTATTCTTACTCATTATGTCTTTTATATGCTTCCGCGACCAATGACGTGTAATGATAAGTTAAGAGACTTGTTTGGGGTTCCTTCGGATCCCTATTCACTATGTTACATCTACGCCCAAGGCTTGAGTCATGACAAACTTGGTATTAAAGCACTAGGTTGATCAATCCTTGGAGCCCAACACACCGCAATGATTAGAGTCCTATTCATGGTTGTGAAGCATGCCATGACTATGAATAGGAGCCTATGAGATATTTTAGGAAATGTTTCCCTTCTTCATGTTCTAAGTCATGCTATAGAGTCGTGGTAAGTTTTTTTTTTCTCTAACGATTGTTCTTTGCTATGCTAGATCATGCCAAACACTTGAGGAAGAAGGGCCCAAACTCCCGAGGAGTAACCTACCAATGGTGAGCTCCGGGATACTCTCATTATGCTTGCCCAAGTTGTGGCCAACCAAGTCAATCAAGTGGCCCAAGCCCCTCATTCTACTACCTCGGGAGCTAGGGTAAGGGACTTCATAAGGTTGAAACCTCCAGTGTTCTATAGGTCAAATGTGGATGAAGATCCACAAGAGTTCATTGATGAGGTCTACAAGAACTTGAATATCAAGGGTGTTGGGCCAAATGAAAGGCGGAGTTGGAGGCATACCAACTAATAGGGGTAGCCTAAATATGGTATGATCAATGGAAAGATGAGAAGGGAATTGGTAATGTGGTGCTTTAGGAGGAGTTCAAATTGGCTTTCCTTAATCGGTTCTTCCCTCTTGAGCTTCGGGAAGATAAGTTGGTAGAGTTCATAAACTTGAAACAAGATGCTATGAGTGTGAGGGAGTACGTCCTCAAGTTTAATCAACTTCCAAAGTATGCTCCTCATTTGGTGGTCAATCCTAGATCTAGGATAAATAAGTTTGTGATGGGGGTTTTCGACTTAGTGAGTGAAGAATGTCGGGCTGCCATGCTAATTGGTGACATGGACTTATCTTGGTTGATGATGACATATGCCAAGAAAATGGAGGAGGAAAAGTTGCGGAAGAGAAGCGCGCATTTGGCCAAGCATGCAAGTCTTGGGGGTAAGTTCCAAAAGGGTGGACGGGTCTATCAAGGCCAAGTATATTCTCATGATACTAATAAGGGGTTTGCCAATGACTTCCCTAGGACTCAAGGTGTTAGTGGTGTGCCTCCCATTGATGTGTGTCCTACATGTGGAAAGATTCATATGGGCCCATGTTTGAAGGGTTCTATTGGATGCTTTGATTGTCGAGAGCATGGTCACAAAAGGGTGGATTGTCCAAGAAACCATGGAAAGGGTTGGGGTGCAAATGTTGTTCTATTAGGTAGAGGTGGCCCCCAAGGTGGTGCCCCAAGGCACAATCGGTTTTATGCTCTATATGGGAGGCAAGAGGTTTGTAAAGTTCCCGATGTTATTACCGGTATGTTGAATTAGACATGGTAAATTTTGATGTTATTCTTCTGATGGATTGCTTGCATGCCCACTATGCTTCTATTGATTGTAGAACTCATAGGGTCAAAATCCAATTTTCAAATGAACCCGTCCTTGAGTGGGAAAGTCAAGATGTAGTGGTAAAGGGTGGATTCATTTCTTCATTAACTCCTGTAAGTTGATCTCTAAGGGGTGTCTTTACCATCTTGTGAGGGTTAGAGATGTGGATTTCCAGAGTCCCTTCCATAGAGTCGGTTTCGATTTTAAATGAGTTTGTTGATGTCTTCCCAAGTGACCTTCTCGGTGTTCCTCCCGAAAGGGAAATAGATTTTGGTATAGAACTCCTCCCCCGATACTCAACCCATTTTTATTCCCCCTTAATGTATGGCCCTGGTGGAGTTAAAAGAGTTAAAGGAGCAATTGAGAGATTTGTTGGAGAAAGGATTTATTAGACCTAGCCAATCACCTTGGAGTGCACCAGTGTTGTTTGCGAAGAAGAAGAATGGGTCTCTTAGGATGTGTATTGACTACCGGCATCTCAATAGGGTCATTATAAAGAATAGATATCCTCTTCAAAGAATTGATGATTTGTTTGACCAATTTCACTGGGATACCTATTTCTCTAAGATTGATCTTTGGTTCGGGTATCATCAAGTGAGGGTGAAAGAATGTGACATTCCCAAAATGGCTTTTCGGACTAGGTATGGGTATTATGAGTTTTTTGTGATGTCGTTTCGACCATCCCAATGCACCGTCCATCTTTATAGACCTAATGAATAGGGACTTCAAACCCTACCTTGATTCCTTTATTGTGGTCTTCATTGATGATATATTGATCTATTCACATAGTTAGGAGGTGCATACGGGTCATTTGAGGGTTATGTTCTGAAGATTGTGGAAGGAGAAATTATATGTTAAGTATGAAAAGTGTGAAGTTTAGTTGAAGGAGGTTGCACTCTTAGGCCATGTGGTGTAAGGAGATGGTATAAAAGTGGATCCTAAGAAAACTGATGTGATTAGGAATTGGCCTGTACCATTAACCCCATCGGATAATAGGAGTTTCTTGGGCCTAGCGGGTTATTATAAAAGGTTTGTAAATGGGTTCTCCTCTATTTCTTCCCCTATGACATTATTGACTCAAAAGAAGATTAAGTTCATGTGGACCAATGAATGTGAGAGGACCTTCCAAACATTGAAGGACAAGCTTGTGTACGCCCCTATATTGTCACTATCAGATGGGATTAAGGGATTTGTGGTATCTTGTGATACTTCCCAGGTTGGCTTGAGTAGTGTGTTGATACAAAATGGTAAGGTCATAGCTTATGCTTCTAAACAACTCAAGGTACATGAAAGGAATTGTCTTACCCATGATCTAGGGTTAGCCGCCATTGTGTTTGATTAAAGATTTGGCATTGCTACTTGTATGAGATGCATGTTGATGTGTTCACCGATCATAAGAGCCTCCAATATGTCTTTACTCAAAAAGAACTCAACTTGAGGCAAAGAAGATGGTTAGAATTTCTTAAAGACTATGATATAATTATGCATTATCATCTGGGTAAGGCAAATGTTTTGGCGGATGCTATGAGTAGGGTGTTTATAGGTAGCCTAGCTCATCTTAAAGGTGGTGATAAGGAAATGCCTAGGGAGGTGCACCAACTGGCTAGATTGGGAGTTAGGTTGGAAGAGGTTGGTGATGATGGTGTTTTTGTTATTGATGGATCTAACTCTTCATTGGTTGATAAGGTGATAGCAAAACAGGATCTTGACTCCTTTTTGCTTAAATGGTTGATGAGATGATGGTAAAACAAGATCTTTACTCCTTTTTGCTTGAATTAAACGCCTTGGTGAAAGAGGGCAAAGTAGAGATTCTCCCAAGGGGAAGATGGTGCCCTTAGGTACCAAGGCAGGTTGTATGTCCCTTGTGTTGATGGCTTGAGGGAGAAAATCCTTGATGAGGCCCATAATTCTTCTTATTCTATCCACCCTGGTTCCACCAAAATGTACAGAGACTTGAGGGATATGTACTAGTGAGGAGGCATGAAGAGGAACATTGGGAAATTTGTTTGCAATTGTCGTAGTTGTCAACAAGTCAAAGTCCAACATCAAAGGTTGGGTGGCCCAACCCAATATATAGAGATTCCTACTTGGAAGTGGGAGGTGAATAATATGGACTTTGTGGTTGGATTGCCCAAGACTAGGAAGGGCTTTCATTCCATTTGGGATGTGGTTGACAGGATGACAAAATTGGCTCATTTTCTACCGGTTAAGACCACATATGGGGTTGAAGAGTATGCAGATTGTACATCCATGAGTTAGTAAGGTTACATAGGGTTCCTTTGTCCATCATATCGGATCATGGTGCAAAATTCACTTCACACTTTTGGAGGTCTTTTTTTTTTCAAAAGGGTGCTGGTATAAAAGTTTATGTTAGTACGGCCTTTCACCCTCAAATGGATGGCCAACCCAGAGAAACCATTCAAACACTTGAGGATATACTTAGGATTTGTGTCATGGAGAATAAGTGCAGTTGGGATGATCATCTTCCATTGATTGAGTTTGCCTACAACAATAGCTATCACTCTAGCATCGATATGGCTCCTTTTGAGGCTCTTTATAGGAGACGTTGTAGATCACCGGTTGGTTGGATTGAGGTTGGAGAGGTGGATTTATTGGGACCATATTTGGTTATAGAGGCTCTTGAGAAAGTTAGCATGATTAGGGTAAGGTTGAAAACAGCGCAAAGTCATCCAAAATCCTATGCCGATGTTAGAAGGAGAGACCTTTAATTCGCCGATTTGAAAGCTTCTCCAATGAAAGGTATGGTCCGCTTTGGTAAAAAGAGGAAGTTGAGTCCAAAATATGTTGGTACTTATGAGATGATAAAGAGGGTTGGCAAGATAGCTTATGAGTTGAAGTGCCTAGTGAAATAAATTTGGTTCATCCAGTGTTCCATGCCTCTATGTTGAGAAAATATGTTGGTGATCCTAATGCTATCGTGCCTCTTGATGTGATGGGTATTGTTGAGGGTAACTTGACTTATAAGGAGACTCCAGTTCAGATTTTGGATAGGCAAGTGAAAAGATTGAGGAACAAGGAGATGATATCCGTTAAGGTCCTTTGGAGGAACCAACAAGTCAAAAGTGCTACACGGGAGGCCGAAGCGGACATGCAAAAGCGATATCCTTGTCTATTCCCACTCCACTCAATCCTAAGGTACTAAATTTAAGTCCTCTATGTGATTTCAAGTCTTATATATCAGACCCTATTATTAGGGCTGAATTGTTTATGATCACTCTTGTCTTGTACGTCTGTTTTACATTCGGGGACGAATATTTCCAAGGAGGAGATATTTAAATAACCCCAAAAATTGCCCAAAAAGGTGCTGTGGAATGCCCAAAATTTTAAATTCCATATATCTCGATATCCGTGCGTGATATCAAAAATTTGACTTCATATTCTTTTTCAGGGGATCAAGATCAGGGAAAAGAGGGTCTAATCTGATATAAGAGAAAGCAAATAGCAATTTCAATTATCTAAAAGTTGCTTATTTAGTGTCTATCTACGGTGGTACCCCGATGAGCCTCCATCGCAAACATGTGTTATTTCAGTCTCCACGATAGGTCCATGATGTTGACCAGTGTAGTTTCTGACCAGTTCTTTTTCTATTTGGTCTAAGAATTTTGGGTCTTGCATCTAAGAGTTCCCAAAAGTGGTTTTACCTATACTTAGCCATATTTCACCTTCAAATCATCCTTAACATTCCCTAATATCATCTGAAACACTTAGCCTTATTTTTCACTCCCAAATTGGAGTCCTAAAACCCTCATCCGAAATTAAGAATTTCCTTAAAGCTTCAAGCCTCCATTTTCAATCTTTATCAAGAGCTTCCTCAAAGCTAAGGTATGTAGGTTTTAGTCATTGCGTCCTTTCACCCATGGTGGCCTAATCTATTTTTTACTTAATTTGCATAATTTAAAGTTGATTTTACAATTGGGTTTACTAGTATGAACATGTCTATGAACTATGTTAAAGCTATGTAAAGTTGTGACTATTTTGCTATATTTTGAGTTATAAATCATGGATCTATTGTAAGATTTCATATGGGGTTTTGATGTATGCTGCTTGAGGGTGTTGCAAGGTGTTGATTGATGGTTTTTACAGTAGATTTTCTTGCATGATTTCATCTCTATATTTCATGGTTTTATACTAGCATTACACACCCTTTAAGTGTTTGGTAAAATGTTCGGATATGATTTCTGGACGAATTGAAGGTCCAAAGCATGAGATATGATATTAATGATGCTATGATGATGAAATGAGATTATTTATATAATGAATTCTATATAAAGTATTGCATAAGACTATGCCCAATCCAGGGGGATCAAGACCCCGGGTAACCTAGATGGGGGTTCGTACTCATCAACCTAATGAGAGGTTTGTACTTCACCACCAAGGTGATGGGTTGGCACCATCATCAACCTAGATAGGGGTTTGTACTCATCAACCTAGTGAGAGGTTTGTACCTCACCACATAAGTGATGGGGTGGCATCACCATCGACCTACCAAGGGGTTTGTACTTTGGAAAGCTAGCTTGGTCAATTCTACACATAGGATATCCTATATAGGCATGAGTTACTTAAGCATATTTTACTTATGCATTGATTATACATGTCATATTGTTATATCATGCCTATTGCCTAATGTTGTGTATTTTGATTATAATGCATATCTCTTGTTGCTTTGCATCCTACAAACTTAGTAGATTCATTGCCCAAGTTGATCATTCTCGTCCCCCACGTGGCTTCTTCGATACTATTCAAGCTAGTTGGTGAGTCCTCCACTTCGAGGACCGTAGTCTACGTTTCTCTTATTATGTCTTCAGACACTCCTCTTTATTGCCTATTTTGACTATGAGGGTGATCCCAGTTCTTTTGTATTGCCCCCACCTCGCTCTTATCTAAATATTAGAGGTTTTTGTTAGATATGTTATGTATCTATGATATGAGCTTTGAGTCTTTCTCTCTTGATTATGATGTTACGCAAGCTTTTCCGTTAGCCCTTTGTCCCTATTCTTACTCATTATGTCTTTTATATGCTTTTGTAAATAAAGACGTGTAATGATAAGTTAATAGACTTGTTTGGGGTTCCTTTGGGTCCCCATTCGCCATGCCATATCTACACCCTAGACTTGGGTCATGACAAACTTGGTATCGAAGCACTAGGTTGATCAATCCTCGGAGTCCAACACACCAAGTCGATTAGAGTCCTATTCATGGTTGTGAAGTGTGCCATGACTATGAATAGGAGGCTATGAGACATTTTAGGAAATATTTCCCTTCTTCATGTTCTAAGTCATGCTATAGAGTCGTGGTAAGTTTTTCTTCTCTAACGCTTGTTCTTTGCTATGCTAGATCATGCCAAACACTTGAGGAAGAAGGGCCCAAACTCCCGAGGAGCAACCTACCGATGGTGAGCTCCGGGATGCTCTCACTATGTTTGCCCAAGTTGTGGCCAACCAAGTCAATCAAGAGGCCCAAGCCCCTCATGCTACTACCTCGGGAGCTACGGTAAGGGACTTCATATGGTTGAAACCTCTGGTGTTTTATGGGTCAAAGGTGGATGAAGATCCACAAGAGTTCATTGATGAGGTCTACAAGATCTTGAATCTCATCGGTGTTGGGCTGAATGGAAAGGCGGAGTTGGAGGCATACCAATCAAAGGGGTAGCCTTAATATGGAATGATTAATAGAAGGGTGAGACGGGAATTGATAATGTAGTGCTTTGGGAAGAGTTCAAATTGGCTTTTCTTAATCGGTTCTTCCCTCTTGAGCTTCGGGAAGCTAAGTTGGTAAAGTTCATGCATTTGAAACAAGATGCTATGAGTGTGAGGGAGTATGCCCACAAGTTCAATCAACTTTCACAGTACGCTCCTCATTTAGTGGTCGATCCTAAATCTAGGATGAATAAGTTTATGATGGGGTTCTCCAACTTGTTGTGTGAAGAATATCGGTCTGCCATGAGAATTAGTGACATGGACTTGTCTCGGTTGATGATATATGCCAAGAAAATTAAGGAGGAAAAGTTGAGGAAGAGAAGGGGGCATGAGGCCAAGAGGGCCCGTCTTAGGGGTAAGTTCCAAAGGAGTGGTGGGTTCCATCAAGGCCAAAGGTCTTCTCATGCTGTAATAAGGGGTTCACCAATGACTTCCCTAGGCCTTGAGGTGTTGGTGTTGTGGCTTCTATTGATGTGTGTCCTATATGTGGGAAGAGTCGTAGGGGCCGTGTTTGTAGGGTTCTAATGCATGCTTTGATTGTGGTGAGCTTGGTCATAAAAGGGTGGATTTTCCAAGAAACCGTGGCAAGGGTAGGGTACAAATGCAGTTTCATTGGGTAGAGGTGGTCCCCAAGGTGGTGCCTCAATGCACAATCAGTTTTATGCTCTACATGGGAGGCAAGGGGTTGGTAAAGTTCCTGATGTTGTTACTGGTATCTTGAAAATCTTTAACTTTAATGTATATGCTTTGATTGATCAGGGTGCCACTCTTTCTTTTTCTACACCGTTTGTTGCCCAAAAGTTCCACATTGACCCCGAGTTGTTGCATGAGTCATATGAAGTGTGTACTCCTATTGGTGCCACTATTGTTGCTAGGAAAGTTCATAGAAGTTGTCCTATTTGCATTTTGTATAAGTTGTTGCCTTGTGATCTTGTTGAATTAGACAGGGTAGATTTTGATATCATTCTTGGGATGGATTGGTTGCATGCCTACTATGCTTCTATTGATTGTAGAACTCGTAGGGTTTAATTCCAATTTTCAAATGAACCGGTCCTTAAGTGGGAAAATAAATATGTGGTGATAAAGCGTAGATTCATTTCTTGCATTAACTCCCATAAGTTGATCTCTAAGGTATGTCTTTACCATCTTGTGAGGGTTAGAGATATGGATTCCAAAGTCCCTTCCATAGAGTCAGTTCCGATTGTAAATGAGTTTCTTGATGTCTTCCCAAGTGACCTTCCCGGTGTTCCTCCCAAAAAGGAATTAATTTTGGTATAGACCTCCTCTCCGATACTCAACCCATTTTTTGTCCCCCTTACCGTATCACCCCGGCAGAGTTGAAGGAGTTAAAGGAGCAATTGAAAGATTTGTTGGAGAAGGGATTTATAGACCTAGTCAATCACCTTGGGGTGCACTGATGTTGTTTGTAAAGAAGAAAGATAGGTCTCTTAGGATGTGTATTGACTACCAGTAGCTCAATAGGGTCATTATAAACAATTGACATCCTCTTCCAAGAATTGATGATTTGTTTGACTAATTACATTGGGCTAGCTATTTCTCTAAGATTGATCTTCGGTCCAAGTATCATTAAGTGAGGATGAGGGAATGTGATATTCTCAAAATGGCTTTTCGGACTAGGTATGGGCATTATGAGTTTGTTGTGATGTTGTTTGCATTGACTAATGCACCGGCCATCTTCAGGGACCTAATGAATAGGTCCTTCAAACCCTACCCTGATTCCTTTGTTGTGGTTTTTATTGATGATATATTGATCTATTCACATAGTAGGGAGGCGCATGTGGGTCATTTGAGGTTTGTGTTGCGAATATTAAGGGAGGTGAAATTGTATGTTAAATATGAAAAGTGTGAAGTTTGGTTGAAGGAGGTTTCATTCTTGGCTCATGTGGTGTCAGGGGATGGTATAAAAGTGGATGCTAAGAAAACCGATGTGATTAGGAATTGTCCTAGACCATTGACCCCATCAGATATTAGGAGTTTCTTAGGCCTAGCGGGTTATTATAGAAGGTTTGTAAATGGATTCTCCTTTATTGCTTCCCTATGACAAAATTGATTCAAAAGAAGGTTAAGTTTGTGCAAACCGATGAATGTGAGAGGAGCTTCCAAACATTGAAGGACAAGCTTGTGTCTTCCCCTATATTGTCACTACCGGATGGGCTTTAGGGATTTGTGGTGTATTATGATACTTCTCGGGTTGGTTTGGGTTGTGTGTTGATGCATAATGGTAAGATCATAGTTTATGCTTCTAGACAACTCAAGGTACATGAAAGAAATTGCCCTACCCATGATCTAGAGTTAGCCGCCGTTGTTTTTGCATTAAAGATTTGGCATCACTACTTGTATAGAGTGCATATTGATGTTTTCACCGATCATAAGAGCATCCAATATGTCTTCGCTCAAAAATACCTCAACTTGAGGCAAATAAGATGGTTAGAACTTGTTAAAGACTATGATATGAGTGTGCATTATCATCCGGGTAAGCAAATATTATGGCGGATGCTTTGAGTAGGACGTCTATAGGTAACCTAGCTCATGTTGAAGGTGGTGACAAGGAAATGGCTAGGGAGGTGCACCAATTGGCTAGAGTGGGGGTTAGGTTGGAAGAGGTTGGTGATGATGGTGTTATTGTTGTTGATGGCTCTAAGTCTTCACTGGTGGATAAGGTGATACCAAAACAAGATCTTGACTCCTTTTTGCTTGAATTGAACGCCTTGGTGAAAGAGGGCAAAGTAGAGATTTTCTCCAAGGGGGAGATGGTTCCTTTAGGTACCAAGGTAGGTTGTGTATGCCCTGTGTTGATGTCTTGAGGGAGAAAATCCTTGATGAGGCCCATAATTCTTCTTATTCTATCCACCCTGGTTCCACCAAAATGTATAGAGACTTAAGGGATGTGTATTGGTGGGGAAGCATGAAGAGGGACATTGCCAAATTTGTTTTCGATTTCCATAGTTGTCAACAAGTCAAAGCTGAACATCAAAGGACGGGTGCCCTAACCCAAGACATAGAGATTCTTACTTAGAAGTGGGAGGTGATTAATATGGACTTTGTGGTTGGGTTGCCCAAGACTAGGAAGGGCTTTCATTCCATTTGGATTGTGGTTGACAAGATGATGAAATTGGCTCATTTTCTACTGGTTAAGACCACATATAAGGATGAAGAGTATGCACGTTGTACATCCATGAGTTAGTGAGGTTACATAGAGTTCCTTTGTCCATCATATCGGATCATGGTGCACAATTAACTTCACACTTTAGGATGTCTTTTCAAAGGGGTCTTGGTACAAAAGTTCACCTTAGTACGTCCTTTCACCCTCAAACATATGTCCAAGCCGAAAGAACCATTCAAACATTTGAGGATGTTCTTAGGGTTTGTGTTTTGTAGCTTAAGGGTAGTTAGGATAATTATCTTCCATTGATTGAGTTTGCCTACAACAATAGCTATAACTCTACCATCGGTATAGCTCCTTTTGAGGCTCTTTTTGGGAGACATTGTAGATCACCGGTTGGTTGGTTTGAGGTTAGAGAGGTGGCTTTATTGGGACCGGTTTTGTTTATGGAGGCTCTTGAGAAGGTTAGGATGATTAGAGAAAGGTTGAAAACAGCCCAAAGTCGTCAAAAATCCTATGGCGATGTGAGAAGAAGAGACCTTGAATTCAAAGTGCGTGATTGAGTCTATTTGAAAGTTTCTCAAACGAAAGGTGTGGTCCATTTTGGTAAAAAGGGGAAGTTGAGTCCAATATATGTTGGTCCTTATGAGGTGATAAAGAAGGTTAGCAAGGTAGCTTATGAGTTGAAGTTGCCTAGTGAAATGAATTCGGTTCATCCAGTATTTCATGACTCTATGTTGAGAAAATGTGTTAGTGATCCTAATGCTATTGTGCCTCTTGATGTGGTAGGTGTTATTGTGGGTAACTTGACTTATAAGGAGACTCCTGTTCAGATTTTGGATAGGCACGTGAAGAGATTGAGGAACAAGGAGTTGGTATCCGTTAATGTCCTTTGGAGGAACCAACAAGTCGAAAGTGCTACATGGGAGGCCAAAACGGATATGCAAAAGCAGTATTCTTATCTTTTCCCTATCTACTCAAGCCTAAGGTACTAATTTTAAGTCCCCTATGTGATTTCAAGTCTCATATGTCATCCCCTATGTCATTCATATAAGTTGTCAAATTTGTGATGATTTTACGTTTATGTTAAGATTTTTAAAGTGGTGATTTAAAGGTAATGTTGCATTCTTATTGGGGCTGATTTGTTTATGATCACTCTCGTCTTGTACGTCTCTTTTACATTTGGGGACGAATGTTCCCAAGGGGGAGATATTGAAATGACCCGAAAATGTGCCTTGGAATACCCAAACTTTTAACTTTCACATATCTCAAACTTTGTGCACAATATCGAAAATTCGACTTCATATTCTTTTTCAGGGGGTCAAAATTAGGGGAAAAGGGTCTTACCCCGATTTTAGAGCAAGCGAATAGCAATTTCAATTTTCTAAAAATCACTTATCCAGTGTCTGTCTGCGATGGTACCACAAAGCGACTCCATCGCGAACATGTGTTAATTCAATCTCCGCGACAAGTCCATGACCTGTGTAGTTTCTTCCCAGTTATTTTTCTGTGTGGTCTAAGACTTTTGGGTCTTTCGCCTAAGTGTTCTCAAACGTGTTTTTACCTATACTTAGACATATTTCACCCTCATATCATCCTAAATATCCCCTGTTATGCCGAAAAATAGCTTTTATTTGTAAAAGGAAAATTCAAAAAGATCTAAAATCAACTTCAACTTAATTAATTTAAGTGAAACCAATTCTCGAAATTCAAAAAAACACAGAGTCGCCACCTAATTTTACGGATAATTAGGAAACCATTAAATATTTTAAAAGACTAATAGAAAAATCTTTTAAAATTTAGAGAAAAAGGTTCGGGTTCACATTTCCATTTCAAGAAGGTTTTAAGCACTTGAAATGTCTGCTAAATGCAGTTATCCTACGATTAGGCGATTTGACTAACTATGACTTCAAAAGATTGACTTTGAAATTTTGATTGATTTTTTGAAAGTTTCTGACTTAACTTGAAAAGATTTTAACTAAGCTAGACTAAAAACATTTGACTAAGGTTGAAAGAAAATTGATTATGTTTTAAAAAAATTGAATTAATACAATAAAATCATATTGTTGACACCCAATTTTTACCCTCCACGGTGTCAAATTATTCACGGGGGGCTTTATTTTTATATTATAACATTTTAAATATTTATTTATTAAAAAAATTAATTATTAAATTTTTTCAACGGATCCCAACCGCCCTAATACCCATCCCCGACCCTTCTTCTTCATTTTCCCCAAAATTTCCCCAAACCCCAAGAGACCCGCCGCCCCCTCTCTTCTCTTCTTCTCCCATTCCCCAAAATTCTTCATTTCCCAGGAACCCTAACCCAATCCCCTTACTCTTCTTCTCCTTCAATGCGCTGCCCCAACCCCGATCCCCTCGCATTAACGCCTCGCCTTTTTCCCAAAACCGTCCCCTTTCCCCAAATCATTTTCCTTTCCCAAACCTGGCTCCTTTCCGAGACTCGATTCGAGGTTCCCTTCTTCTCAAAATAAAATCAAAACGGGCCACGGAGAAAAAGGGGATAAAAAACCAGAAACCGAAACACCTGAAGACTAAAAAAATCAGAATGCAAACAGAGACGAGACGAGACGAACTCATTGGTGGTATTGAAGCTTCGTCAAGCCGTTTGTCCCTTTTCGCTGCTCCGTACCAGGTGATACTCGGACCCTGTTTTCCCATTTCCAGTCTTACGCGTTTATAGTTGAATGTGACTGCTGTGATTACTCATGATGCACCTTA
>JAABOM020000012.1:11429886-11445364 GCA_011800125.2 Solanum clarkiae
CATGTATTGAATTCATGAAAAGTATCTATGATTTTACAAGTATCAAGTTGAGCCCTATTTCAAGATTTTTACCTCTTTTGAGCAATTAATGTTAAAGCAAGGGTTCATGTATGATTATTATTTACTCTCATGTTCAAGTTAGGCTCACTATTAGAGGTCAAACATATTTAAGAGCTACTCATTCATGTTATCATATTTCTTACAAGTCACTAAAGTTTTGATTATTTCAAGTTTCCATGGCATTAGACTTAGCACCGATTGAGGCTTAAGTGAAACGCCCCAAAAAGTTCCTGAAAATGTGCCTCGAAAATGCCCATAATCATAATTTTCATATATCTTAAAATTCACGTGTGATATCAAATATCCGACTTCATATTCGTGATCAGGGGGGAAAAATTGAGTGGAGAATGGGTCTGACCCCAATTTTAGAGCAACCGTATCAAAATTTTATTTTTCAAAAATCATGAAAAATAGAATCGATCCGCACCCATGTTATGACGTGACCAGGGCGCGGACTAGTACATTTTGTTGCCATTTTTCATATTTTTGGTCCAAGGCTTTGTGATCTTGGGCCTAAGCCTTCCCATGCGTAAAAACACTTATACTTAGTCATTTTCAACCCCATATCATTCAAGACATTACCCAAAATTCTCTCTAACACTTAGCCAAATATTTCACCTAATGCAAGTGTCCCAAACTCACTTTCGGATCTTAAGGAATTCATTCAAGCTTCAAGTTCTCATTCAAATCTTCATCAAGGAAATCTCCAAAGTTGAGGTATATGGGTTTTAACCATTGGATCCTTTCACCCATGGTTGCCAACCTTCCAAATTTTATGTAAATTACATGTTTCAAGTTGATTTACTTATGGATATTCTCTCTATGAATTTGATTAAAGATTATGTTGGAGTTTCATGAAATGTGGATTGTTTAAGCATGTTTTGAGCTATGAATCTATGTTCTATGATGAGATTTGATGAGGGGTTTTGATGTATCTTGCATGATGGTATTACTAAATGTTGGTAGGTTGATTTACATTATGTTTTCTCACATAATTTCACACTTGAATTGCATGATTTTGAACTAGCATTACACACCCATCAAGTGTTTGATAAAATGTCCGGTTAAGGGTTCTTGAGTTATTGATAATCTATCACGTGGCCTATGAGTCAAGTGACTATATGATGATGAAAGGAATGTTTATATGTGATGATTTCATGAAAAGTATCTATAGTGTGGTAAGCTGACCACACCTTGTTGAGGGAGTGATATGCCTCAACCACTTTGATGGGGGGTGTTATGCCCATCTACCATGTTAAGGGGTAGATACCTTGACCATTTTGATAGAGGGTGACATGACCATCTACCATATTGAGGGGTATATATCTTGACCACTTTTATGGGGGGTGACATGCCCATCTACCATGTTGAGGGGTATATACCTTGACCACTATGGCAGGGGGTGACATACCCATCTACCAACTGAGGGGTATATACCTCAATCACCTTCAAAGGGGGTGACATGCCTTGGATTCCAAGTACTAGTTTGCTTGGTCTATGATGATGGCCTCTTCCTACACATGTATTATGTTTTATATAAGCATGTTTTACTTCAAGCATTGATCATGCATGCCATATTGCTAATATACTATCTCTTGCTTATGTATATGCATTTTGATTATGTTGCCTATCTCTTGTTGCATTGCATCCTACATACTTAGCACATTCAAATGTACTAATGCATACCCTTTGCCTACATGATATTACCATGTAAGAATTGAGCTCCATTTGATCATCTTCCTCCTCAACGTGGCTAGTACTATCTCTTGAAGCAAGTTTGGTGAGTCCTCAACTCCGAGGATACTATTGATCTTATATTATGTAAAGACTCTTGTTTTTTTGTTTAGATGCTTGTGACCATGAGGGTGAACCCGGAAAGTATCGTGGCCCCTGCTTAATTCTATGTTTAGAGGTATTGTTGGATGTGTGATGTAATTATGCTTGAGCTTTGATTCTTTTGATGATTTATGTTATTGAAGACTTCCCTTAGTCCCTTTATCCTTATTTCTACTCTCTTGTTATTGTTTAAATTGCTTTCGCAATCAATGATGTGTAAGTAATACGCTAAGAGGCTTGTTTGGGGTTCCTTTGGGATCCCATTTGCCATGTCACGTCTAGGTCCCAAGCTTGGGTCTTGACAAACTTGGTATCAGAGCACTAAGTTGTTAATGATCCTCGACACCCAACACACCGCGTCGATTAAAGTCTTATTCATGGTTGTGAAGTGTACCACAACTATGAGTAAGAGGCTATGAGGCATCTTAGGAAATGTTTCCCTTCTTCTTGATCTATGTCGTGCTATAGAAGTTAAGGTTAAGGCTTTCCCTAACAAAGGTTCTTTGTCATGCTAGATTATGTCTATCCTAAGAGGAAGAAGAGCTCGTACACCCGAAGAACAACCGGCTCATAAAGAGTTCCGGGATGCTATTGCCATGCTAGTACAAGCTATGACTAATTAAATCAACCAAGGGGCCCAAGACCCTCATGCTCCTACTCCGGCATCTAGGGTAAGGGATTTCATGAGGATAAACCCACCGGAGTTTTATGGGTATAAAGTGGATGAAGACTCTCAAGAATTTATTGATGAGATGTGCAAAGTGTTGTCTATCATAGGTGTTAGATAGGAGGAGAAGACGGAGTTGGCGGCTTACCAACTCAAAGGAGTGGCCTAAATATGGTTTACTTAATGGAAAGAGGAGAAGGGGAACAACAATATGATCCTTTGGGAGGCATTTAAGGTGGCATTTCTCAATCGGTTCTTCTCGCTTGAGCTAAGGGAGGCAAAATAATGGGGTTCATGAATTTGAAGCCAGGGTCCATGAGTGTTAAAGAGTATGCCTTCAAGTTCAACCAACTCTCTAAATATGCTCTACAATTGGTGGCCGAGCCAAGGTCTAGGATGAACAAGTTTGTGATGGGTGTGTCCGACTTGGTAACTAAAAAATGTCATGCCACCATGTTGATAGGTGATATGGACTTGTCCCGCCTTATAACTTAAGTCGAACAATTGGAGGGGGAAAAGTTGAGAAAAAGGAGAAGTGGTGAGGCCAAGAGGGCCCGTTTTGAGAGGAGATTACAAAGTCCCAAGGGTAGCCGGTTTCATCAAGGCCAAGGGTTTTCTAATGCTCCTACTAGAAGGTTTTCTAATGACAACCCAAGGGTCCAAGGTGGTGGTGGTGTGCTATCTAATACTATGTGTCCGAAATGCGATAGAGGTCACAGTAGCCCATCTTTGAAGGATACTAATGCTTGTTCTAGGTATGGTGAAGTGGGTCATAAGGTGATGGATTGTCCTCATAATCAACATAAGGGTAGAGATGGTCATCCACAAGGCTGGGGTACAAATGCGATTCATTTGGAAAGAGGAGGCCAACGAGCTAGTGCCCCAAGGCACAATTGGTTCTATGCTCTTCAAGGGAGGCAAGGGGTAGATGAGGTGGCCGATGTCATTACCAGTATGTTTAAAGTCTTTGATTTTGATGTATATGCATTGATAGACTCGGGTGCCACTCTTTCTTTTGTTACTCCTTTTGTTACCAAAAAGTTTCATGTTGAACCCGAATTGTTATGTGAGCTTTATGACATATCTACTCTCGTTAGTGCATCTATTGCTGCTAGAAGGGTCTATAGAAGTTGTTCTGTTTTCATTTTGCATAAAATATTGTCTTGTGATTTTGTTGAGCTTGATATAGTGGATTTTGATGTCATTCTTGGGATGGATTGGTTGCATACATATTATGCCTCTATTGGTTGTAGAACCCGTAGGTTCAAATTTCAATTCCCTAATGAATCCATTCTTGAGTGGGAGAGTCATGATGTGGTGGTCAAGAGTAGGTTTATCTCTTGCATTAAAGTGCAAAAGTTGATCTCTAAGGGGTGTCTCTATCATCTTGTGAGGGTTAGGAATGTGGAGTCCAAAGTCCTTTCTGTAGAGTCGGTCCCGGTGGTGAATGAGTTCCTTGTTGTCTTTCCTAATGAGCTTCCCAGTGTTCCTCCCAAATGAGAAATAGATTTTGGCATAGACCTCCTTCCCGATACTCAATCCATTTCTATTCCCCCTTACTGTATGGCCTTGGCGGAGTTGAAAGAGCAATTGAGGGATTTGTTTGAGAAGGGTTTTTTTGGGCCTAGCAAATCACGTTAGGGTGTACAAGTGTTGTTTGTGAAGAAGAAAGATGGTACTCTTAGAATGTGCAATGATTACTGACAACTTAATAGGGTCACCATCAAGAATAAGTATCCTCTACCAAGGATTAATGATCTTTTTGACCAACTTCAAGGGGCTAGTCACTTCTCTAAGATTGATCATTGGTCCAGGTATCACCAAGTGAAAGGGAGGGAATGTGATATTCCCAAGACGGCCTTTCGGACTTGGTATGGGCACTATGAGTTTGACTAATGCACCCGCTATCTTCATGGATCTTATGAATAGGGTCTTTAAACCCTACCTTGATTTATTTTGTAGTGGTATTTGTTGATGATATCTTGATTTATTCCCATATTGAAGAGGAGCATGTGGATCACTTGAGGATGGTGTTATAAATCTTGAGGGAGGAGAAGTTGTATGCCAAATATGAGAAATATGAGTTTTGGTTGAAAGAGGTTGCCTTCCTAGGTCATGCGTTGTTGGGTGATGGTATTAAGGTAGATCCTAAGAAGACAGAGGTAATTAGAAATTAGCCTAGACCTTTGACTCTATCGGACATTAAAAACTTCTTGGGCTTAGTGGGTTATTATCGGAGGTTTGTGAATGGGTTCTCTTTATCTACTGCTTCTCCCATGACTAAGTAGACCCAAAATAAGGAAAATTTTGTGTGGACCAATGAGTGTGAAAAGAGTTTTCAAACTTTTAATGATAAGCTCTACCGGAAGGATTGGAAGGGTTCATTGTGTATTGTGATGCCTAACGAATTGGTTTGGGTTGTGTTTTGATGTAAAATGGTAAAGTGATAGCTTATGCCTCTAGGCAACTTAAGGTGCATGAAAAGAATTATCCTACCCATGATCTTGAATTGGCCGTCGTGGTATTTACCTTGAAAATTTGACGTCGTTACTTGGATGGGGTGTATGTTGATGTGTTTACCGATCATAAGAGTCTCCAAAATGTGTTCACCCAAAAGGACCTCAACTTAAGACAAATAAGGTGGTTAGAGCTTCTTAAGGATGATGATATGAGTGTGCATTATCACCCCGGTAAGGCTAATATTGTGGCTGATACTTTGGGTAGGGTGTCTATGAGTAGCCTAGCACATGTTGATGATGGTGGTAAGGAAGTGGCTAGGGAGATCGATCGGTTGGCTAGATTGGGGGTTAGGTTGGAGGAGGTTGATAATAGGGTATTATGGTTGTTGATGGCTCAAAATCTTCATTGATTGAGGAGGTGAAGGCAAAGCAAGATCTTGACTCCACCTTGTTAGAATTGCAGGCCTTAGTAAGAAATGGTGAGGTGGAGGTTTTCTCTCAAGGGGAAGATGGTACCCTTAGGTACCAAGGTAGATTATGTGTGCCTTGTGTTAATGACTTGAGAAACAAGATTTTAGATGACGCTCATAATTCTTTGTATTTTATTCACCCCGGTTCTGCCAAAATGTATAGGGATTTGAGGGAAGTGGTTTGGTAGGGTGGCATGAAGAAAGATATTGCTAAGTTCGTATCCGGTTGTCATAATTGTCAACAAGTCAAGGACGAACGTCAAAGGCCAGGTGGCTAGCCCAAGATATAGAGATTCTTACTTGGAAGTGAGAGAAAATTAACATGGATTTTGTGGTTGGGCTGCCTAAGACAAGAAGACATTTTGACTCCAGTCAGGCTGTGGTTGATAGAATGACAAAGTCGGCTCATTTCCTACCGGTTAAGACTCTTATGGTGCCGAAGATTATGCTAAGTTGTACATTCATCAATTGGTTAGATTGCATTAAGTGCCTTTGTCTATCATATCAGATCGTGGAGCCCAATTTACTTCTCACTTTTAGAGGATCTTCCAAAGAGGTCTTGGTACCAAGGTAAAGCTTAGTACGACCTTTCACCCTCAAATGGATGGCCAAGCCGAAAGAACTATCCAAACTCTTAAGGATATGCTTAGTGCTTGTGTTTTGGAGTTTAAGGGTATTTGGGATTACCATCTTCCACTCATTGAGTTTGCTTACAACAATAGCTATCGTTCTAGCATTAGTATGGCTCCTTTTAAGGCTCTCTATGGTAGACATTATAGATCACCGGTTGGATGGTTTGAGGTAGGAGAGATAGCCTTGTTACGTCTGTATTTGGTTATGGAGGCCATGGAGAAGTTGAAGTTGACAAGGGAGAGGCTGAAAATAGCCCAAAGTCGACAAAAGTCCTATGCCGATGTGAGAAGAAGGGATCTTGAATTTAAGGTTAGTGATTGGATCTACTTAAAGGTCTCACCCATGGAGGGTGTGATTCGTTTTGGTAAAAAAGGTAAGTTGAGTCCAAGATTTGTGGGTCCATATAGGATGTTGAGGATTGGTGAGGTAGCCTATGAGTTGGAGTTGCCCAATGATATGAATATGGTTCATCCAGTCTTCCATGTGTCTATATTGAGGAAGTGTGTGGGTAATCCAAGTGATATTATGCCTCTTGATGTTATGGGTGTCAGATAATTTGATTTCTGAAGAGGTCCCAGTGGAAATTTTTGATAGACAAGTGAAGAGGTTGAGGAACAAGGATATTGCTTCCGTCAAGGTCCTTTGGAGGAACCAACAAGTTGAAAGTGCCATATGGAAGCCGAGGTGGACATGCAAAGCGATATCCCTATCTCTTCCAATCCACTCAAGCCTAAGGTACTAATTCAAGTCATCTATGTGATTTCAACCTTATATTTCAGCCCTTATGTCATTTGCATGCATTCATATTTATGTTGACAAGTTCATGGTGATTTTGACAATTGTGTTGAGATTTTTGAAAGTGATGTTTATGTACATTGTTGCATTCTTGTTAGGGTTGATTCCTTCATGATTACTCTTCTTATGTATACTTCTTCGACATTCGGGGACAAATGTTCCCAAGGGGGAGACATCGAAAATCCCCAAGTGCTTGAAAATGTGCCTCGAAAATGCCCATAATTGTAATTTCCATATATCTCAAAATTCATGCGTGATATAAAAAATTGGACTTCATATTTGTGATCAGGGGAAAAATTGAGTGGGAAATGTGTCTAACCCCAATTTTAGAGAAACCGTATCAAAATTTTATTTTCCAAAAATTATGAAAAACATAATCAATCTGAGCTCTTGGCGCGACGCGCCTAGGGCACGAACCAGTACATTTTGTTGTCAATTTTTTTAGTTCGGTCCAAGGCTTTAGGGTCTTGGGCCTAAGCCTTCCTGCGCGTAAAAACACCTATACTTAATCAATTTTCAACCCCATATTATTCAAGACATTCTATAAAATCCTCTCTAACACTTAGCCAAATATTTCACCCAATTCAAGTGTCCCAAACTCACTTCCGAATTTAAGGAATTCATTCAAGCTTCAAGTTCTCATTCAAATCTTCATCAAGGAAATCTCTAAAGTTAAGGTATGTAGGTATAAACCATTGGGTCCTTTCTCCCATGGTGCCCAACCTTACATTTTATCTAAATTACATATTTTCAAGTTGATTTACTTATGGGTATTCTCACTATGAGTTTGATTATAAACTATGTTTGGGTTTCATGAAATGTGGACTGTTTAAGCATGTTTTGAGCTAAAATCTATGTTTTATGATGATATTTGATGAGGAGTTTTAATGTATCTTGCATGATGGTATTACCAAGTGTTGGTGGGTTGATTTTTACATTATGTGAAATTTCTCACATGATTTCACACTTGAATTGCATGATTTTGAACTAGCATTACACATCTACCAATTGTTTGATAAAATATTCGATTAAGGGTTCTTGAGTTATTGATGATCTATTGCGTGGCCTTTGAGTCAAGTGACTATATGATGATGAAATGAATGTTTGTATGTGATGATTTCATGAAAACCATCTATAATGTTGCAAGTTGACCACAACTTGTTAAGGGGGTGATATGCCTCAACCACTTTGATGGGGGGTGCTATGCCCATCTACTATGTTGAGGGGAATATACCTTGACCATTTTGATGGGAAGTGACATGCCCATCTACCATCTTGAGGGGTATAAACCTTGACCACTATGATGGGGGGTGACATGCCCATCTGCCAGTTGAGGGGTATATACCTCAATCACCTTCTAAGGGGTTGCTTTGTCTATGATGATGGTCTCTTCCTACACATGTATTATGTTCTATATAAGCATGTTTTATTTCAAGCATTGATCATGCATGCCATGTTGCTAATATACTACCTCTTGCTTATATATATATGCATTTTGATTATATTGCCTATCTCTTATTGAATTGCATCCTACATACTTAGTACATTCAAATGTAATAACGCATCCCTATGTATATATGATGTTTCCATGTAGGAACAAATCTCCACTTGATTATCTTCCTCCTCCAAGTGGCTAGTACTATCTCTTGAAGCAAGTTTGGTGAGTCTTTAACTCCAAGGACAATAGCTATTGATCTTATATTATATAAAGACTCGTTTTTGCTTAGATGCTTATGACCATGAGGGTGAGACCGGAAAGTGTTGTGGCCCCTGCTCAATTCTGTGTTTAAAGGTGTTGTTGGATATGTGATCTAATTATGCTTAAGCTTTGACTCTTCTGATGATTTATGTTATTAAAGACTTCCCCTAGTCCCTTTATCCTTATTTCTACTCTCTTGTTGAGGTTTAAATTGCTTCCGTGACTAATAATGTGTAAATGATACGCTAAGAGGCTTGTTTGGGATCCCTTTGGGATCCCATTCGCCGTGTCACGTCGAGGCCCTAGGCTTGGGTCGTGACATTAAGACAGGGCTAGACATAAGGGGTCCTTATATAAAGTCTTTAGTCTCTAAACTATGTGCCACCATAGGATTATATTTACCTCGCTATACTAGTAGATCCATCTAGTGCACAATATCATGTTTATCATGTATGGTTTGCCTTGGAAAGTAGACCACATTTCACCGAGGGGTGTCATGCCCGATCACCTGTACCGAGAGGGTGTCATGCCTTGACTTCCAAGTTGTAGCTACTTGGTCTATGTCGGTTAAAGTCTCCTCCCACATATGTATCTTATCATGTGCTAGTTAAATGTTTTACATGCATGTTTCATTACAAGCGTTGATCATACATGTCATATTGAGGCTTATCCATTGCCTATATGTATGCATTTTGAATATGATGGCTTATATCTTTGTTGCATTGCAACACCGCATACTTAGTACATTCAAACATACAAATGCGTAGTCTATGCCTACATGAAATCACCATGTAGGAATTGGAGCTCCTTTGATCATCCTCCTCCACGTGGCTAGTTTGGTTCTCCAAGAAAGCTTTTGGTGAGTCCTCAACTCTGAGGATGATATCTACTTTTATTCATGCTATCTTGAGATTTGTTCCTTATGTTGGATACTTATTATTTTGAGGGTGAGCCCAGGAAGTGTCTTGGCCCCTGCTCTATTCTAAAGTAGAGGTGTTGTTGGATACTAAGTTGGTATATGCTTTCATGCTTGACTCTTCTTATGTTTCTATGTTTATGAAAGATTTCCCTTAGCCCCTTCCCTTTTTTACTTGACTCTTTTTGATGTTTATTTTACTTCCGCAACTAAGAATGTGTGCATGTTACAATCAAGAGGCTTATTTGGGTTTGTCTTCAAATTTCTCATTCGCCGTGTCACGTCTAGGTCCTTAGCCCGGGTCCTGACAAGCTTGGTATCTGAGTACTAGGTTGTTAATGGTCCTCAGAAATTCAACACACCACATCGATTAGAGTCTTATTTATGGTTATGAAGCGCGCCACAACTATGAATGGGAGGCTATGAGTTGTTTTAGGAAACGTTTCACTTTTTCATGATCTATGTCATGCAGCAGAGCTAAGTTCCCTAAGGCTTATTACCGATTCCTTACCATTGCGTTTCAAAATATGTCTCAAGCTATTCAGAATGGTGAATGGGATGGTAACCTTCTCTCACATGAGGGTCAACTTCCAAATGGCGATACAACGAATGTGGAGGTTCACAATGCTCTATGGCTATGGGCCAAGGTTGTAACCGCTCAACTCAATCAATAAATGGATGTCCCCGATACTTTAAAGGAACGGAGGGAGAGGAAGGCTAAGAGGGCACGAGTTGATGGTACCTCATCTTCTACTAGTCTAGCGGTTCACAAGTACAAAAGGAAAAGGATCCTTTTTGCCACTTGTCAAGGGTGTTGCAAGAAGCATCAAGAAAGGTGTTTGGTGGGCATCGGAGGCTGTTTCAAGTGTGGTGGTATTGGGCATAAGATGAAGATTGTCTTGTGGCCTGGGCAGAAGGAAGAAGGAGGGTTCAATTTGAATGTGGCAATAGTGGGGTAAGTTTTCCAAGGTACCCAAAATGTGGAAGGAATCATAATGGAAGGTTGTTGAGGTATTCGAATGCTTGCTATGGGTGTGGCAGGATGAGCCACAAGATTTTTGATTTTCTGTATGCTCAAAGGAAGGGCAAGGGTGTTGGTGTTCAAGCTTCTCCTACGTGCCACAAGTGTGGAAGAAACCATTCGAGGGATTGTTTTGTCAGTTCGAGTGCTTGCTTTGGGTGTGGCGCAAAGGATCATAAGTTGAGGCATTGTCAATGGACTACTAAAAATTATGATGAGGATAGCTGTCGACGATCTCAATCATACCCCTCTAAGGGTTGCAAGAAATAGCATAGTGCTTCAACGGTATGTTAAAGATTTTTTTATTATGATGAGCATGCATTGATAGATCTGGGTGCCACTCTTTCTTTCATTACTCTTTTTGTTGCCAATAAGCTTCATCTGTATCCCGAACTGTTATGTGATCCTTATGAAGTGTTTACCCCCGACGGTGAGTCCATTATTACTAAAAGAGTTTGTAGGGATTGTCCTGTGTCCATATTGCATAAATTCTTACCTTGTGATTTTTGTTGAACTTGATATGGTGGATTTTGATATTATTCTTGGGATGGATTGGTTGCATGCATATCATGGCTTCCATTGATTGTAGAACCCGCAAGGTTAGGTTCCAACTCCCTAATGAGGTCGTCCCTGAGTGGGAAAGTCGTAATGTGGTGGTCAAGGGTAGATTCATTTCTTGCCTTAAAGTCCAAAAGTTGATTTTCTAAGGGTTGCATTTATCACCTTGTAAGGGTTAGGAATGTTGAGTCCAAAGTCCTTCCTATTGAGTCGGTTCTGGTGGTCAATGAGTTTCTTAATGTCTTTCCTGATGAGCTTCCTGGTGTTCCTCCCGAAAGGAAAATAGACTTTGGTATAGATCTCCTCCCCAATACATAACTCATTTCCATTCCCCTTTACTGCATGGCTCCAGCTGAGTTAAAAGAGTTGAAGGATCAATTGAGGGATTTGTTGGAAAAAGGTTTCATAAGGCCTATCAAGTCACCTTGGGGTGCACCGGTGTTGTTTGTAAAGAAAAAGGATGGTTCCCTTAGAATGTATATTAATTACCGGCAACTCAATAGAGTCACTATAAAGAACAAGTACCCTCTACCAAGGATTGATGACCTTTTTGATCAACTACAAGGGGCTATCACTTTTCTAAGATTGATCTTTGGTCCAGATACCACCAAGTGAGAGTGAGGGAGTGTGATATTCCCAAGACGGTTTTTCGAACGTATGGGCACTTTGAGTTTGTGGTAATGTCTTTTGGCTTGACTAATGCACCGGCAATATTTATGGATCTCATGAATAGGGTCTTTAAACCCTACCTTGATATGTTTGTGGTGGTCTTTATTGATGATATATAAATTCATTCCTAGAGTGAAGAAGATCATGTGAATCATTTATGAGTGGTGTTGTAAATTTTTAGAAATGAGAGGTTGTTTACTAAATATGAAAAAGTATAGATTTTGGTTGAAAGACATTACATCCCTAGGACATATGGTGACAGGTAATAGCATTATAGTTGACCCTAAGAAGACGAAAGTGATAAGGAATTGGCCTAGGCCCTTGACTCTGACGGATATTAGGAGTTTCTTAGGTTTAGTGGGTTACTATCAGAGGTTTTGTGAATGGTTTCTCTTCTATTGCTTCCCCTATGACAAAATTGACCCCAAACAAGGAAAAATTTGGTTGGACTGTTCAAACTTTTAAAGACAAGCTTATCTCAGCTCATATCTTGGCTCCATCGAAAGGGTTAGAAGGGTTTGTTGTTTATTGTGATTCCTCAAAAATTTGTTTGGGGTGTATTTTGATGCAAAATAGCAAGGTGAATGCATATGCCTCTAGGCAACTTAAGGTGCATGAGCAAAATTATCCCACCCATGATCTTGAATTAGTGGCCATGGTATTTGCTTTGAAAATTTGGCGTCACTATATGTATGGGGTGCTGATGTGTTTACCGACCACAAGAGTCTCCAATATGTATTCAGACAAAAAGATCTTAACTTGAGACAAGGAAAGTGGTTAGAACTCCTTAAGGATTATATTATGAGTGTGCACTATTATCCCGGCAAAGCTAATGTTGTGGTCGATGGTCTAGGTAGAGTGTCCATAGATAGTCTAACTCATATTGAGGTCAGTAACAACGAGGTGGTTAGAGAAGTTTACTGATTGGCCAGGTTGGGGGTTAGGTTGAATGAAGTTGATAATGGTGGTATAATGGTTGTTGACGGTTCCAAATCTTCTTTGACTGAGGAAGTCAAGTCAAAGCAAGACCTTGACCCCACCTTGCTAGAGTTGAGGGCTTTAGTGAAAGATGGTAAGGTGGAGGTTTCTCCCAAGGGAGAGATGGTGCCTTTAGGTACCAAGGTAGGTTGTCTGTGCCTAATGTTGATGACTTGAGGGAGTTGATTTTGAAAGAGGCCCATAATTCATCCTATTCTATTCATCCCAGTTCCACAAAAAGGTATAGAGACTTTAGGGAGGTATCTTGGTGAGGTTGATTAGATGACTTTGATTGGACTGAGTTTAGTTATAGAAGCTTTGGAAAAGGTGAAATTGATAAGGGAGAGATTGAGGACAACTCAAAGTAGGCAAAAGTCCTACTCCGGTGTAAGAAGAAGAGACCTTGATTTTGATATTGATGATTGGGTATACTTGAAGATTTCACCCATGAAGTGTGTGGTTCGGGTTGGCAAGAAAGGAAAATTGAGCCCAAAGTTTGTGGGGCCTTACAGAATTTTGAGGAGAACTGGTAAGGTTGCCTATGAATTTGAGTTGCCTACAGATATGATATGGTTCATCCAGTCTTCCATGTGTCTATGTTGTTGGTGACCTAAGTGCTATATTGCCCCTATAAATATGGGTGTTGTGGAAGATATCTTGACCTATGAGGAGGTCCCTATGGAAATATTGGATAGGCAAGCTAAAAGGGTAAGGAACAAAGATATAGCATCCATCAAGGTACTTTGGAGGAATTAACAAGTTGAAAGTGCCACATGGGAAGCCAAGGTGGACATGAAAAAGGGATAGCCATACCTCTTCCGCTCTATTCAAGCCGAAGGTAACAAATTGTGTCCCATCTATGATTTCAAATCTTAAGTTTCAGCCTTCATGTCATTCTTGCATGCATTCATGTTTATGGTAACAAGTTTATGATGATTTTTGACATCATGTTGAGACTTTTTGAAAATGATGTTTAAGTACATTTGTTGCATTCATGTCAGGGTGAAAACATCATAATTGCTTCTCTTACTCACATTTCTTTGACATTCAGGGACGAATGTTCTCAAAGGGGAGATATTGAAACACCCCTCATGTGCTTCGGAGTGACCCATAATCGTAATTTTCATATATCTCAAAATTCGTGCGTGATTTCGAAATTTGACTTCATATTCTTGATCAGGAAAAAAATTGAGTGAGAAATGGGTATAACACAGATTTAGAAAACCCATAGTAAAAAATAATTTTCACCAATTTTTTTATTTTCAGTGTCAATCCGCATCCAGGCCGAGATGCGCCTGGGGCGTGAACCAGTGTAATATTTTTCCTTGTTATCCTATTTCGTCAAAGGGCATTAGAGTAATAGCCCCATGCCCATTTAAACGTGAAATCTCCCATACTTAGCGATTTTTTAACTCTACAACACACAAAATCCTCTCTAAAACCTCTCCAAGACATTATCAAATCTCTCTTTCAAATTCAAGAAATTTCAAGCTTAATTTTGGAACTCAAGAACCCATCTCAAGCTTCAAGTTTCCTTCAAGCTCATCTCAAGAAAATCCAAGCTTGAGGTATATGGATCTTAATCCATGGGTCCTTTCACCCATGGAGCCCAACCTTCTCTTTTTTATGATAATTTTAAGTTGTATTACTTATGGGTATCTTTTATTATGAAATATAAACATAAATATGTTGGGGTTTTATCAAGTATTGATTTATTATGCATGAATGCCTACTTTAACTTTATCCCATGAGTTAATATATGTCTATTGAGACTATGCATGATTTGAACTATGAAAACTATGTACTATTATGAGCTTTTGTGATGGATTTCAAGATACCCTAAATAAGGGTTTTTACTACAATATTGATGGGTTGACTTGCATTGAGTTTACTCATTTGTTTTACTCTTGAATTGCATGATTTTGAACAAGTATCATGAGCACACCATGTGTTTGATAAAATTACATGACAAGAATTCTCAAGTTGTTGATGAACTATTACATGATTTACAAGTCAAGTGACTTCGTGATGATTAAGGGCTTTCAAGCATGTATTGAATTCATGAAAAGTATCTATGATTTTACAAGTATCAAGTTGAGCCCTATTTCAAGATTTTTACCTCTTGTGAGCCATTCATGTTAAAGCAAGAGTTTATGTTGATTATTATTTACTCTCATGTTCAAGTTAGGCTCACTATTAGAGGTCAAACATGTTTATGAGCTACTCATGTCATGTTATCATATTTCTTATAGGTCACTAAACTTATGATTATTTCTAGTATTCCGTTGGATTAGATTTAGCACCAATTGAGGCTTAAGATGGGGGCTCAATGCAAGGAGTTCTTATATAAAATCTTTAGTCTCTAAACTATGTGCCACTATGATTATATTTACCCTTGCTATACTAGTGGATCCAGCTAGTGTCCATTATCATGTTTATCATGCATGGTTTGCCATGGCAAGTAGACTACATTTCGCTGGGAGGTGTCATGCTCGGGCATTTGTACCGAAGGGGTGTCATGTCTTGGATTCCAAGTTGCAGCTACTTGGTGTATGCCGGTTAAGGTCTCCTCCCACATATGTATATTATCATGTGCAAGTTAAATGTTTTACATGCATGTTTCATTACAAGCATTGATCATACATGTCATATTAAGACTATATCCATTGCCTATATGTATGCATTTTGAATATGATGGCTTACATCTTTGTTGCATT
>JAABOM020000012.1:11445464-11468752 GCA_011800125.2 Solanum clarkiae
AGGGGTTAGGCTGCGTATATCCGACCCCCCCTCACCCTGCAATGAGCGGGAGCCTTTTGAGGCACTGGGGTATGTTGTTGTTGTTGTAATTTGGATGATCAACTAGCTCTGATTTAGTTTGCCTACAATAATAGCTTTCATTCGATCATGAGGCCCTCTATGGGGGAAGATGTATATCACCGATTGGATGGTTCAAGGTAAGTGGAGTAGGGTTGATTAGGCCAAAATTGGTACACCATGATATGTAGAGGGTAAAATTATCCGAGAGAGACTGAGAACTACATAGAGTCACCAGACGCGCTACAGTGATGTTAGGAGAAGGGAGCTGGAGTTTGAAGTGAATGATTGTGTATACTTGAAAGTGTCACCTATGAATGGTGTAATAAGCTTTGGAAAGAAGGAAAAGTTAAGTCCTTGATACAGTGGTACCTAAAATTTTTTTAAGAGTGGAAAGCGTAGCTTAGGAGTTAGAGCTACCACAAGAGCTGGTAGCCATCGATCCGGTCTTTCACATTTCTATGTTTAAGAAATGCTTAGGAGATCAGTTCTTTGCTGTGTCTATTGAAAACATTAGAGTAAAGGATAGTTTGAGTTATGGAGATATCCTAGTCTAATTCCTTGATCGTTAGGTTCACAAGTTGAGAACTAAAGAGGTTGCATTTGTAAAATTGTTTTAGAGAAGTTAATCCGTTGAAGAGGCCACATGGGAATTTAAAGAGGATATAAAAGCTAGATACCCACAGCTATTTATGCCTCCTAATGATGAAATTGATGGTAATGATGCATTTTTATTCTTCGAGTCACTTTCCCATTGTTGAGTTGATTCTTATCTTTGAGTTGGTACTCCTCTTGAGTCTATGATTAAGTATGCATGTATTTATTTGTATTCATTCCTAATGATGATGTTAGAAATAGTATTTCAACTTTTAATCCTGAGTTGATGTTGATTTCTGGAGTATGAGTATTTGAGTAATTGAGGTGTTCATGGTGTTCCTGCTTAATAGGTCTCCTAATTGCTTATCATTTGAGAATGAATGGTCCCAAGAGGAGATTTTATGACACTCAACTCTATTCTTACATGTAGCTATGTTCCAAGCCTCATTATTATATGTGGGAAGTGGATTAGGGTCATAAGTGACCTGTATTATTTAGTCGAGTTCAAAACTTTCCTATAAATTGAGTTTCACACGTCAGATTATACAAGGGTCAACTTTAAATATCCATAACTCTTATCACACAAAGAATTATGGGACCTATGACCTGCAAAATGAATGTTCTTTGAATTAGCTTTGCAACGCCACTAATTTACCTTATTTGGAGTTCGGTTTCAAAAGTTATGGCCATTTTACTACGGACTGCTAGAGAACAGTGTACCTACAAGGTGACTTATGAGCCATGGTTTGATTATGGCCCGTCTGCTAACTCATGGTAAAATCTCACGAAAATCCATTTTTGAGCCCCCAAAGTGATGGACCCATCTATGAGTTGTAAGTGAATTTACGAGCCCTAGATTAGGCTTGTGGAATCGATATAGAAACCCCAAAATTTGGCCAAAAGTTTACGAATTGGTTTCTACGGGTCGTAGGCGAGCCCGTAGGCAACTTTGAAAACTTTTTAAAAAAGGTTCATTTGGTCTTTTCCCACCCTTTCAAAGTCTAAACTTGACGTCTTTGCACTTAAATAAATCCCTAAGCATATCAGTTCAATCTTATTATACACTAAAACACCTTTTCCATTTTTTTTCAAAATATTAATTTTTTTTAAAAAAAAATCCTAGAGGCCAAGCAATTTTATTAAAAAAGAATGTTTGAGAGGCCCAAAATTTAGCCATCACATTAAAGACCCAAAAGGACTACCTTGTACTAGACTCAAAAGAAAATACACAAACAAAATTAAGACCACCTAGAAAGTTCTCTCTCTTTGAAAGGGAGAGTCAATATGCCTTTTGTTGTTCCTCTCCTTTTCACACCTTTTCCAACTTAGAACAAGGTTTCAAGGGAGAAAAAGGCTAGGGATAGAAGATAATCTTGTGAGTTTTCCCAAACCATTTCAAAATGAGTCTAGAGTTGAACCTTAAAAGAATGTAACCAATGAGTTGATAGTTGATGTGAGAATTGAGTTAAGAAATGTCTAATGAGACTAAATGAATGAGTTAACTATAGGGTTGATGTCTTATAAGCATGTTGAGTCTTGGAGAAGTATTGCGTACCAAATTGAGTAAAAGTAAGTCCAACTCAAACTTAATAACTACGTAGTCAGCATAGGAGATGATTAGACAGTAAAATTAGATGTTTTCTATTGTGCCAAAAAGAGGACTTGATGATACTGATTTTGGATCTGTTGATGGAATGTTGCTTACCCTGGCAATGTATGGGATGTTATGGCAACGACTTTGCTACATTGTATCATCACTGGCTCATAGGTGATGGTTGTCGATTAGAAAAGCTCCCAAATAGGCCTAGATAGTACTCTGAGTGGATTGGACTAGTTGATATATTAGTGGTCCTTTTCTAAACTTTATTCTTACTTTAGACTCTTGACTTTCTATTTTAGATCCCTACTTGCTAAGCTTAGCTATTTGAATTAATGTTATTCTTTCTTTACATGTTTCATATTGACATTATACATGTACATTCTATGTACTGACATCCCTTTCGGCTTTCATCTTTCCATGATGTAGAGACAGGTACTAGAGGGCATTAACAATGGCCCCGTTGAGGAACTATTTGCATTCAGCTGATCAGTGAGTCCTCCCCTGCTTATGAAGAACATCACTTTTCTATACTAGCTTTAAGTTTAGAATTATTTTATTTTATTTACAAGTAGCCATGGATCTATCATTGGTACCATTTAGACAGATGTTTTAGAGGCTTTATAGACTAGACTATTGAGTTATGAATGGATTATATTTTTACTAGTTTCTTTCATACTAGTCTTACTCAGTTGATGGATAGATCATTTGGCCTTTTGACTTTATTTATCATTTGTCATTTCTTTTCTTTCATATTCTTATTCATTGATGTCTTTCGCTATTAGAATGTGATTGAATGAACGTGATGAGACTGAGTGGTTCGCTTGCGAGCTGTCAATGGTCTCTGAGTTCTAGCAATGACAAGGGTACCCTCCAGAAGTGTGATGTTATGAAGCATGGTCTATGAACCATAGCTTGGACTACAATTTATAGTTACTGGTCTATGTTCACCAGACAAAAAATCATGGTCTCTGAATCTTGACAAACTTTAATTGGACAAAACCTACGAGCTATAGAAGGCTGGTCTTGTACCTAAGAATAACTTTGTCAGGAAACCATGAAAGGACCTTCTACGACCCATAAATCAGAGCACAACCCATAAATGGGGTGTCGTGATCCAGTTTGTCAGATTTAATGAAGGGTAGTCTCACCTTTTCCAATCCTTTACTAATTGTCTTAGACATTTTAAGATTTAAATATGAACCATGTCAATCTTAATGATACCCATTCTCTCATATTCACTTATAATACATTGAGAGCTAATGCAAGAGGTAGAAATACGCTAGGGTTCGAGCAATTCTACCAAGCTCCCTTCATTTCGAGTAAACTTCCAATTTTCTAGGTATTTAAGGCTATCATAGCATAGGATTGAGTTCTTCCATATGTCCAATGTCTACGTTTCCATTTTAATTGAGTACTATATTGAGTAAATATCTAGTTTTTAAATTCGAGTTGAGTTAATTCTTCTTCTATTAATTTATATATTATTATGTATTAAGATTATTATTATTATCTTTATCTCCCAGATTGTTAGAATTATTGTTCATTGCTAATTTTTCAAGAATCCTAATTGAGTTAACGATTATGGATTTTTCATGCATTATTTGATATTGAGATTAATGGTTTTCATGCCTAAAACAAAGTTTTTTTTTTTCAAATCAAGACGATGAATGTCTTAATTGAGTTTTTGATTAAATTTAGCAGTGTGTTCAAATGATGCTTTGAGAAAATGTTATGATGATGATGTTTTTAAATAAAATTGATGTTTTGATTAATGAGATATTTTAAAATATTGATAGATATGAGCACATAGTTTTTAGGAGTATTTGTACTAAATTTGGTAAGAGTACGAATAACTCAAACCCCCATAGACTATATATCCAACGTAGGATAGTTCATGTCCATAATTTGAATGACTCTTTAGTCTTACTAAGGGATTTTATATTAGATCCTTGACATTTCATCCCTTGTTCTAGCAAGGTAATGTATGGTTATGGCAATGACAACAGTTCGTTATCTCATCACTCGCTCATATAGTGCTGGTTATAGGTGAGATAAACTCCCTAAGAGTAAATATGTATATTATTTTACTAAGTTACACATGGATATTGATGATTAATAAAAACGTTGGTTATATTTTTTAACTAGCATAGCATAGTGATGTTGAGTTATGTTTCATCCTTTTCTTGAATACCTTTGATGCATGTTGTTCTACTCAGCCATATTATATGACGTACATTTCATGGACAAATGTCATTCAACACTACATCTTTTCATATGAGATATAAGTTCCAGGGATCCTCAACTAATGATTCATTGAAGATTCTGAGTATTTTCAAAGTTTCGGTGAGACATCTTAGCATCCAGAGGATTACCATTTATTTTAGTGTATGTAATTCTTTTAATAGTTTTGAGGTAGGCATGGACATGTGTTGAAAACTTTTTGATATTAATAGAGGCTTCATAGACTGAGTTTAATAATATATTTTTGAGTCTACTTTGAAATCTTTTTATTAATATTGTGTTATTATTTGAATTATTATTGAGTTACTTGGTTATTCATGTTGATATCACAAAGCCCACATAAGTATTTTTTGGTTCTTTAGAGTTTTTTGTTAATTGCACATATGATGAGATCAAGCAATTTACTTGAGAATCAATTATGTTCTTTGAGTGTCAGCCAGGCCTAAGGTACTCTCTCAAGAAATGATATTAAAATTCTTTTGTTTGGTTATAAACATTATATGAGATGAAGCTCAACTTCACAGGAGCTTCTAGAGACAACATTGCACTGGAGAGGCAGAGAGAAGAGACAAGCTACAATTAGGAAACCTATTTGCTTAAGCAATTTTTTACATAGGACGATGTCTTGTTTTGGACTGGGTCGGTCAATATTTTTTTTCTTTGGTTGCTTTTGGGCTGCTTTGGCCCATTTTGTATAAATTTTGGTTGGCTAAAATAAAGGAGTGAAAAGCTCCATCAAATTTCTTTAAAAAATTTACAAAAAAGTACACGAGATTATCTTCTATGTTTTTCTTTAAATGCTCATTCACCCTGAAATAGAAAATAACATTTAATGCACACTGGAGATTAATAAAATGTGAATATGCAGAAGTAGGTAGGTAGCTCTGTGAATCCTCTATATAATGAGTACATTTGCTTCATTTTTATTCATCTCAACTTCTGATTTATAATTTCATACAAACTAAAATTTTCTTCCTTAGTTTTTTTCTCCATAAGGAAACTCTCTTTTTGGATCTTTTACCTCCCTTCCTTTTCATAGAAAACATCGTTATGTTTTTCAATTAAGCACATTTTTAAAATATCAAGGATTTTTTTTATCTATCGAAAATCACAATTAAGAATTTCAGCTTGAATTTGCTAAACACACTCCATATCAATTCTCCGGCAGCGTCAACTTTACATTTGCTAACGTGCGACTCTGATTCTCGACCAAATCATTTACTAGACGACTCTCAATTTCTTTGCATCATCTCCAGTCTCTTTATACTTCGGCTTTCCTCCCTCCTCCCTTGGATGATTCTAGTCAACATTATTCGTTATCTCATCGGCGGCTTGAACTACAATGTCCATTTTTGGAATAGAGGGTTTCTCCCAATCAAATAAGAAAACCCTAGTTCCACCAGCACCATACATTGGTATTTCCGGATTCTGGTGACATCTCAAATTTACATCCAGCAATTTAAAGATTCTAATGATGTCAAATCTGGTGATGATAGGACCCAGACAGTGATTTAGAGTCATTTCCGATCAGGCAACTGCACGTTCCGACGATGCATTCAACAGTTAATTTTTTCAATAATATTAATCAGGTGATATCCTCCATTCTCTCCTATTTATTTTCTTGTTCAACTTGCTATTCTGGTTAAATTCTCTGTTCTCTCCTATTTTTGCATGATTTCTTGTCTATATATTTCTCATATCTTTCTTGTTCAATTTCTTGTTCCGGTCTGCTTCTCTGCTCTCTCCTGTTTTGGCATTATTTGCTTGCTGATTCTTATTTTTTTTCCATATTCCTTGCTTTATATTTCCCTTCTAGTATAGAATATGTGCAATATTTCTTGCCTCCTTGTTACATTTTTTAACATATTTTATTTTCTTGCTATATTCTTACTTCAGACATAGTGTTATTGTTTCTCATGTGTTGTGCATCTTGGTGTTATGGGTTGTCTATTACACATTGTGATTATTGATTTTGTTGTGACCCCTTGTATTTTATAGGATTGTAAATTATAGTTTAGCTTTAACTGTTCTTTATTTTTGCGTTGGTGCTTCGTGAGATTTTTGCTTCTCTATTATTTATAATTGTGTTAAACTAGAAGTTCATAATAAAGTTTAGTGGCGTTGGGGTCTAATGGTGGATTTGGGTTGTCGGTTGGGATCAAAGGCTAGGGTTAGTAGTGGTAATAGGGGAACGGGCCTACTTAGTTTGAGAGTAGGGACGTGGAAAATAGGATCACTTACGGGGAAGTCCATAGAGTTAGTGAAGAGCATTAAGAAGAGACAAATTAATATAGCATGTGTCAAGAGACCAGATGGGTAGGTATTAAGGCGTGAGACATAGACATGTTTAAATTATGGTACTTGGGTGGTTCTAGGAATAGGAACGAAGTAGGCTTCCTAGTGGATGAAGACCATAGGGAGTATGTCGTGGAGGTTAGCAGGACAAATGATAAGATCATGTCTATTAAACTCATGGTCGGTAGTCATACTATGAATATAGTTGGTGGCTATGTACCCCAAGTGGGACTAGATGGTGAAGGCAAAATGCTCTTTTGGGAAGATTAGATGAGGTTGTGAGGCGTATACCAACACAAAAAAGATTTTCTTCAGGGGAGATTTTAATAGGCATATTGGTGCCACTTCTAGTGGTTTTGACGATGTCCATAGAGGCTTTGGCTTTGGGGAGAGAAATCGAGGTGGGACATCTCTCTTGGAATTTTCTAAAGCCTTTGATTTGGTTATTGCTAACGGATGTTTCCTGAAGATAGAAAATCACTTGGTTACCTTTCATAGTATGGTATCTAAGACCCAAATTAACTACTTCCTCCTCCGAAAGGGTGATAGAAGCCTTTGTAAGAATTGTAAGGTAATTCTGAGTTAAAATATTTCCACTCAACATAGGATTTTAGTAATGGACATGGAGATTAAGAGGGCCAAGTGGAAGAAGGTTGCATATGCCCGATCGAGGATTAGATGGGGCGGCCTGACTCCTTCTCTTTGTCGAGAGATGGGGGCTTGGAGTAGTAGCGTAGATGTGAAGACTATGTGGGATACCAAAGTTTGTTACATTAAGAGGGTTGCAACCGAGGTTCTAGGATTTCGAGAGGGACCTTTGGTGTTTTTAAGGTGATTGGTGGTGGAGTCGAGAAGTTCAAGGAAAAGTGAACGCTAAGAATATTTCCTACACGAAGTGGTTGGAAAGTTGGGATGAAGATGAAAAAATAAGGCTAGAAGATATTTATATGAAGTGAAGACGGAATCGAAGATGGCAGTAACGAGTGCTAAGACACCAACATTTGAGCTATTGTATGTTGAGTTAGGTGAAAAAGGCAAGAACAAGAGATTATATAGGCTTGTGAAGGTGATAGAGAGAAAAGCTCATGACTTGGACCAAGTGAAGTGCATTAAGGATGAGAAGGGTGAGGTGTTGGCGGATCTATAAAGATAAGGTGACAGGCTTACTTTCATAAACTCTTAAATGAAAAAGGGGACAACTATATTGAGTTAGGTGATTTGGCACACTCCGATAGGTATCGAGATTTTGGTTATTGCAGGCATTTTAGAATTGAGGAAGTTAGACGAGCTGTTAGTAGGATGAACAGAGGTAGAGCGATCAGACTTGATGAAATTCAGTGGATTTCTGGAAGAGCATGGTCAAGGAGTGTTTTAAGTGGTTGACTAGGTTATTTAATACTATTATAAAGAATGCTAAGATTCCAAATGAATGGAGGAGGATTACAATGGTTCCATTGTGCAAGAACAAGGGTAATATTTGAAGTTGTAACAGTTACAGCGGTATCAAGTTGTTAAGAGACACTTTGAAGGTTTGGGAGAGAACGGTAGAGAGGAGGGCGAGGAAAGCAGTGTCTATTTCTGAGAACCAGTTTAGTTTTATGCTGGGACGATCAACTACTGAAGATTAGTGGAGAAATATAGGGAGAGAAGGAGGGACGTTTATATGGTGTTCATCTATATTAAAAGGCCTATGACAAAGTCGTAAAGGATATTTTATGGAGATTTCTAAAGGTTAAAGGTGTTCTAATGGTGTGTATTAGGGTGATAAAGGATATGTATTACAAATCTAGAAATCGAGTAAGAACAGTAGGAGGAAACTCAAACTATTTTCCTATTAGATGAGACTCCATCAAGGATCTGTGTTTAGCCCTTTTATTTTTGATTTGGTAATGGATGAGCCAACATGGTCTATCCAAGAGGGGGTTCCATGATATATGTTATTTATAGATGATAAAGTACTGATTGATGAGATTGATGAGACTTGGGCCAAAGCTAATGATACATTAAAGGTTTGGAGATATACTTTGGAATCCAAGGAGTTCAAATTGAGTAGAACCAAAATAGAATACTTGGAGTGTAAATTTAGTGTTACTAGAGATGAAGCAGACATTGAAGTGAAGCTTTCCACTCAACCTATTCCTAAGAGAGAAAGCTTTGAGTAACTTTGATCCATCATCCAGAGTAGTAGCGATATCGATGATAATGTTATACATTGTATTGGGGCAGCATGGACGAAATGGAGGCTTGCTGCAGGAGTATTGTGTGATAAAAAGATACAACCTGAGCTTAAAGGCAAGTTTTAAAGAATGGTGGTTAGACCATCTTTGCTATATGGGTGCAGTGTTGGCCAATTAAGAATTCACATGTTCAGAAGATGCAAGTTGCGGAGATGAGGATGTTAAGATGGATGTGTGGACATACCAGGAGTGATAGGATTAGGAATCATCCAGGAGAAGCTAGAGCTGGCCCCTGGCACTGATAAGATAAGGGAAGCGAGACTGCGTTGGTTGGACATGTGCAGAGAATGAGTATCGATGCTTGTTAGGAGGTGCGAGGAGTTAGATTTAGGGGATACACATAGAGGTAGACCGAAGAAGTATTAGGGGGAGGTGATCAGACAAGATATGGCAAAACTTCATCTCACAAAGGACATGACCTTAGATAGAAAACAGTGCAGGTTGCCAGTTAGAGTAGAGGGCTAATAGGTTAGTAGGGGTAGGTTGATTTATGAATTTGTGAGATGGCACGATCCAGACCTAGGACCTAGGAGTGACATAGTGAATGGGAATTCAAGAGTCTCTAAATTGGCCTCAAACTATCCACATTCACATCATCGGTTCGGAAGCATAAACAAATTGTAAACACATAGTTCTAAGGGACAGGAAAATAAAACTCATGCTATGGGATGTCATTGGAAAAGGGATTAATATGATTCCACATAACATATAGCACACATATATACTAAGGGGCGGGTAAGTTTGACTTACTCTTTAGGGGAAATTCGGGACTTAAGATCTTTCACTTCATACACACAAACATATCATAAGCTCATAACCGATTCACGTAGAGATATACAAAAGGTACCCATATCCATAAGCATAATCACCAATCACAACACTTATCAAATAATGGTGAAGGAGTTAAACAGATGTCAAAAAATGACTTTAGTCATATGATAGGATGGGGGCCAAGACATACGCCAGGCTCACCCTCAAGTAAATAACATAAATAAAATAACATAGTTAGAGGGATTATAGTTTTTCCTTGAAAGATAGGACTCACCACAACAAGAAAATCTCAAGATCAAAGCTAGACATCGTATGATGGATGAATGCATTCCTCGGTCCTAAATGGTTAAATCATGTAGGAAAAAGTATGTTTTAGTATGTTTTAATGTACTAAGTATGCGTGCATGCAATGCATATCACTTACCAAACATGCATTTAATGTTAGATCACAAGGACACATAATATAGGAAAAGATATATATGTCAAAAGATATAGTATATGATATGCCATGAAATATATGATGCATGAAATACACAAATGCTCATATATAGTTGGAGTGGACTATAACCAACAAAAACAAACCCATGCAAGCTATTACATGAATTAGTATGATGTATACCTCCCACTTGTAGAAGTAGATTACTTGCTAAGGGTAATCTATACCACACCTTAGGATCACATCATTTCGATATGATGGACACCTTCCTTACGACCCCGTTTTTCAGAAGGATTTCCATATCAAAACATATCATATCATATGAAAATGTTTAATCATTCCTTACAACACATTCTTTTTGGTAATGGCCACCCTATACTATACTAAAACATAGTTCAAGGAAAGGGAGAGGACTCTTATGGATAGCCCTTATGCCCCCAAACTATCGGTGCTAAGTCAAAATATCGCACGAGAATACTTATATATACATGCTTTCAAAAGAGGCAATAGTCTATTCAAATCATTTCAATGAACATTAGACTTAGAAGCCAATTCCTAGTCCATAATCATGATCATCATTAAAAGGAGTAGCTCATTCATATAATGATATGGTGCAAGAACCCAAAATGCTCAAATGGTCATAACAATAGACATTTATGTGATCACATTCTTGTCGTAACCAATATCTTATGAAAATCATTCCCATAAATATAATTGGGGTTAACACACTTCATAATTTTCATAAAAATCTAATGCTTATAAATTCAATGCTTTGAATGAGGTGAGATTAGCACGGGTAATAGAGATTCAAACTTAAATAAAAAATACAATATGAAATTATAGTAAAAACACAAGTAAAATTCACATTTAAATCATTATATAGATTATCCATGCACAAATCAAGCTTTAAAGGGGACATGTACTTTCATACTTCATAATGTCAATGTATTTCATTATCTTAGGCATAATTCACTTTAAAATCAATAAATAAAAATAGCTCATGCATCAATTGAATTTACTAAACAATAATATTAAAAATCCATATTTAAAGTAAGCTAAAATTCATGAAAATTACTTGAAAAGAGTTTGGATCTTCTTGGTTGAAAGGGACCAAGAATCAAACCCACATGCTGTAGCTAATGAAGAAGATTCAAGAAAAAATTTGGTGAAAATAGAGCTCTTCCTTGATCCCCAAGCTTAATTCCCACTAGAGTTCTTTGAGAGAGACTTGAGGGAATTTTGAATGTGAGGAATGAATTTGAAAGACAGGAATAAAGTTTAGGTCATTAGGAAGTCTTTAGGTAGCATAGGAAGTCACAAAAGACCCTTAAAATAAACCATAATAATGGAAATGCCATTAACGAAATGAGTTGGAAAAATGAAAAATGTTGCCTCATGGAGGACAATATGGTCCGTGACATGCCACACGAGCCATATACTTGTCCGTGATCTAACACCTGGGAAAAATTTCACTTGACAAAGTTCCGAAATGATAATCCCATGCTTAGAATTTTTGATGAAATCACCTATACAGAGGGTCACACAAGTCGTACAAGGCCACATCAGCTGTATGGTTGCCTGTACCACCTCTCTAAGAAAAATTCTCCCACGACGAAGTTTTGAGAGGATGATTCCATACTTAGAAAAATTTTACTTCGAAAGCTATATAGGAGGCTATATGGGTTGTATCACCTTGTACGGACCATATACCTTGCCATACCCCTATATTTGGTCCCAAACGATGGAATCTCAAGGCTAAGGCCACCAAATGGCCCACCATATTGTCTGTAAGGTGTCACACGGACCATGATGGGTCCATGTGTTGTGTGCCTTAGTTTAAAACCCCAAGTTAAATGACCAAACACCCTCATAAGGCTAAGGCCCACTTTATGGAGGCTTTATACAGGCCGTGTGGCCTCACACAGACTTTGAGGGCTCCCATAGCATCACCTTTGTCCTAAACTTGCCGAAACCAAAATTTTTAAGCTCCAATGAGATCGTACAATGTCCGAGATCCTCACATCATCTCTCCCTTAGGAAAATTCATCCTCAAATGTGCAAGAACAAGGCTTGAAAGGCTTGACATAGAACATGAAATATTCAATCAAAAGCTACGATGTATTTTTATTATTTGAAAATCTTGAAGTCATTAAAACTCACATTAAAATGTATTCAAATCATTCAAAACATCAGATAAATCATTTTGGTGCACATGTATGCATGTTGTGTCATAAAATTCAAGAGGGAAAGAGTTAGGACCACTTTGAAAAGGAAGAACCTAATACCTTAGGCTTGAGTAGAGTGGAAAAGATGGGGATATCTGTCACGACCCAAAAATGGATGTGATGGCACTCATCTTATCCCACCAAGATAAGTCAACCTAAAACCCATTTATAATAATAAAATATGGAAGGATAATATAAAGTGAAAATTTTAAGTACGAATAATAAGTCTACTTAATTAAAATCCCCCAAAACCAGGTTGTCACGTGCACAAGCCTCTAATGATGTTATCTGTAAAGTAGAATAAGATCATAAATAGAAGGATGAGGCTCGCTGAGATCACAAATAGCTACCTTACTAATCTCCATAGAAAGCCTCGAATAAAAGGAGAAGAGAGATTATCACAAAGATCCGAGCATATAACCTACAAAAATCTATAAGCAAGGGGTGAGTACCAACCACACGGTACCCAGCAAGTCCACTAACAAAAACAAAACTAGTCCAATAGAATGAATAAACTCCTTTCATCCCAACTGACCTGCACAACTATAACCTGCATAGAAATCAACCCTAGACCAACAACACATAATACACAATAAAGATATTTTTCACAAGTCACAAGTCATAAGTGATAACACAATCAATCACAGGAATAACATCACGCCACACAGGAATATGCAAGGATGAGATGAAGTGCAACATCTAGAAACTTCGAGAGGTGGTTCTCCAATCCATACAAAATGATTATTATAATGTACAAAGGGAACACTTATGTAAATGACAACCTCTTTCCTCCATTTCTATATTTAAAAAAGTTTTCCATTAACAAATTGTACCCAAATCTCTCTATAAAATTTTCACTCCCAATAATCAATCATATACCCTCTTCTTAGCGTTCTTTTAGAAGCAAAATCAGTGGTAGAAGTGTGCAAGTGAGTGAAGAGCAAAAGTGCTTCATCTGGACTTGAATTCCAAAGGGGACACTTACACACTACACTGTTATATAGCATATAGTTTGCATTAAATCCAAAGTGTTGATTCTTATACATGTTGTAGGATAAAGGATTAAAGGTAATTGCTAACACTTTGAATTTAATGAAAACCACATGCTATATAGTAGTGTAGTGTGTACATGTCCCCTTTGTAATTCAAGTGCAGATGAAGCACTTTTGCTCTTCCCTCACGTGCGCACTTCTGCCGGTTCTTGTGGCTTCTAAAAGAAAGTTAAGAAGCGAGTATACGATTGATTCTTGGGTATGAAAATGTTGTAGAGAGATTTGGGTACAATTTTTGATGGAGAACTTTTGTTTATAGAGAAATGGAGAAAAGAGTTTGGTATTTACATAAGTATTCCCCTTGGGAGAACACCTCTATCTTTCCTTCGACATCCAATTTCTTCAACTCAACCAATGAAGTATCTAGATCTTGCTTAGCCTTTACATCAACAACCATTGAAGACTCAGCCCCATATTGAACATGAATACCACCATCATTAGAGTCGGCTAACTTAACACCTAACCTATCAAAATGGTAAATATCCTTTGCCAACTCCTTCTCCTCCTCAACATGAGCCACACACCCCACAGTTAGCCTACTAAGAGCTTCAGCCACAACATTAGCCTTGTAGGGATGATATTGTACACTCATGCCATAGTCCTTTAGGAGTTCAAACCATCTCCTTCACCTCAAGTTAAGTTCCCTTTGAGTGAACACATATTGCAAACTCTTGTGATCAGTGAACACATCAACATGCACCCCATAAAAATAGTGTGTCCAAATTTTCAAATCGAATACCACTACCGCCAACTCAAGATTATGAGTTAGGAATTACGCTTATGCACATTCAATTGCCTTGATGAATAAGCTATCACCTTGCCATGTTGCATAAATACACAACCCAACCTAATCAAAGAGGCATCACAATACACCACAAACCCATCTAAGCCATCTGGTAAAGTCAAAACAAGGGCTGATGTAAGCCAATCCTTCAAGGTTTGAAAACTTTTCTCACATTCATCTGACCACACAAACCTAGCCTTCTTTTTGACCATCACAAATCAAGATTTAAAGAGGACATGCACTTTCATACTTCATAATTTCAGTGTATTTCATCATCTTAGGCTTAATTCACTTTAAAATCATTAAATAAAAATACCTCATGCATCAATTGAATTTAATAAACAATAATATTGAAAACCCATATTTAAAGTAAGCTAAAATTCATGAAAATCGCTTGAGAAGAGTTGGGGTCTTCTTGGTTGAAAGGGACCAACAATCAAACCTATATACCTTAGCTAATGAAGAAAATTCAAGAAGAAATTTGGTGAAGATAGAGCCCTTCCATGATCCCCAAGCTTAATTCCCACCAGAGTTCTTTGAGATAGATTTGAGAGAATTTTAAATATGTGGAACGAATTTGAATGAGGAATAAAGTTTTAGGTCATTAGGAAGTCTTTAGCTAGCATAGGAAGTCACAAACGACCCTTAGAATAAACCATAATTACGAAAACACTATTAATGAAATGAGTTGAAAAATTGAAAAATATCACCTCATGGAGGACCATACGGTCCGTGACATGCCACATGGGCCATATACTTCTCCGTGATCCAATACTTGGGAAACGTTTCACTTGACGAAGGCCCGAAATGGTAATCCCATACTTAGAAACTTTTGACGAAATCATCCATATAAAGGGCCACATGAGATATACAAGGCCACATAGGCCATATGGTTGCTTGTTCCACCTCCCTTAGAAAAATTCTCCCACGATGAAGTTCAGGGAAGGTGATTCCATACTTAGAAAAATTTCACACTAGAAGCAATATCGGAGGCCATATAGTCCGTACCACCTTGTACAGACCATATACTTGGTCGTGCCCCTATACTCTGTCATGAACGATGGGATTTCAAGGCTAAGGTCACCTCACGTCCTACCACACGGTCCGTGACTTGTCCATGTGTGGTGTTCCTTAATTTAAAACTCCACGTTTAAGGAATGAACACCTTCATAAGGCCAACATCCACTCCATGGAATCTCCGCACGAGCCGTGTGACCTCACACGGACTGTGAGGGCTCCAATAGAGCATCACTTTGGTCCAAAACTTCAAGAAACCAAAATGTTTAAGCTCCAATGAGATCGTACAACGTCTGGGTCCTTACAAGTGTGCCTTTACATCGTATCTTGTTATTATTAGTCCTATATTTTTTATTTTTAGCATATTTACATTTCCTTTATATCATGTTTTTTCATCCGTCTTGACATGTTAATTTTATCATTTTTGCATATTATCATGTGCTTTTCTTTATTAGTCGCTCTTTCTGTTTCACCTTTCTTTTCGTTTCCTTCTTCTATATCTAGTTTATTTTGTTTATAGGTTTTTGAGACGAGGGTTCCCAGGAAGCAACATCTCTACCTCTATGAGATAGTGGTAAGGTCTGCGTACATTTTACCCTCCCCAGACCCCACTTATGGGATTTCACTGGGTACGTTTTTGTTGTTATTGTTTCTTGCCTCTATCTTTTTTTCCTACAATTAACTTGCTATAATTATAGATATATATCTCTAGAAGGGAGGATAATGATTGGGATCTAAGCGCTATGATAAGAAGCTATAATATTAATGGACCTAACAATGTTGTAACTCCGAACTTAGGCTTGAAGACATTCGAAAATGATGATTGGGATACTTTTGTTCGACTTTTAGCTACTAATATGGCTAATTTTAATAAATTACCTGAAATATGCCCCATGGTTTTCCAGTTACTCTTCAAGAAAAGTCAGATGATCAGGCCATATCATTGATCAAAATGATAACAAACAATTACACTTACATCTCATTCAACTAACTCAATCTAACCAATAATTCTTTGTTTTTGCATCACCAAAAATGGTAATGTGCCTCCCAACAAAACTACAACACCACAAGAATGGATTGATTTTCAGCAACAACACCTAATGCAGGATAACATTGATCGTAATTTAACTTTGCTCGTGAAGACTCCTTTAATCAAAACTTATTAAAGGTAATTACTCCCTATGTTACATTTTATGTTCTTGTGTTTTGAGTTTTGATTTTAGTACTTTTAATTTGAAATTAGGAAAAATCAAGCAGTAAGAGTTGTCTATGAAGTATTGCAAGAGGAACTCACAAATGATAAATAGAGATGGCACAAGTGCGGTCAGAAGTCACTCAAAGGTTTTCCATTCCCGAGGTTTTCTCTCTTCACCATATTTTATTTCATAAAACAAAAATTCAATTCTTAATTTTCCAGATAAAAATAGTAAACATTATTAATTATATTTGCAGATAAATTCAACAATGAAGAGTATTAATTATTATTCTCTGTGTGTGGCATAACAAGAATTGCTATAAGTGTAGAACAAAGCTCTATGAAGAAAAGAAAATAATTGAGAAAAGCCCAAAAAATAAAAACTATTTGTTGGTGTCCTATTCTGGTGAACACAATCATGATCTGGCCACAAATTCTAGATCTCCTTATTTCTACAACAATAGTTCCAAATACAAACTACCAAGAGGCATATATATATTGTGCCTATATCATTAAGCGTGAATACATCATTATCATCATCATCGAAGCCTGCTAAGCATTTTAAAGTTGATGCTGCTTCAATTTGTCCAATTTTAAAGCATGTTGTGTTTAACCATGTACATCATTTTCACATCATAGAACATGATGCTTCTCTGTAGAGGTAGATATGAACTTTTAGTTTAATTTTGTTTTTGTTGTTTTTCATTATAGGAACCTAGTCTCTCTTGTAAGTTATTGTTCTATTTTCTCAAATAGTTCTTTCTTTATGAAAAATCATCTAACTCAATTTCTACATAAAATTATACACAATAATAAAATATTGTTCTAAGATTTATGGTCATTTAAAGATAATCCTTATATAATCTAACGTGAGATGCACAATTTATTAAAAAAAAATTTGAGCTCAACTATGTACTAGAGGTCTCTTATGTCCCTAGTCCATTTCCCACATATAAGAATGAGGCTTGAAACATATATATGTAAGAACAGAGTTATGGGTGTCACACGTAGACTGGATGTTATAAGGCATCAGAAAACTATGAGACGTGGTCTATGGCTCGCAGAAGCTTCTACTACTCGTAAACCTAGTTTTTTGGAAACCAAACAAAACATTTCTCCCTTGAATCTCATCCATGAAACCCCTATATATGGTCTGTAGAATAATATATGAGCCATGGAATTGGTTCACAGATCACATCCCAAAAGATCAAGATTTTACTAAGTGTTAGGTGAAACCACAAGGCCCGTCTACATTCCAACAGAAATTTTTACGGTCCATAAAAGCTCTTTCACAATCACAAACAATAGCTATTTGCTTAGGCCTTTTTCATAGACTTTGCACTTTTAAAATCAGGATAATTTAGGGTATGTTGTAATGTCTTCCCCTTGGGATTATTCATCCTCATATGATGGTGAAACGAGGCGACATCAAGAACAAACACCATCACAGCACCAAGTACTATAAAACTCGAACATTTAATTTCTCATACTCAAGAATGAACATCAAACTCGGGAATTTAGATAGGTGTAACAATTGTACCTTCAACGTAATCATTGGTAGGCATGAATAGATATGGATATTTGGACTTCATATTTTCTTCAGCTTCACCTATACTTCTTCAAAAAATTAATTACTCTATGAAACCTTAATAGATACGACCTCTTTGTTTCTCAATTTGCGAACTTGATGACCAAGAATTTGGATCAAAATCTCCTTATAGGAAAAATTATCACTAATCCCAACACTCTCAATAGGCACTATCAATGGAGGATCTTCCAAATATCTTTTTGACATCTAGGTGTGAAACACAAGATGAATAGAGGTGAACTTTGAAGGCAACTCCAACTCATAACCTATATTCCTAACTTACATTAATAATTTCATAAGGACCAATATGATATGGTATAAGTTCCCGTTTCTTTCTAATTCTCATGACATCCTTCATGGTTCAAACCTTAAAATACATCCAATCATTCACTTAAAACTTTTAATCTCTTTGTTTAACATTTATTTGGGACTTTTGGTGACTTTGTGTAGTTTTTAACATTTCTTGGATGATTTTCACCTATCCTATAGCTTGATGGACTAAGTTTGGTCTAATCAACTCAGCTTCACCAGCTTCAAACTACTCAATTGGTGATCTACCCTTCTCCCAAACAAGGCTTCAAAAGGATCCAACTGAATGCTCGAATGATAATTATTATTGCACGCAAACTCAATAAAAGAGGAATGGTCATCCCAATTACCTTTAATGTTAGTGACACATGATCCCAACATATCTTTTAATGTTTGAATTGCACGCTCTGCTTGGCCATTTCTCTGGTATGAAAAGTGATGCTAAGATTTACTGTTGAGCCTAAACCCTTCTAGAAGTACCTCCAAAACTATTTGAATTTCCACCAATGCATTAGCCATTTCATTATTTTTCTCGATTTTATGCATAGATGTAATTGGACAAACTAAAGAAGCATCAACTTTAGAATGCTTAGCACACTTGGATGAGGATGAGGATGCATTCAAGCTTAATGCTTTAGGCACAATATTTATGCCTCTTGTAACTTTTTATTTGGAACTACTCTTATAGGAAATGAGATATCTATGATATATGGGCGGATCATGATTATGTTCACTAGAATAGTACACCAAGAAATGGTTTTCATTTTTTGGACTTTTCTAAATTATTTTATTTGCTTTGTAGAGTTTTAATGTACTACATTTATAGTAATTTCTATTATGTCACACACAGAGAATAATAATCAGTAGTAGTCAATGTTGAATTTATCTACATATATCATTAATAATGTTTACTACTTTTTATCTGAGAAACTAAGAATCGAATAAATTTTTTTATGAAATGAAAAAAATAGTGAAGAGGTTAACCGCGGTAATAGAAAACCTTCGAGTGGCTTCTTACTATATTTGTTCTACGTCTATTTATTATACGTGAATTCCTCTAGCAATACTTCATAGACAACCCTCATTGGTTGATTTTTCCTAATTTCAAAATAAAAGTACTAAAATCAAAACTCTAAAAACACATACAAATGCAACTAAAGAAGAAATTAGCTTTTATAAGTTTTGATCAGAGGAGTCTTCATGGGAAAAATTAAGCTAGGATCAATTTTATCCTACATAACGAGTTGTTGTTGCTACAGTTCAAGCCATTCTTGTGGTATTGTAGTAGTTATTGGAACACATGTACATATGTTGGTGATAGAGGATGAACATTTTGTTTTCTAAATTGAGTTGGTTGAATAAGATGTATATACTATTACTCCTAGTCATCAGAGGCTGAGAATTTGCAGAATTGGTGCTCATTCTTGAACTTTGAAGAAAATTGAAAAATACACCAATCTTGAATTGATAGCTTGCAAAATCTTCTAGACCAACTAAGGAGTTTCCTACTTGAGAGCTCTGATACCATATAGTTATTTGAAGGAGAAGAAGAATCATAAGAAGAAGGATAATTGCTGTAGTATAGAGTGATTTATAAGTAAAGAGAATAGTCTTTCATTATTGAATTGATTATCTTAGGTTTGAATCCATACACAAGTATATATGTATATACTTATCAGTCAACTTAACAAACTTTTGAAAATTAGTTGTTACTTAATTCTAACTATCATTTCATCTTAACTAACACAGTAGCCGACTAAACTAATTAGTATCTAATTGCTTAGGATTATTATTAATCTCAACAAATATAAATACTATTAAAATATTCAAAAGTGTGGGTTGCGGCCTAGTGATTTAATAAAGTGGGAGGAGAATCATGAAGTTCCAGGTTTAAAGTTTAGGTGATAAAAATATTAGATTTTTTTTCATGTATCTAAGCCTAGGTGAACAAAATAACCGGATATCTGTCAGTGATGAAAAGTAACAAGTGTGCAGCGAGATTGATCAAGATGCATATTATATATGTATGTATATATGTATGTTGGTTTGAAAATACATTAGTCATTCAACACTAACAAGAACCAGGTTCCTGTCTATCAAGATACAGAAATTACAAAACAAATTTGACAACAAGAATTATAGTGAAAAGACTCTTTACTCAAGGAAGAAATAACGACTATCTACAATTTGTAGGATTTTAGTCAACTTCACTTATTTCAAAGAGTAATGATTAGGTTATAACTCGGTAATCACTTAATCCTCTACTATCAACACAACTCTAACAATTAACACCGATCACTTACTCTACCCTCCAAGAAGCCAAGCCCACTTCCTATTATAACTCTCTCAAAACTCATTTACACTTACAATAATTATTCCTAAATAATAATTATAAGTAGAAAAAACAGAACATAATGAAATAAGAATCTTTTTAGAAAGAAATTTTAACTCTAGATCTTTTTTCTTCCAATGTATTGCTCAATGAATGCTCCTTGCCTTTCTTACTGGATGCCCAATATTTTCTTGATGCAAAAGCTACTCTTCTAGGTTTCTTAGTGATCCTTACACACTCTAGAGAAGTTATATATGGACTTCTATTTCTGGTCAACATCATATTTGTATACCTTATTTAAGAGTTTATTGACATAAAATAAGGGTTTTCTTGTTTTCTCGCTCTTTTTGGTTATTCATCTTTAGCTTGGTAGACCAGGCTCATGATGTCATGTTCACTTATTGTTTGGGATATCTTGATTTACCTACCTTCTACTCATTCAAATAACTAAATGGTTTGCTGTGTCATTATTAAAATACCACAGGACTTCTAACATGCTTACAAATTTTCCCTTTTTGATGATGACAAAATGTTGCTCCATCAAACCTTTTAATCCACACATACAATGTGATGTGGATATCTTCCCCCTTTTAACACCTCTAAATGAAGAAAAGAACAAGGTTAACAAAAAATAAAACAATGCATGTAATCAGATAGGTTAGCACAACCACCACAAAAAGACAACAAAACACAACCAATTTGAGTATATTAGTCATCCTAACTAAACATGCAAAAGAAGGAAAATACACGAGGAACAGATAAATCATAAGCAAGCAAGGAGTATAATTTAGGCCCAATTGGGCACCAATAGATCAAGCATTAGAGAAACATATCCACAAGTTAAAAAATATTGTCTGAACATCCAAAAGAAAACCCAGGGGATTACAAAAAATATATGAGGGGATTATGTTGGGGGGATGAAAAGTGATCACAGGGCTGAAGGGGATGTGGAAGAGGCAATAAGTCTCAACAATATGTCGATCCTTGCATTATTATTCTACTTTTTCTCAATAAACCTATCCTTCAGCTGGTGTACCTTAGCTTGAGAATCCAATCTTTCAATTGTCCTTTAAGCACATGCACCTAAGTTTGGAGCTGAAGTTGTTGATTCTGAGACCCCAAAAGATCTATCATAAGCTTGAAAACTGGTCTAGCCACCTTAGAAAATACTTAATTAGTATTAATAGTATTCATAACTCTCAAAATTTTGTCATACCCTCAATTATTTGATGTATACATTTTAGTAGCATCTCAAAATCATTAAGAAAATATAACACAAAAAGATATTCTAGCTAAGACTAGGTCAAAACTTAAAGCCAAATTGAATAACTTGGATTTATTTTATGAAGAGTCATTCTGAAGTATTCACTTATTTTGCGCCTTTTATGTTGAAATTAAAACTCAGTTCAATATTTTTGTGCATATTTTTAAGAAGTGATAATGCTAGAGAATACATGTCAAAATTGTTTCAGTCATATATGAGACAACGAGGTATTCTTCATCAGTCTTCATGTGTTGATACACCTTCTAAAAATGGAGTCGCTGAAAGGAAGAATAGACATCTTCTTGAGACAGCTCAAGCACTTTTGTTAGGAAGTTCCCAAACAGTTTTGGGCAAATGCAGTTTCTACAGCTTGTTTGTTGATCAATCGAATGTCATCTACTATTCTTGTTGGTAATGTGCCCTATAGTGTTCTTTTTCCAAATAAGCCACTATTTACAGTGGAACCTAAGGTGTTTGGAAGAACCTATTATGTTCGAGATGTTCGACCATCAATTACCAAGTTAGATCCCAAGGCCTTGAAGTGTGTTTTCTTGGGATATTCTTGCCTTCAAAAATGATATCGTTGTTTCTTTACTGAACTAGCAAAATATTTGGTGTCAACTGATATAGCCTTTGCGGAGGCTACACCATTCTTCTATGCACCTCCTATTTATATGAGTCAGGGGGAGGAAGATTAGTGGCTAGTATACCAGGTTACTAGGGCCACACCAGAATCATCAGATAATGTTTCACATATACCGCCTAGTTCACCATGAGATGAGAGGGAAGGTCGATTTGACTAGAATCCTAGACCTGATCTTGAATCCTACACCGATTAATGATGCGATGGGGGAAGTTTTTCTTTTTTCATCAATGTTGGCCTAGTCGAGGCTCGTACATGCCCAATGCCGATGGGCCTTCAATTTGCCACTACCCTAGCTCTATAATCCACCCGTCTTCCCCAGTCCCTAGCCCTCTTTCTCCACTCAAGTCTGAAGTTCAGCAGCTTTCATCGTTGACGAACACCCATGCTAATAATACAAAGAAATGGAGAGTCCATGCCTTGAATGAAGGGATAATGTGCAACTTCGAATTGTCAATTATATACTTTATGAAAATGGCAAACTGATTCGAGGAATTTCTGACACAAGTATTCAATTAGTTCAGACTTGTTTAGTATTGAATTGGAACCAAGACAAAAAATGTTCTTATTGTGAAGAAGCCCGTGCTTCTTTTGTTGAAATAAGGACAAATGGTTTGATTCGACATTTCTTAAGAATCAACTTAG
>JAABOM020000012.1:11484841-11507590 GCA_011800125.2 Solanum clarkiae
ATTTATTTTTAATCCTATTTCAACTCAAGTAAAAAAAATTTCAGGATCGTTACATCTAGTAATGGTTCAATAGATATTGAAAAAATAGAGAGACATAAAATTTTTGACACTGGACGAAAAATCAAGCTAATCAACACATCTAGTAATGCTACCTCTAATGCCAACATGACCAAAATCAAGCACACTACTATCAAATAGATTAAATGTACGTCTAACTAGCATTCTTTCAAGCACCAAAATCAGTAAATATCCTCCCGCCATCGTTGTGCCTCTTGTCGTCGCTGTGCCTCTTGCTTCCTTGCCTCCAGCCTCGACTCGTTTGTGTAGCAGTGAGTGATTTATCCATTTTTATTTTCATTTCTGATGTGAATTCATTATTAATATATTTACTTTGGCTTTCTGTATTTTCTTTCCTGATATGCTGGGATTATGTGCTACGAAAGTTGTTGCTTTCTAGATTTCGTGCCTTTTGTTACAGTTTTGGAACTTATTTGTACATTTAACTGATTTTGTGCTAATGATACCTAAGTTATAGTACGTACTGGGTTCGCAGAGACTAGTAAGAATTAAAAGAGGAGGCGACAATAGCTCTTTCGGGTGGTATAATATATCATGTCTGGAAATTTGATTCAGCAGTGCTTTTTGTAATTAGAGTCTTGTTGGAGGCCTAATTCTGATGATAATATTCCAAGAAGATGGTTATAAGTTTAAGTGCTCTTTAGGTGTAGTTGTTGATGGTAGTATTTACATTTGTTACCAAAAAGAGAATACCCTGAGATGGTATATTGTTAGTTTGTGGTGGTCTCAAATGTTATTAGTATGACTGTTGATTCAAGGTGCTCCTTCCCTGCTGAAGGATCTGGTCCCTCTGAGTATGATAAGCAAAAACTTGAAGAAGGTAAAGGACAGAAGATAAGTGCATAAGGGTTTTTATGTGGAAAAACTCCTTGCTCAAGGGAGGAACAACCATACCTGTCATCACAGAGTTTACCAATTCCGAATCTACTAAAGAGTAAAGTAAAGAAATACAACACACACGCTATTTTGGTACTTTCCCTTAAACAGAGCTTGTACCAGAAGCACAAGCAAAGAGCACCCAAAAACCTTATTCTTGTCATGCCCCGGGAGGATACCCTAAACGTAACTGACACTTGAAGACTATTGCTAGCCCCCAAACGGACCACCTAGTCTCATTACCTTCGTCCAGTCAATTTATTTGCGAAAGAAAATAAGATAATAATAATAGTACTATTCTATCTGTGGCCTCAGTACTATCAATCTCAATCTATCATAGAGGAAATAGAATATCCAGCAAAAGTTTCAATATAAAGAAGGAAGAGGGAAAGAACCCCTGACATCAACATCAACATCTACATCTATGAAACCTCTATACTATTGTCTAAGACGGTACCATGACAGGTCATGGCTATCAAAAATCAAATAAAGGACTATGAATCAAAGAAAATAAACATCCTCCGAATGCAGGGGAGGACTCACCACTATCAGGAGTAGAGTGCTCTGAAACCTCAACTATCGGGCTGCTAAAGTCCTCGGTCTATCGAATTAGCATCATAAAATGATGCAGCGTCAGAGGGGTGTTAGTACGTGGAATGTACTGTATGTAAAACGGGCTAAAGAAAAAGGAAAAAATATGCAATCACTCCTCAATCATTCAGCCTTACCTCAGGGTAAAGGACAAGACTCTATCACTTCAGTATCCATCAAACATCAAACATTCATATCATATTGGAGTTCTATCATCATAAAACCTATCTGGGAGTTTCTATAACCGACAACCACTACCTACGCGCTGGTAATGATAGAACAAAGAGATGTCGTTGCCACGTCCGTCCAGTACCTTGCCGGGGTAAGGGATGAGTCTGTCAGTGGATCAAAAGTATGTTAAGTCCTCTTTTGGGACAACGGAAACATCCGTTTTCATGGTCCAATCCTCTCATATGCTGGCAACGTAGTTAATGAGTATGAGTGGGACTCACTCTCACCCATTTCGGTGCTAATACTCCTCCTAGGACTCAATATGCTCATAAACCTATTAATCCATCAAGAACTCTCATCACTCAACCTCTACGGGGAAGACTATCTTTCCAAATTCAAGGGAAATATATTCATTCAATTTTACCAATGCTAATATCATCTATCACAATCATCAACACACTCACCTCAGGACTCAAACTCAGTTACACATTACATGCAGACAATCAAAGTTCTAAATATCCCCCTAAGTTTATTATTCAAGTCTTTACAGAGAGAATTTATAAAAGTTTAATCATAATCGCATAAATATGTAAATATACAACAAACTTTAAGCATGATGATCATCAATTTAGGATATGAAAATATAGTTTAAAGAATATATTCAAGAACTCAAGATAATATCCAAGAATTTAATGTAAATATTCAAGAACTTTCCACAAATCATAATTCAACACTTCTAGACATTAATTTTTCATTCTAACTCTACATTGGTACATGGAAGGATAATCCCGTGCTTTTGGGTAGCCTTTGCATACCTGGAATGGAAATTCTTCAAAGAAATAAGAAGGTCTCTTGAAAAGCCCTTGAGTTCTCTCCTCTTCCTATCTCAGACTTACATAAAAATACTTAGAAAAATTTATGGGTTTAAAACTCTTTATCTACGAAATACCCTTTAAAAACTAGTTTGGGATATTAAAATATATTGAGAATGAAAAAATTGCCCTCCCCGAAATTAAAAGAAAAAAATAATTTTTGGTACACTCTGCGACGTGCATTAGTGTATTTTGGAAAAAATTTCGAAAAATAGTTCCCGTAAAAAAACAATAAAAAAATCACAAGTGCAAGTCTGCATCCCTGGCGCATCAAGGAGGGGATGCGGATTTGCTACTGTTTTTGCACAAATTGTGCAATTTCATAATTCGACCTGATTGCTCTTAAATTGGGTGGAGACCATTTTTTGACTCAATTTTCTGCGCTGATCGCAAATCTGGTCTCGAATTTTCTATCGGATCTTTGAAAGATGCATTGTTCGCACGATGCATATTAGGGGCGTTTTGATAATTTATGGGGTGTTAAATCATCTCCCCATTGGAACCATTCCTCCTTGAATGATGAGTAAGGGTCGAACTGGAACACGAATAACCCCAGAATTCATCTCTTTCCTCACTCGGGAACACTCAAACTCTCACCATCCATCATCTATCTGTCTCTATCTTATAGTCGGGAATAGAATAAAGCAAGGCATCAATTAAATGAAAAGAAACATTCAAAAATGCTAAGGATAAGAATATTTACCTTCAACATCATCATCACTTGGAATGAATAGGTGCGGGTATTTGGGTTTCATCGCTTCCTCAGCTTCCCACTTAGCTTGCTCAATAAATTGATTCCTCCATAAGACTTTAACAGAGGCTATCTCTTTATTCCTCAGCTTACGAACTTGTCGGTCAGGGATCTAGAGTGGAATTTTCTCGTATGATAAGCTATCCTTCACACCCGTACTCTCCACAGGAATTGCTAAGGCTGGATCTCCCAAACACTTCTTCAGCATAGATACATGAAACACCAGGTGAACCCCATCTAACTCGGAAGGCAAGTCTAGCTCATAAGCAGCCTTCCTAATACTTCTTACAATCTGGTATGGTCCGATATAACGGGGGCTCAGATTCCCCCTCTTGCCAAATCTCATGACACCCTTCATGGGTGACACCTTCAAGTACACCCAATCATCTACCTCAAACTCCAAGTCTCTTCTTCTCACATTCGTATATGACTTTTAGCGACTCTGGACTGTCTTTAACCTCTCCCGGATGACCTTTACCTTCTCCATAGACTGGTGTACCAGATCAGGCCTAATCAACTCATCTTCACCCACCTCGAACCAGCCAATCGGTGATTACATCTCCTCCCATATAATGCTTCATATGGGGCCATCTGAATGCTGACAAGATAGTTATTATTGTACGTAAACTCAACCAATGGTAGATGATCATCCCAATTTCCTTTGAAGTCGATAACACATGCCCTCAACATATCCTCCAAAGTCTGAATAGTGCGCTCTGCTTGCCCACCGGTCTGAGGGTGAAAAGTGGTGCTAAAATTTACCTTCATACCCAATCCCTTCTAGAAAGATCTCCAAAATTGAGGGGTGAATTGAGCTCCTCTGTCCGAGATGATGGACAAGGGAACCCCATGCAACCACACAATCTTTCGAATATAAAGTCGGGCATACTCCTTAGCCGTATAAGTTGTCTTAACCGCCAAAAGGTAGGCTGATTTAGTCATCCCTGAACCCTGAACCCTGAACCCTGAACAAATTAAGCAATGTCTTTCTTTATCCCATTCCACCAATAGACTTCCCTCAAGTCGTGGTACATCTTGGTGGAGCCAAGATGAATGGAATACCTCGTTCTATGAGCCTCGGCCATGATTTTGTCTCAAACACCATCAACATCAGGTACACACAATCTATCTTGATATCTCAATACCTCATCTCCCCCTTTGAAGAAAACCACCACCTTCTGCTTGTGAACCGCTTCTTTCAATTGGAGTAAGAGGGGGTCTTGGTCTTGTTTTTCTTTAACCTCTGACACTAAGGATAAAGTAGAACCATTCTGAACATTGACCCCGCCTTCGTTGTTCTCCTCAAGTTGCACTCCCAATCGAGCCAATCTATGCACTTCCTTAGCTAATTCTCTCTTCCCCTCCTCCCCATGGGCAGTGCTACCTATGGACATCCTGCTAAGAGCATCAGCAACAACGTTAGCCTTACCTTGGTGGTAAAGAATTTTCATATCATAATCCTTGAGCAACTCCAACCACCTCCTTTGCCGCAGGTTGAGCTCTTTCTGACTAAACACATACTGCAAGCTCTTATGGTCAGTGAACATGTCCACATATACTCCATACAAATAGTGACGCCAGATCTTAAGTGCGAATACCACACTTGCAAACTCTAGATCATGGGTCGAATAATTCTTCTCATGGACCTTGAGTTGTCTGGAAGCATACGCTATCACCTTCCCTCTTTGCATAAGCAAACAACCCAATCCCACTATAGATGCATCACAGTATATCACAAAGTCGCTTGTCCTGTCTGGCAAGGTCAACACTGGTGCTATAGTCAAGTCTTCAATTCCTGGAAGTTCTTCTCACATGCCTCAGACCACTGAAACTTGGCCTTCTTCTTGGTCAACTTTGTTAAAGGGGCTGAAAGAGAAGAGAAACCCTCCAGAAATTTGCGGTAATACCCGGCCAAACCCAAGAAACTTCTTATTTCTGTTGGAGAAGCGGGTCTTGGCCAGTTCTTAACCGCCTCAATCTTCTGCGTATCCACCTGAATGCCATCTCCCGAAACAACATGGCCTAAGAAAGCCACTCACTTGAGCCGAAACTCGTACTTTTAGAATTTTGCATACAACTCATGATCCTTGAGTGTTTGCAAAATCACTCTAAGGTGATTAGCATGTTCCTCTTCATTCCTCGAATATACCAGCATGTCATCAATAAACACGATGACGAACATATGAAGATACGACCTGAATACCCTGTTCATCAAATCTATGAAGGCTACAGGTGCATTTGTCAACCCGAAGGACATGACCAAGAACTCAAAATGGCCATACCGTGTCCTAGAGGCGGTCTTAGGGATATCACTTTCCCTCACCTTTAACTGATGGTAACCTCATATGAGGTTTATCTTGGAGAAACAAGTAGTACCCTGAAGTTGGTCAAAGAGATCATCTATTCTAGGAAAAGGATACTTATTCTTTATGGTAAACTTATTCAACTGCCATAGTCTGTGCACATCCTTAAATACCCATCTTTCTTATGTATGAATAGGACAGGAGCACCCCAAGATGAGACACTAGGCCTTATGAAACCTTTCTCTAACTAGTCTCTCAATTGCTCTTTCAATTCTTTCAACTCTGCGAGGGCCATTCTATAGGGTGAAATTGAGATAGGTTTAGTCTCGGAAAGAACATCAATCCCAAAGTCAATCTCCATGTCAGGAGGGACTCTAGGAAGATCATTAGGAAAGATCGCAGGAAACTCATTCACTATCGGGACTGACTTAAGAGCAGGAGACTTAACATCATCAGACTTCACTCGCACGAGGTGGTAAATACAAGCCTTGGACATCAACTTTCTAGCTCTAAGATGGATATGAATTTACCCTTAGGGGCCACGGAACTCCATTTCCACTCTAAGATAGGATCATTTGGAAATTGGAACTTAACAATCTGGATTCTATAGTTAACAAAATCATAACAAGCATGAAGCCAGTCCATGTCCATGAATATATCAAAATCAATCATCTCCAACTCTATCAAATCAGCTAAAGTGTCTCTATGATAAATAGACACCACACAATCCTTGTAAACCCTCTTAGCTAGGATAGACTCACCAGTAGGAGTAGAAACAAAAAAGGGTTCATGCAAACACTCCGAAAGAACCCCAAACTTACTAGCCACAATAACAATCATAAGTAAAGACACAAAGCATACCCATGACAATATCTGGTGCATACTCCTGCTCCTGTCGGTTACTCATAGCGTAAAGACAGTTCGTCCCCCCTCCTATACCCGTATAGTAGTACCCCTCTGCTGGTTACCCGCTAGAGGTGCTGTCGAAGATTAAGCTCTGCTGCTTCTATCATCTCGCCTCCTCTTTGGACACTCAAAACTGAAATGACCACCCCGAACACATGCATAACACATATCTTTTCCAACATGGGACTCACCCAGATGAAGCTTACTACACTTGCTGCAAGGTGGCTTTCCTCTTATACCTTGAGTCACACTAGCCTGGGATTGGGCGCCTGGGGTCCTGAAATTCTGATAACTCTGAGTTTTCGGATCATACCTGGTTGGTTGCACGGGCGCACTTGTTGTTGATGGTGCAGGATGTGATGATCTCTTCTGATAATAAGATTTGTCACCTCTATGCTGTCTATGCGGGCTAGGCTCATATACTGCTGACTTCGCCTTTCTGGTCAAATGCTCTTCTCTATCCCTCTTCTTGTCTTCCTCTATCTGCTGGGCATATACCATAAGTCTGGAGATGTCCATACCAGGAATCAGCATGGCAGCCTTACACTCTTTTGCACATGTCTAGCCAGGCCAGACACGAACCTTCTCATCCTCGTCCTTATGTCCTTCACTATCTCTGGAGCATACCTCGACAGTTTGATAAACTTAAGGCCATATTCCTACATAGTCATCCCTCTCTATTTCAGATTCACAAACTCATCCGCCTTCGCCTCCCTCAACTCTTGAGGAAAGAAATGATCAAGGAAAGCAGCTTCAAACTCCTCCGATGTTGCAGGCTCTGCATCCTCCCCTCTACTCCCTTCCTACTAAGTGTACCACACATTAGCCACATCCTTCATCTGGTATGATGCAAGCTTAACTCCCTCAATCTCGGTCACATACATGGCCCTCAAAACTTTATACATCCGTCAATGAAGTTCTGTGGGTCCTCCTCCACCTCTGACCCCGTATACATAGGCGGGTTCATCCTCAAGAAGTCCCTGAGCCGAGTTACTGCTGAGGCCTCCTATGAGCTAGAGCTAGGAGCCTGAGAACCATGGCTATTTCCCTGGGAGGCCACCAACTGAGTCAGCATGGCGATGGAGCCTCTGAATTCTGCCTCAGTAGTGGGAGATGGCTGGGGCTGAGCAGGGGGCGCCTGAGGGACCTCAGTAGCCCTAGCGGGGCATCCACATCTCCTAGCCTCAGTTTGAATCAGAGCCTCCGGTTGGGTGTTCTTAGCAACGGGAGCTAGGGCATCTCTCTGAGCGGCAGTTTTTTTGGGCGGCATATCCTGTAAGCATAAAACGCACGAGTTAAAAGCAGGATTTCACAAGTTACATTTATAGCACGACATCAGATCATAGAAGAAGGGTAATACTTCCTAATGTCCTATAGCCTCCTAGTTATGAAGTCTGGTGCACAACACACCCATAAACAAGACTCTACTAGACACAACTTCATAGACTCCCTAGGACACTCGAACTCTGGGATCTAACACCAAGTTTGTCACACCCTGCGAGGGTACCCTAGACGTGACTGGCACTCAGAGACTATTGCTAGCCCCTAAGCGGACCACCTAGTCTCATTGCCTTCGTCCAATCAATTCATTCGCAGAAGAAAATAAGATAATAATAATAGTACTATTCTATCTGTGGGCTTAATACTGTTAATCTCAATCTATCGTAGAGGAAATAGAATATCCAACAAAAGTTTCAATATAAAGAAGGAAGAGGGAAAGAACCCCCGACATCAATATCAACATCTACATCTATGAAGCTACTATACTATTGCCTAAGACGGTACCATGACAGGTCATGGCTACCAAAAATCAAATAAAAGACTATCAATCAAAGAAAATAAACATCCTCCCAATGTAGGGGAGTACTCACCACTGTCTGGAGTAGAGTTCTCTGAAACCTCAACGATAGAGCTGCTGAAGTCCTCGATCTATTGAATTTGCATCATAAAATGACACAACGGTAGAGGGGTGTTAATAAGTGAAATGTACTGTATGTAAAACGGGATAAAGAAAAGGAAACAATATGCAATCACTCGTCAATCACTCAGCCTCCCCTTAGAGTAAAGGAAAAGACTATCACCTCACTATCCATCAACTATCAAACATTCACATTACATCGGAGTTCTATCATCATTAAACCTATCTGATAGTTTCTATAGCTGACAACCACTACCTATGAGCCGGTAGTGATACAATGAAGAGGTGTCATTGCCACACCCCTCCAGTACCTTACCGGGGTAAGATATGAGTCTGTTAGTGGATCCAAAAGTCTGTCAAGTCCTCTTTTAGGACAAAAGAAACATCCGCTTTCACGGTCCAATCCTCTCCTACGTTGGCGAGGTAGTTAATGAGTATGAGTGAGACTCAATCTCAACCATTTCGGTTCTAATACTCTTTCCTGGACTCAATATATTCATAAGCCTATCAATCTATCAAGAACTCTTATCACCCAATCCATACAGGCAAGACTATCTTTCCAAATTTAAGGGAAATATATTCATTCAACTCTATCAATACTAATATTAGCTATCACAGTCATCAACACACTCACCTCAGGACTCAAACTCAGTCACACATTACATTCAGACAATCAAGGCTCTATACATCCCCCTAAGTTTATTATTTAAGTCTCTACATAGAGAATTTATAAGAGTTTTATCACAATCACATAAATATGTAAGTATACAACAAACTTTAAGCATGATGATCATCAATTTAGGATATGAAAATATAGTTTAAAGAATATATTCAATAACTCAAGATAATATCCAAGAATTTAATGAAAATATTCAAGAACTTTCAAGAAATCATAATTCAAGACTTCTAGACATTTATTTTTCATTCTAACTCTACATTGGCACATGGAAGGACAATCCCATGCTTTTGGGTAGCCTTTACATACCTGGAAATGGAGATTCCTCAAAGATATTAGAAGGTCTCTTCAAAAATCCTTGAGTTCTCTCCTCTTCTTCTCTCAGACGTACGTAAAAATACTTAGAAAAATTTATGGGTTTAAAACACTTTATGTACGAAATATCCTTTAAAATCTTGTTTAGGATATTTAAATATGTTAGGAAGGACAAAAATTTCCCTTCCTAAAATTAAATGAAAAAAACAATTTTTGGTACACAGGTGTGCATCGCGAAGGGGGCGCGCACCAGTGTATTTTGGGAAGTTTTTTGGAAAATAATTCCCGTCGAAAAAATAACAAAAATCACAAGTGCAAGTACGCGACCCTGGCGCATTGCGGAGGGGACGCAGATTTGCTATTATTTTGCACAAATTGTGAAATTTCATAATTTGACCCGGTTGTTCTTAAATCGGATCGAGATCATTTTCTAATTCGATTTGTCGCACTGATCGTAGTTTCGGTCTCGAATTTCCCATCGGAGCTTTGGAAGATGTATTGTGCATATGATGCTTATTAGGGGCATTGTGACAATTTTACGGGGTGTTACAATCCTAGTCTAAGCCGACAACCCTTATGCTGATAGACTAGAACCACAACCAAGCCTTAAGACTACTACTCCATCTACAAGGCGTACACAGCTACAAAGAACTAACAAGCAACACTGATCACGTACCTTTATATCTTAGGTATGATCTTACACTTTAGAACACGATACAACACTATCAAACTATAGAACTATGAAGTTTTCTATCAGGTCCCTAATCTATCAATGTTGTATCTTCATGCACAAGATGCCAAGGAAGAGCTTTTCAATTTGAGAATATTCAGTCTTTGTAAAGGATTGAAAAACTTATGTTTCTACCTTGGACAACTTTCTTTTATACTGTTATGGGTACACATTATGGACCACTGGTCTATTCATACATATCTGATAGACATCTCACCAACAACAACAGTTTTACAGGCTGTTTTACGCAACTCACTTCGGCACGATTAGCCTGACAGCCTACCTGGTCCTTGACCTAGTTTGTTAATCATCAAAACCTTAGAACCTGTACTTAACAATTTCTCCTTTTTTTGATAATGACAAACTAAGCCCCATTGTTGATCAGTCTGTTCCCTTGAACCCAGAACCCATATATTCCCACTGAATATAATATTCATCCTGAATATGATCATACTTTTCCCCTTTTTGACATCATTAAAAGGAAAATAGTAAAACTAAGACAAGATCATAGTAAGAAAATACTAGGTACTCGAGGCAGCAAAATATATCCAATAGAATAGAAATTGAGGAGCAGGGAAAGGATATGGAGTACACAAACAGAACCCATCATCACTGGTAGTGAGTCAGGCCCCCGAGTGATTTTCTTTCCAGTCCCGATCCTCAAATCCTATGAAATTGTTACTTTTCTACTTGCGAAGTGCAAAATGGCATTTACTTGACCGTGAATAAACCTGTTTAGGTTTTTGTAGCCATGAACATAGGAGAAAATCACAATCATTTGGATTCTTTATGCTTTTGTCTGGTCAACCCCAGCTTCATCCTATTTCTTTCAAACTGGTCCTTGTATAGTGGCTTAGTGAAATATCAGCAATTTGATCTTCAGTGCTGTAAAACTTCATGCAAATGTTCCCTTTCTCCACCTGGTCCTTGAGAAAATGATGTCTAACATCAATATGCTTTGTCCTTTTATGGTGAATTGGATTTTTGGCCATATTCAAGGCACTTGTGTTGTTACACATAAGAGGAATAGTATCTGTTAGGACTCCAAAATCTTCAAGTTGCTGTTTGATCCACAGTAGTCATGAACAACAAGCAGTAGCAGCTACATACTCAGCTTCTGTAGTAAATAAAGCAACTGAATTTTGCTTCTTGGTTTCCCATGAGATTAATGAGGATCTACAGAAATGTGCCACTCTAAAGGTGCTCTTTCTATCAACCAGGTACCTTACAAAGTCAGTATCTGCATATCCAACTAAATAAAAACAATCACCAACAGGATAGTACAGAGATAGACTCTCAGATCCTTTAAGGTATCTGAGTATTCTTTTGGAAGCCTTCAGGTGTGATTCCTTATGACATGATTGGAATCTAGCACACATTCCAACACTGAAGACTATGTCCGGTCTGCTTGCAGTCAAGTACAACAATGGTCCAATGATTCCTCTATACATAGTTGCGTTTACCATGTTCCCACCTTCATCAATATCAGTTTGGCACTTGTTCCCATAGGAGTGTCTATTGGCTTGGCATCCATCAGCTGATACTTCCTAAGCAGGTCCTTGATGTACTTCTCTTGACTGATGAAAGTATCGCCAGGAGTCTGCCTGATTTGCAATCCTAGAAAGAAACTAAGCTCACCCATCATATTCATCTCAAATTCACTTCTCATCAGGTCCCCAAACTCTCTATAGAGAGAATTTATAATGGCCCCAAAAATGATATCATCTACATATACTTGTACAATCAGCAAGTTCTTTCCCCTGGTCTTCAAAAATAGAGTATTGTCAATCTTTCCTCTCTTGTATCTATGACTTATCAAGAATCTTAATAGTCTCTCATACCAGGTCCTTGGAGCCCGTTTCAGCCCGTACAAAGCCTTGTCTAGTTTCATGACATAATCTGGATATTCAACACCTTTCAGAGATTAGTGGTGGTTTCACATACACTTTCTCCTTAAGATACCCATTTACAAAGGCACTCTTGACATCCATTTCAACTTGAAATCCATATAGGTGGCAAAAGCAATTAAAATTCTGATTGCTTCCATTCTGGCTACCGGAGCAAATGTCTCATCATAATATATTCCTTCTTCTTGATTGAATCCTTGAACCACCATTTGGATTTGTTCCTAGTGATGATGCCATTTTAATCCAGCTTATTTTTGAACACCCATCTGACCCCTATTACAGTTCTATCTGAAGGCCTAGGTACCAGATGTCATACCTTGCTTCCTCAAACTGAAATAGTTCTTCCTACATAGAGTTTACCAGTTTGCATCCTTGAGTGCTTCTTTGACATTCTTGGGTTCTACAGAAGCCATAAAGGCATCACATGACATAGATTTCTAGTCTTGGGTCTGGTCTAAATTCAAGAATCCAAAGGGGAGACTAGATTATCTAAGGGATGAGATGACTGATGTTTTCATCTGGAGGTTCTGGTTGTAGACTGATCGAGGCTTCTTGTGATAACCGAGTATCCTCTTCTTGTTGAGCATCATCATGGTCTTCATCATGATTAGTACCATCAGCCTCAGAGTCCCTTGCAAGAGTACTTATTCCTTCCAGGGATTCATTATTCTTATCACCATTAATTGTCCTATCCTCAGCTTGTTCTCCACCATCAGTTGGAGGATCATTTGTTAGGATGTCACTTTGAAGTTGGAGTGGCTCATCCATGTCGGAGTTTTCTCTATCACTGATATTCTTCATTTCTCCTGACTCATCAGAGCTTACACGTACAATCTCCTCAACGCAGAGGGTTCTTTTGTTGAGTACTCTATAAGACTCGCTGCTAGTAAAGTATCCAACAAGCACGCCTTCATTACTTTTGGAGTCAAATTTTCCAACTTCTTCCTTGCTAATTTTCAGTACAAAGCATTTGCAGCCAAAATTTCTCAGATGACTGATGTTGGGTTTTCTCCCAAACAAGAGTTCATAGGGAGTCTTGCTTTCGAGGTGTCTTATCAGGCATCTATTTGTGATATAGAAAGCAGTATTGACAGCTTCACCCTAGAAATTCTTTGACAATCCAGAGCCAATCAACAGGTTCTTCTAATTTCCACCAAGGTTTTGTTTTTCCTCTCCATAACTCCATTTTGTTGAGGACTTCTAGGGAATTAAAAGTTATAGTGAATTCCATTTTCATTACAAAACCCATCCAAAGTTGAATTTCAAACCAGTACCGTGGTCAGATTTGATCCCAGCGACGTTGCTGCTAAACTATTTCTGGATTTGCTTCATCAGGTTGATCAACAGGTCTGCAGCCTTATCTTTAGATCTTAGGAACTTTATCCACGTATATTTTGAGTAATCATCAACCACTACCAGAATTTACTTCTTTCCAGCTCTGCTTTGAACCTTTACAGGACCACAAAGATTAGTATGGATAATTTCAATGGGTCTAAAAGTACTTACTTCATGCTTGGACTTAAAGGATCCCTTTGTCTGCTTTCCTTGAGCACAAGCTACTCACACTTTGGAATTTTGGAAGTTTAGCTTAGGCAAGCCATGAACCGGATCCTTGGATACCAATTTGTTCAGTAGAGAAGGACTTACATGACCAAGTCTCCTGTGCCATAAGTCACATAAATCATCTTGAGCCTTTAGACAAGTTAGATTATCCTCTTGGGTTATTCTTAGATCTGCCACATATATGTTTCTGCATCTCATTGCAGTCGGTACCACTTCATTTGTAGCTAGGTTTGTGACTGTGCATTTGTCTGATAGAAACCTGACTTCATTTCCTTTGTCAAAGATTTGAGATACACTAAGAAGACTGTACTTTAACCCCTCAACATAGTACATATCCTCAAAGTCCTTCTCAAAACATTTGTCTATCTTTCCAATGCCTATGATATAGCCGTTTTGACCACTACCAAAAGACACACTGCCTCCTTCAAACTCATTCAATATGAGGAAGTTTTCGGTCCTTCCAGTCATGTATTTCGAGCATCTACTATCCATGTACCAACACTGGCTACTTCATCCTGACCTTTCCTACAAGTGATCAAAAGTTAGTTTTGGGAACCTATTTTAATCTGAACTCCCAATAGGCAGATAGTGGCCTAATTACAAATTTCCTAGTTCAGAGGGTCAAAGGTCTAATCTTCAGTCTAGGCTTTGGACCTGGTCCCTTCTTCGTAGTTTTCTGTTCTGACATTACAAACTTCTGTTTGTGCAAAGTTCTCTTCAGAACTTCATTGTTATCTTTAAGATGGCCATTCCTCCCACAATGTAAACACAGAAGATTATCAACAACTGACATATTTGTTGTGGGGATTATAAGGGGGATCAATTTGATTGAGCTACCCTAATATTTTCTTTTCAGAACTCCAGCTACAGGACATATCTCCCAGAAGTTTGGAAGATGCAGTCCACTTCATAGATTTTTTTCAAGTCTTCTTTAACTTTCATCAGGTCCTTTTCTATCAAGGTGTTTCTTTCTAAGGCTAGGTTCAACTTTAGTTCAACCTCCATTAGTTTCTCCTCTAGGGTAAGATCATTTTCACTATCTTTCTCTTTAGCTTAGCATATGACTGAACTTTAGGTTCCATCAGCTTCAATAATTCATATTTTTCAGTCTCAACAGCAACTACTTTAGTCTCAAGCTGAGACACTTGGTTAGTTAACACAGTTTTTTCATCCTATGAACATCTACACTGTTGTTTAGTAGATCCTTCTCAGTAATCAGTTCATAGACAGAATCAATGAGAACACATGCTAGTTTCTTTAACTTTCTAGTAGAATAAAGATCTAGATTCTCTTTAAGGTCTAGTAGTGTTACCTCTTCATCATCATCTTTTGCATCATCTGGCTGGGCTATAAAAGCAAATAGGTCATCATAAATCTTATCATTATCCTCGACTGCAAGCATGGATGAATCTTCGGGCTGTTTTTCTTCAGATCCACTGGAAGAATTTCCCCAGTCCCCCAATGCCTTTATCATAATCTTGTCAGCAGAAGCCTTCTATTTATACCTATTTGCAACTTGATCCTTCCTTTTATCCCTACCAGTTCTTTTTCCATCCCTCACATCACCTCTACCATGAGGACATTTTTTGATAACATGTCCTGGTTTGCCACAACTATGACACAAGTCAGTGTTTCCACGCACTCTATCAGCATTCCCTTTCTGTGCCAACTCATGACTTTTTTTGACAATTTTTTTAAATCATTTGGTGAGATAAGCCACATTAGCACCATTAATTTCCTCATCACTTTAGGCTATCTTCAAGGCCATGGATATGTCTTTCTTCCCTTCTCTTGGCAGTATCATGTTTTTTGTTCAACTCACGAGTACAAAGTATGCCAATAAGCACATCTATCTTTAGAGTTTTTAGGTCCTTTGACTCAGTTATAGCATCAACTTTGCTTTCCCATGACTTAGGAAGCACTCTCAAGATTTTTCTAACTTGCTTACTTTGACTGATGGGTTCCCCTAAGCACTTAAGCTTATTGGTTATAGTTGAGAACTAGGTCTCCATGTTTGTATGGTTTTGCTTTCATGCATGATAAAGTCCTCATACTGAGAAGTCAGGATGTCAAATTTTGACTCTATCACTTGCTTTGTTCCTTCATGAGCGTTTTTCAGACAATCCCAGATTTCTTTGGCAGATTCACAGGCAGAAATCCGATTGTTTTCTTCAACTCCTATTCCACAGACAATCGATTTCTTTGCCTTATAGTTCTTTTCAATCTTCTTCTTGTCTAACTCAGTGTACTATTGCCTAGTTTTGGGAACAAACTTAGTTGTTTCTCCTTCTTTGACTTCAGGCATTGTAATGTATGGTCCATCTAAGACAATGTCCCATAGTTCACTGTTTTCAGCCATCAAAAAGTCGTGCATACGACCTTTTCACTATCTGTAATACTTGCCATTGAATCTTGGTGGTCATGTGGATGATTGTCCTTCCTTCGAGTTGAGTGGAGCAACCATTTTCACAGTAAATCTCAAGGTGTGAACCTGATAGAGATCCCTGCTCTAATACCAATTATTGATTCAAGGTGCTCCTAGCCTGCTGAAGGATCTGGTCCCTCTGAGTATGATAAGCAAAAACTTGAAGAAGGTAAAAGACTAAAGATAAGTGCACAAGAATTTTCACGTGGAAAAATTCCTTGATCAGGGGAGGAACCACCACGACCTATCACCACAGGGTTTACCAACTCCGAATCTGCTAAAGAGCAAAGTAAAAAAATACAACACACATGTTATTTCTCTACTTTTCCTTACAACAGAGCTTGTACCAGAAGCACAAGCAAAGAGCACCCAAAAACCTTATTCTAGTCTAAGCCCACAACCCTTATACTGATAGACTAGGACCACAACCAAGACTTAGGACTACTACTCTGTCTACAAGGCGTACAAAGCTCAAAAAGAACTAACAAGCAACACTAATCACTTACCTTTATATCTTAGGTGTGATCTTACACTTTAGTACACACTACAACACAATTAAACTGTAGAACTATAGAAGTTTTCTATCAGGTCCCTAGTCTGTCACTGTTGTATCTTCATGCACAAGATGCCAAGGAAGAGCTTTTCAATTTGAGAATAATTCAATCTTTGTAAAGGATTGAAAAACTTATGTTTCTACCTTGGACAACTTTCTTTTATACTGTTGTGGGTATACTTTGTGGACCACTGGTCTATTCATACACGTCTGATAGACATCTCACCAACCACAGCAGCTTTACAAGCTGTTCTCCACAACTCTTTTCAGCACGATAGCCTGATAGTCTATCTGGTCCTAGACTTAGTTTGTTAATCATCAAGACCTTAGAACCTGTACTTGACAATGACTTCTTTTCTAATTTGGGCAGTTGTTGATGGAACATTGTTATGCTTTTATCTTTATAATTGTGACATCTTTTCTTTCCTTTAAATTTTTGTGACACCGTTTGCTCCATGTTATAGTGTTATTACAAGAGGTTTCCTCTAAAGCGAGCAAGCTGAATTCATTGATCATGTAGTAACAGAAACTCCTCCTTCTGAGACCATGAGGCCATGTTGGATACTACATTTTATGAGTTGTGGATAGGAGCCCTACTTATGAGATCATAGTCTCTTTCTCGTGATGAGTCGGTTGGGCATTTTGCTGCTGTTTCAATGAAAAAAGTTAAAGATAGAAGACTGCAACTTTGGGCCATGGTTTTCCTATGTTTCTTCAATCTTTGGATGAAGGGTCATCATGAGTCTGTAAAAACATATAATTTTCGAACTCTGTAACTGCAGATTTTAATGTCTCGTCAAGTGTTGTTTGTTTGATGTCATGTGAAAGAGTTGTGTAATACAATGTTTTTAGTATCGTATTGAATGATCTAAATATTCAAGTTTGTGTCTGATTTCTGTTTATTTCAGATGAAAGCAAAATCTGGTTGAGTTCAAGGGAAGAAAAGTCATGTCTTCATTCATTGGATAACAAACATTTTATGAGTACATCACAAACTACGAAACATAAATGTATTCCCAGCAACTCAGTAGACTTGAATCCTGCAACTGTCAAAAATGAAGAATTCAAGTTAGGAGCTTTGAAGATAAAGTCGACAGAAAATACATCGATATATCAATTTGATTACCTGGAAGTTGCATACTATTATCTTTTCCTGTGCCGTTTCATTCTATTAGTAATTCTGCGTTCCAATTGTACAACCATCCTCGTAAACCATGGTGATTTTCTAATTTGATCATTTCTTAGATTCTGGTGAATTGTATCAAATCTATTTTCATTTTTAAAGCAAACAGTATTGAGTTGCCGACATTATGTATATTATGGAAAGTCCAATAACAAGTCCACAACCATAACCCATGAGAACCTTCTGCCAATTGATCATTGGTGAATCATCATCATTATCATCTTCTTCTTCTTGATCTAGCTCAGTTGGAGTTGTTGCTTGTGGTACCATATCATCACTGCCACAATGTTTTGAGAGTGGAAATCCACGTAGTCCATCATTCCCTTGGTATGAACTATTCTCAAAAGTATCAAATTATTTTCCTCTAGGGATGCATCCAACAAGATGATTGTGGGAGAGATTTAAGACTTCAAGAAATGTGAGGGATGCAAGATGATGTGGAATTTCTCCACTGATTTTGTTAGATGAGAGATCCAATGATTCCAGTACAAACAAATTTTGCAACGATGCTGGTATATGACCTTCCAAGACATTATGAGATAAGTTCAACGTACGAAGTCCAATGAGATCTCCAATAATGATTGGAATATGACCTTCAAATCTGTTCTTTGAGTGATCGATAATCATGTTAGAAGCCAAAATTTGAACAGAATCATGATCCTGTTCCTTTGTTGTAATCGTTGTCACATACTAATAATAAAGCACTTAGAGCGATTGTAGTGAAATTGTTATTGGTTATAAAGCACGTCACATATCAAATTGTTTTCCACTGAAATTGTTATGGTTAAGTCTAACAATTGTAGTGAAGGAAGAACGAATATCCAGGAAGGTATAGTCCCATTCAAGTGGTTTGATGACAAGTAGAGCAATTGTAGGTTTTGCAGTCCACTTACGTTGGATGGAATTGGACCAGTTAGGAAATTGGAAGAAAAATCTAACATTTCAAGTTGCGTCCAGCTTCTGTTGAAGGTTAAGCACTCAAGTTGGCCATCGAAGTTGTTTTCTGGAAGTGATAACAGCCTGAGCTTTCCAAATCTCAAGAACTGAGAAATTGGTCCTTCAAGATGGTTATTATCAAGGTACAATCTCTGTATGTTGGTGAGATTTCATAGAGGTTTTGGAATGGGCCCTGACAGAGTAGAATCACTTATGTCCAAGTAAAGCAGTGAAGTTCGATGGCTAAATGATTCCGATATCCTACCAGTAAAATTCACAAAACTGAGAGATAACTTGGTGAGTGATGCACTGCTATTCCATTTGTTCGTGGGAAACCGAACTGTCAGCTGGGAATTGAGTGACAAATCAAGGGATCCTAAATTGGAAAGGTGGAAAACTCTTTAGGGCAGTACCCCACCTAACTCTGCGCTTGGAAGTCGTAGAGTCGTCAAGTAAGAAGAGAAATTTAGAGGAATGGTGGAAGAGACGTTCACAGAGCCAAGGTCGAGCATTCTTAATTGGGTCAAGTTCTTAAGCAGCAGTTCAAAATTCTGAGGCTCAAGTCTAAGACCATATGGATAAGAAGTTGAGATATGAAGAATGTGTAATTTAGAAAGATGAGAGATTTCAGAAGGGATTAGGCCTGTAAAACTTGAATACAGCAAATCAAGATGCGTCAAGCTAGAGAACTCATCAAATTTAGGAGAAATGAGCGATCCAGAGAAATTATTATAAGACAAATCAAGCCTTTTGACATTTGAGGAGCTGAAAGAGGCTACTGTTGGAATGAAACTTGCCTTTAAGTTTGTTGCAACTGAGATCAAGCTCAATTACTTGTCGTGTTTCAGTCAATTTTAAACTTGTCATCACATATGCTCATTCAGCGTGTTACACAAGTGAATACCAGAAACTATCATTAATTCAATTTTTCAATTCACACGAAAGCAACGACACAAAGTCCCACCATTTGTATATAATGCACCAATTCTGATATATGTCATTGAACGTGTGTCCTATACAGTAGATGACATGAATCATAGTAAATATATGATTATTTAACATTAATTCAATCTATACAAAGTTTTATATAATGGAAGATAAATAGAAAGAAGTATTCAAATAATTTCTTATAAATTCCACAAAGCAGAGTTGTAACTATCACTAAACACTGCAATTATCTAATATTTTTGTTTTATGAAACACTCACATGATAATCTATAATTTTTCATTTTTTTTTTTAGATGGCATTATAGAGAAAACTCTCTAATTCCTTTATTGGCACTACTAATGCAATATGGTGGAATAAAATATAAGGAACTAAAGATTATTTGACAATTTAATAATAAATAATTAATAAGTAATTATATCTGATAACAATTAGCCTTTTATTTTATGGAGAAAAATGATGATGCCATGAAAAACTAAAAGATTAAATTAAAATTTGAAGGTGAAAGTTATGTTTAAATAATTGACCCATTTATTCCAAAGCGAATTGAATTGAAATGTGAAAAGGCTATAATTGCACCATCATCCTGTTATCTAATTTAATGCACTGCTTAAACATACATTTAAAAGATTATAGTTTTATTTTTATCATGGTTGTTAAAATTTTACTATTTACAATTTACTTAATAAAATATTTAATTTAGTGTACCAATAAAATGATAATTCAATTTTATATTTTCCATCTTTCCAATATAATAATATATGATGCATTTTATCAGATACCTGATTATATACGAAGAAGTCACATAACAGGCCTTTGTTCTACTTTTCTTAAAAACACTATCCCTACTCACGTATGACTTTCCCTTTCTTTTTTACATAACAAAAAAGGAAGAAGAAAATTTCTAATTTACTTTCTCTTCTCCTCAAGATACACGTGTAGGTATTTGACCATGTGTTTTGTTTGCAAATTCAACTTTCAACCAAAACACGAAAGTCTGTTTCATGAAAAATCATATTAAATATCATTGGCCGTAATGTTTTTCTCTCTTTTGTTTATTTATTTATTTTTGAATATTCATCTTCATAATTTATATATAATTATCTATTCAATTGTCACTTTTAATATTCATAATTCTCATGCTTTTAATATTCATACTTTCAAATATTTAATATAAAATTTTAAAATGTCTTTTGATATTCCTCTACTTTTATCTATATAAATCATATTTTTTAATTTCATGAGAAGAATCTCTACCCAAAGTTATCCATTTTCATTGTACAATTAAAGCAGTGAAGCCCTTGGATCATATTGTACTATTTGTTTCATATTTTAGTTTGACTCGATGAGAAGGCTTTTAAATTTTGATTGGTTATGTAAGAAGGTGTCGTCAAGAACTTGAAAATTGTGAGGATAAATCATATCGATGTATTCATATCATTAGAGGTTAGATTATCTTAATTATTTTTGCATATGTATATGTATGTATATTTCTTGCTTGATAGAGTTTTGGATTTTATTAATGAATAAAATATAAATTGGTAAAATCGATATTGTTAGTTTTAGCATTTTCTATATAATAACTCAATTTTATAATAATTGTACGAGATAAATGTGCGAGAAACTAGTTTGAGATAAAAGCAGGAAAAGAAGCACTCAAACTATTATGATCACAATAGAACCCATCTAGAGTACCTGAAAGCTTGTTTGACATGTTAAAAATGCTTGCCAGTAAACTCATTTGCATCTAATTAATGACAGGAACACTAGTTTCTGAAGATTACCTAGGTCCATTGGTATCTCTCCTGTCAAGAGGGGGAAATATATGACTACCAATTCTAGTTTTATACTAAGGAAATATCGGTGTTATAGTAATTGTAGAGTAGATTTATAACAGACAAGCGTCAAAACTAACGATCAAACATAGAGCACATTTGAGAAAAAGAACACTTTGTTACACAATAGTACATTCCTGTTTCTTGTAAATGCTAGGTTCTGCACTTAGAAATGCTTGCTGGAATCTCTCCTGATCGATACCAATTTGGCGGAAGAGAAGAATGGAAGAAATTTCAGATTTCTCGCAAGTAAGTATCACAATACCTTCCCCAGGTATAAGGTTGTAAGTGCCGTTAAGTTGGTTATCTCTCTTGGTACAGTTCTAATGAACTCATTTCTAGATAACGACAAGATTTGGAGCTTTCTGCATTTTCCTATGTTTGGTGTAGGTAAGCTCTTCCAAGTTCCAAAAATTGTCACATAAAATTGCTCCGTAAGATTATTGTAGGTGAGACCAATTTTTTTCATTGTTGTAATGTTAAAGATGGATGGTGGTATAGAGCCAGTAAGCTGGTTATATTCCAAATTTAACAGTGTCATTTGACCAAGATCTCGAGGGATCTCTCCTTGGAGAAAATTTTTGGACATATCCAGCACTTGCAGCTGTATTATATTGGAGAATTGGCAAGAGACTTAGAAATGTTGGAACGGCACCAGTAAAATTATTTCCTCGGACAGAGATCAGTTTCAACCTCTGCAAATGAGCCAACTCTTTTGGAAAGTGGTGTTGTCAATTATGATGGAAACGAGAAATGGTACCATAAAGTTGCATGTTAGAAATGTCTAAAGCTGCGACTCTATGGTCTCGATCAGGACCAATCCAGCTGCAAACTGGTCTGGAAGAAGACCAGTTGGTTGTTAAGATATTGTTAGTATCAAAAGACGAAATGTGAGATTTAAAGGCAACAAGAGCAGCTTCATAAGTACTAATATTGTTCACAGTAGAAAGTGAAGTGTGGAGTAGAATGAAAACCGCAACAACAAAGACAAGATTACAACCTCTTCCCATAACTATAACAAAGCGGATTTCCCTTTTTCGTAACTATAAAAGAGTTTAATTTTGGTATATACCATTATTGGACCATCAACTAATATTGATATGCTATTGTAGATTATCAAGTACAATTTCTTAATAATATTTATTTATTTATATTTTAAAAAATTAAATATAAATTATTATTTTTTCTCTTTCTTCTCTACTTTACTCGGTTTC
>JAABOM020000012.1:11510328-11520533 GCA_011800125.2 Solanum clarkiae
AATTAATAAATTAAAATTTTTAAAAATATATATGTATAAAAAAATTGTCATATAAATCAAGATAAAAGAAATAATATAGTATATATATAAAATGTATGGATATATATATATATTGATGTAATATGGTAGCATTATTATATTGTTAGTGGGGAAAAGCTGGGCTGTTGTCAAGAATTTAATAAAAAGGGAAGAATGGGATTAAAATATTTGTTCAAACTTCAATGGCACAGTCTAGACACATATATTGTTTGGAACTTGGTGGTAATTCCATAAGCAATAACAACTTCAGTTATATTAGGCATCCTAGATCTGATCAAACCAACTTGTTGTGTCAAAGATTCAAAGGGAGAAAAAGAATCAAACAGTCCAGCTCTTCCTTTGAAAAAATGCTTGCATTTGCTGCAACTGGAAATTCCAACTCGAAGGACAGATTAACTTGAACACTCATTTTGTGATCTCTTAGTTGCCAGGTACGCCTTGCAATTCGCCATGCTTCATGATGCTTGAATCAAGTTAGTGTATCAATGCATTAATTCATGATAATCTTTTGTTGAATTCTAATTAACATTTTCATATATATATATGGTTTTTGTCTCACTGCAAATTAAAATTTGTTGCTTTAATTTCATTACTTATTGATTCCAGCTTTTATGCAAGGTGAAGCTTGTCCTCTCTTCCACTTTTTTCTCATAATATCTATAGCATTTTGACACTGGCATTTGTGACAACGAGTATGGCAAAGTTCAGTGCTAAAAATTTAATTTGGAATGGAACCATATATGTGTGTGTATATGTAGCATAATATACCATAGTGAAATGCTTTATCAATAAAAATTTTGGACATAATACCAATTAAAAGTGTCGTGAACTTATGGTCCATTAATTTGACTTATAAGGCAACCTGATACTCCTCCAGACCCCACCCTCTTTCTCTTCCCCGTAATTAAAACGACCATTCGAATGATATTGTAAGTAATTATTTTTATTTTAGCTTTTTAAATACGTACTATAATTATAATTAGTTTTAGCAGGTTATATAATTTAGTTGTTGTTTTCTTATGTCAGTAAATTGGGAATACTATACTATGTTTTTTAAAATTCTAACCCAACTTATTCAATTTGCATTTGTGGAATTTAGAGCTTCCTATTAGTTGAAAATATTTAACCTCATCTCAAGATCTCTAATAAAAGGTGAATAAGGTTTTAACTTTTAAAATATTATGTAAAAAAAGATTTTACATCGTTACGTGTACCACACAAAACTTGAACCTTAAAAAGAACATGACCGAAAGATCCATATAAAAGGTTACAGGATTGCTTTATGTGAAAACATTGCCATACTTGGACCAAGTCAAATAGGACTAAGAAAACTAAAAGACAAACGTTAACCCTTCGTTTTGTTTTTATTATATTCTTTACAATAATGCAAAGTTCACGTGAATGGTTCTGCGTAAGTTAACACCTAGGAAATTTAATGATCTTGATTTCTTCAACAAACCGTTTATTCTTTGTGGACAGTCAAATAAATTACTGAATTAATTAAGATGTATATCTTAATTAAAGAAATAAAGTCGTAAGTCTTTGGGGAGTGACACATTCTTTCAAATTTTAAATTAAGGATATCACTTAAAGGGTAAATTTGTTAATTTCGCTCTTTTACTTCTTTTAAAACTTTTCCTAATAATAGAGATAGCCAAAGAAAATTAACTTTGAAAGAAAAAAAAAACATAATTATTCTAGATTTTTGAACTTTTAAAAAGTTATTTATTTTAAATAATAAAAAATAATTTCAGAAATCTCTTAGCAACATTTTGTCAAAAAATTGTTGATATATTTTTATTCTGTTCATTTTTGGTTCAGTATTTGCTACTGATATTTATATGGAAAAGATGAACTATCATTTCATGTGTGCATGATGAAATCTAGTTTATATGTATGAAAGACGAAGGGGTATAGATGATACTCTACCAATTAAACTTAGCGTCATTAGCCGCAGTTTATTTCATTAAAATTAAATTACGTAAATGAATTAGAATGTTCATGTTATTTAGCCTGTATACGGCTTTCGGCCTAGCAGTTCCTTTAATTTAAGGGGTTTCTCAAATTATGCACGTCATACTTCAAAATATATTCATAAGTTTCCCTCCATATCTGATATGATTAAACACACTTTTATAAATTTTCCTCTATATCAGATATGATAAAAATAGAATTTAAGTTACATTGATATGGAAGAAATTTACTGTTCTGTCCCCTATTAATTGAATTTGTGAGTTAAGAAAAATATTCAAAGATAAAATTTACACCATAAACAACAATAACATGTCCAGTGAAATCCCACAAATAAGGTGTGGAGGCGGTAAAATATACGCAGAGCTTACCATTACCTCATAGAGATAAAGAAGCTGTTTCTAGAAGACCCTCAGCTCAAAAGTGTCTGACCCCAAAACAAAAACAAACCAAAAAACTATAAAACGAAAAGAAAACTCAATCAAGAATTCACCCCATATTGTTTCTTTGATCTAACGGTACTGACATCTATAAATAATTACTCCTCACAAGTATCAAAATTTACTTGCAAAATATACACTTCAAACTTAACTATGTATCTGTATCCTCCCTTCTATACCACGAAAAACTTTTTAAGTCTAATTTGATTGTTGAAAAACAAAACTTACATGTGTAAAAGGTATCGGAAATAAAATTTACACCATATTTTCTACTATTGCCCTTTGTGAAATCATAAATATATAGTGTAATTTATCTCCTAGAAAATATAAAACTTCAATAAATGAAATGACAAATATGAAAAAAATTTCAAACATTCTTTTTGAACTTTGAACAATTCAACTACTTTTAACATTGAAAAAAATCTCAAAAATTCGATTAATTTGAGACAGAGAGAGTACTATATTAGATAATTGTTCAATATATTTTCAAATTTATTCCTATGGAGTAAAACTTTTTTGTTCTTTTTTAAATGGAGTAAAACTTGTTAGGAAGAGTGCTCATTTATTCTACATGAACTAGATTGGTTAATCACTCATGCATTTTCATTTTTATAAATCGATATAGAGTAACTCAGTAAGTATCTTATTATTGTCCATAAGGTAGATTAGTTAAATACTCTTATGTACTATGATTGTATGATTATCGTAAAAATCAATATGCTCTTATTATCATATTCAAAAAACAAAATAAGTTATTTGTTATTAGAATAAATTTCAGAAATATTAACAATAAAATGTATTTATAATATTATATCAAGCAAATTCAAAAATTAAATTTTATGCACATTTATTTTTTACATTAAACACATTATATTTTAAAATAGTTAGTTCGTATCTATTTTTTTAGGAGTATAATTTGCTTGAATTTTTATATATAAAATATTTTTCTTTATTAAGACACTAAATTCAAATAAAATCAATATCATAACGATGGACTTAATTCGTCCTGAGTTTATAAAATTTAAACTCATAAAAATATTAACAGACTTTAGTATCCATGGTACTATGTGTTTTTATAGTAACTAGTGGCGAAGTTCTCTGTTAGAACGGACCGATGTATATTATTTTTTAGTTTTGATTTATAGAATATTGATAGAAATTTTTTTTATATATTTTTAAGATATTGTAAAATTATAATTGAAATAAGTAATGAAATATTATGAAGTTTTTGAAACAGATATGTCAATACGTAACTGCCCTAAAAAGATTAAATTTAAAAGCTCACAAATTATTTTTGTTGGCTCACCAGATGTTCAATATAAATTATTTTTTAGTTTCTATTTGTATAACATCAACAAATTTTTTATCTATATTTTAAAAAATTATTTTAAAATTATAATTGAAGAAACTACAAAAATATTATAAAATAATTGAAGTAGACATATTAATATATAACTATCTTGAAAAAATTAAATTAAAAAATTTACAAAATATTATTTATTAATTCCATATAATAAAAGATAATAACTAAAATTAATAAAATAATTGAAAGCTTCTTAAATAAATAGCTACGATCAAAAAGTGCTGCCTTATTTTTCTATTAATAAGTAGTAATAGTAAAGTAATAAGTAATAATAATCATTAAAAAAGCCCGAATCTGGGCAACATCCCATGTGGAATATATCTCCACATACATTGCATTGGGAGTAGATACTCGTGTTCCATTTTTATGCCTCTGTGAGGGTGTGACTGCATCTCACCTCGTGGTCATACTACTTGTCACCATGTGATGATGCCCTATTTAATTTCACTAATTATACAAATTGTTGTCGCTCATCATTTCTCTTTCTATACGCATATTTTAAAATTATAAATAAAAAATTAAATTTGTTACTTCACTTCTTAAAAAATTTTATAAGAAAATGTGAATACTTTTAGAAATAATTAATTATACAAATAATATAAAAAAAATTTAAAAATTAATATTTTCTTAATTTAGTCAGATAGACAATTAATATTGAGTAACTATTTTTAAAAAGATAATCACACTAATAAGGAATGGAGGAGGGTATACTTCTAAACTTTAACGAGGCATGTATAAATTTTGTGTTTTATTAGAATAAAAATTGAACATACACAAAAGAATTAAGATATTATTAATGTAAGAGATTTCAATACATGCATTATTATTTATGATTAAAGGCATAATTAGTTTCTCTCAAAACTTGTTTCATATTCTTGCCATCTTATTTATGAAAGATATTTTTATAAATAATTATTTTTCTAAAAATATGCGATATCAAACACTATATAAAAAGTCTAACCATAACCTAACTAATATAAACATAATAATAATGGCATTATTAATACAAGTCTAACTATTAATGCACTTTATTTAACACTATTTATTTATATTTTACCAAATAATCCCTAACTAATTCTCCCTCCATTTCATTTTGTTGCTCTCTATAACGAAAATATATATTTGATTTTACTTGTTTATTGTACGACAAATTAAAGAATGATTTTTTTCATGTGCAATTCTTAATATTAAATTAACTACGTAATGTAGTGATAATCAAATGTAAAATTTCAAAATATATTAATAAGTTTATTTTAGTAAAATATATTTATAACCCCCCCCCCAACCCAAAAAAAAGAAAGAAGAAAATATACCAAATCAAAGGGACCAAACAATATATAAAACGGAAGAAGTACAAAGCTAGAAATAAGATAACATTTCTACCACATTGGAGTCATACAACTTGATTATCACGCTATGAACATAAGATTCTTCTGTTAAAATATTTGAAAGGCGAATAGATTTCATTGTTCAATGTTAGATCTACTTTTTAAAATTCCCATGCAGGCTTTAATTTATTTTTCTCTCAAATTTAAGTTATTTATATACTGATTGTGATAAGTTAATTTCAAGTAGGATTACTAAGTTTTATTTTATTGAATCAAATAAATAAAATATATTAATTGTAATAGCTTAAACTTTTGATGAAATTATCAAACATTTTCACAAGATACTAAAGTAAGCAAAGATCTTAAAATCAAATACCATTGTCAATCTTTATTAAAAAGAATTTTCATAGATTTAGCTCATAAAAAAAATTAAACCCACACATCAAAAATTATATTGAGAATATATAATTAAATAAATAAAAGTGTAGTATTTCTATTAATAGTGAAGTCACCAAAATTTACCCAACACAATAAAAATGATTTTCAATAAATTAAAAGTAACTGAATTTGTCTAGCTATAATAGTAAAATTACAGAGTTTTATCCACTGTGGTGAAATGTTCTCTTTCCTACAGTCACATACTTTCTAGGTTCACTTTTACTTTTTCCCTTTTATTTTTACTTGGTCATGTATCAAAAAAATATATTTATTTACTTATTTATTTTGTTATTGTATGATAATTCATTATTTTTTTTAATAGTATTAAATAACTATATCATAACATTATAGCAATCAAATTTAGAGTTCAAAAATATTAACAATAAGATTGATTTGGTAAATTACATTTTTAATTAAAACTTTCTTAAGAAGTATATCAGGATAATATAAGCAAAATAGTATGAAACAGAAAAAACACTTGTATACTTTAGCATATGAAGAAAAAGAAAGCTTTTAATTTTGTTATCTTATTTTAATATTAATTACTTGTTTACTGATCATTTACCAAGTCCATCAAATCTTTATGATAGTATATTTTCATTATAAGCAAATAAAAATAAAGAATATATATTACTTAGGTAACGACAATAATATTTGGAGTTTTTTGTCCTTGTATATTTATTGAAGGAGACTTGTGTTATTTATAGAACACCATATCACGTGGTTATATGTTTTGACTTGTTCAGAATTTTAAACAACAACAACAACATACCCAGTATAATCCCACTAGTGGGGTCTGGGGAGGGTAACTTATATACGCAGACCTTACCACTACCTCCTAGAAGTAGAGAGGCTGTTTCCGCATTGTTCAGAATTTTAAAGTGAAATGAAAAAGGTGAAGGAATGAGAATTGAGGAGACACAGATAAATTTCATATCATCCGACCAGGAGAAGGCAATGTCCAGTGAAAATTGAATGCAAGAATAGGAGAGGAGAGATCCAAGGAAAAAGAGATAGAGACAGTGAAAAAGAAGTGAAATGCAGAATTATGACATTAATGGAAAATATTACACCAACTTGGATTCTATGTGAGGGGTATCTGTCTAAAGTCACATCTCTTACATTCCCTTTTAACCCCTCCTTCATTCTTGAAGCGACAAAGTTCTATATATCCCGCCCACCAACTCTTCATGATAATTAACAACTCTCTCAAATTTAATCACTTTCTGCACATAAACTTGAAATTTGAAAGAAAATATATTTTCAAAAAGTGAAAATTGGTGTTCTTTTCAGCTATAAATAAATAATTTGAAGTAAATTGTGGATTTCAACTTCAAGTTAAATTCCAAAATTTTATGGCTTAATGTATTTTCTAGAGGTCAATAGTTTTTAGTGCAGGTTATTTGCCCTCTCCTTTTCCCTCTTACTAATATATTATGACTATTTAGGTTAAAGAGAGTGTAAAATTAGGTCTTGAGCCAAATTCATACCCCAAAAGCTAGCTGAAAGTGAGGAGGATTGCCTAAAGCTAGTTCAAAGTGAGGAGGATTGCCTAAATCTTATAAGGAGTTCATCCATCTCATTAATCATCAATGTGAGACTTTTGTCTTTCTTTAATAGGGAGGGAAAAGGGCATAAACATTCCATGCCAGGGTTATTATTATAGTCTATAGTCAACTGCACATGAATATATTTATTTTGGCTATATATGGAGGGGAGGGACAGATAATTGTTAAAAGTGGTAGGATATGTAATAATGTAATGAATACTTCACCACGTTTTTTACCATATGTGTCGTCTCTCTGATTCTCAGGGAGGTTAAACTCTCGTTTTACCCCTTTCTGTTTTTCCGGGTGAATATTTCTACCCTATGCTGTACCAAATACATGGTCCTCTCTAGTCACTTGGGAAATACAACAACAATTGCATTTTATCTTGTTATTGCTGGGAGTACTTTCTTCTGAAAAAAAAATTAAATAGTCACACACACACACACTCAATTTCCAAAGTTGATCATCCACAGTCCTCCATTGTAATTGCTGTCATTTTTGTGGTATGACCCACTTTTTCATACCCAAGTTTTAAACTAAAGCACAACTTTTTAATTTTTTTTGTTACAAAAACTTATAAAATTGGATGTTAGAATGCATGATAAAAATAAACAAAATTTGAGTTTTATAATTTAATTAATTATTTCAGATAAACTAGCAAAGAAAAGAGTTACTTAGAATTCCATTTAGCTTAATTATTTAATGAGCACGACGTAAGCTATATATATCCTTATGGAACATAGGGAGTATTATTTAAAATTTTACTCCTAGAGTCGTACTAATTTCTGTTGCATATATATGATTTGTCTGGCTCTGCTTGTTCTTGTAATACCACATATGCAGATGTTGTACAATACATATGTAGAGAAAAAACACACAATAATAATGTATTGTTTGACACTATTTTGTAGGCCTGGCTAGCTAGTTTATCAGCAAATCATCAACACAGACAGTGAAATGGATGGATACTCACCATCAAGAATTCAACGAAACAAAAAGGGAAAGAAGCACCATGACACTGTGGTAGACGAGGGAGATCCGATCAAGTGCAGTGGGAAGTCGTGCAGATCATGCAGTGGTGGTGTAATCGCGGATTGCGTAGCAGTTTGTTGCTGCCCCTGTGCTGTAGTAAACATTTTAGCACTGGCATTTCTCAAGATTCCTTGGATGGTGGGAAGGAAATGCTTGCAAATGGTGAAAAATAACAAGGAGAGGAGGAAACATGACAAGAGTCCTTACTGTTACAGTACTACAGACCGTGCCGACAGTGTAGAAGGAATTGTCATGACTTCCAGTTTTTCGAAAGAAGAGTTGAAAGACAGTTTTTGTGAAAGAATTGATGTTGAGGATGTTTGGTTAGACTTGTGTCAAGTGGATCACATGGGTTTTGGCAGAGTTTCGTTCACCGGAACTAACTAGGCAGTCGGGCCGTGAAAATTCAAATCTTGAAATTGTTCTGAATTTGAATACTTCTTATCAATCTGAACCTCCATTTCCTCTAGAACCCGAGAAATTCCATTGATGCATGGTGAAAGAGCCTTTATCGCTCCTTCAACGGTACTAGTAATACTAGTTTAATAAGTTAGTCAGATTAGTTGATATTTATCTTTTAAGTGCTATTTTCATCCAAAGCATTACTTTATATTTCTTCTTTCTGAATTGTACAGTTAATTTTGGTGATGTTTTCTTGGAAAATCATGAGGAATTACTAGTTTAGTATATATGTCCAGTTTTACATGTCAAAAACATTTTCGTTTCTTGCACGGTTAAGAGTAATGCATTCTTATAGTAACATTGATCATTTTGTTTCATTATCTAATAAGAAATGAAGAACCATTAAATTTCTCTAGGGTCCGTTTTATGTGTAAACTTTGAAGTAAAAAATGTGAAAATGAATACTTATCTCTTTAGAAAATCTAAGAAGATTTGAATTGGCTTTAGTATTCAGAATAGCCATTTATTACCCATATATAATGAATATAGCAATTTAGTACGTCCAGCTTCATATAAAAAAACATCACGTTTTCTTCTTCGTAAATAGTATGGCAAATAGTTGGCGTTTTCTTGGAATAACATCGCGCATATAGTTTCGTTGGTCTGATTGATTGAGAGATAGGGTCAATCAACCTCTCCTTTTTTTTGTAGCATACTCCAACTTATTGTTAGAGATGCGTTTGACTTAAACCTTATACAATATAGTTTGTTTTATGCATCAATACGACACAAGAGGGGTTAATTAGGTCGTTTCACAGAATATTCACTCACATGCTATAAGTTTGTGCATTAGGTCTTATTTGCTCATATGTTATAGTATCATGGATCATATTATATACATCCTCATTGTCATATGGTGTTTTTGAATTTTTTTTTTAATTTCATCATTTTTATACTTTCTGTATGGTATTTGTGATTTACGAGGATGAGTGTCACAATTTTTGAGATGATTATGATAGATATTGGGTGAATTTTCTTTTTTTTTTTTTTTTTCAGATTTGATGATTTAGAAGTGGAGTTCACCAAATCAGCATTTCAGGTAAACTAGCTAATTTTTGTCCAAGTTACGAATAAATTATTTTTTGAAGAAATTCCTATTATGACACCACAGCTGAGGATTTACTATTTTACCTGAGTTTAAAGCTAATTCGTTTCAAAGAAATATCGGTGTCTACGAATTCATTTGCTTATCTAAATTATATATTTCACCTGATTGGGATCGTTCATAATTTTTACGATAGGGCAATACTATAAGTTGACTTGTTTGGACTTTAGTTATGACAAATTCAGACTATCTTTGATTCCATTGGCGTATTTTGTTGATTAATTAAAGAGTAAAAAGTAATAGAAGTCCCATGTAAACAAGATAATGAGTATTTTGAAAAGAATTCCCAAGGCCAAACAAGAGAGTAGAGTGAATAGGGGATTAGGAATTATTATTGAAGAGCTCCAAGTATGGGGGAGTCTTCTTGTATGTTTACAGTTGAAGAGAAAACAAAAGAAGAAGCAGAATGAGAGAGATTGAGAGATGGCCCCTATTTATACTCTCTCTTAACCCTACCTAACCTAACTAACTTTAGGA
>JAABOM020000012.1:11520633-11533705 GCA_011800125.2 Solanum clarkiae
AAAATTACTTTAATGCATTTTTATTGGTCTGTCTATCCCCGCTCAACGATGTAGTTAGGAAATAACGGTACGCCGGTAGAGGCGTGCAACCCTGTTCAGGTAATCTAAACCCCGTGAATCAGTAATCAAGAACCCAGACATAGATAGTCATTATTAAGACTGAAAGGAGTCGTTAACCCCGTGAATCAGTAATCAAGAACCCAGACATAGATAGTCATTATTAAGACTGAAAGGAGTCGTTAAAGCTACAACTCTGAAATTGCTCGTTAATTGATATCTTGTCAGTAAAATTCAAATTAGTTAGTAGAAATTGGTTTGTTACATTTACTTTACTTAATTCCTCAAATCTTTTTACCAAACGCACCATAAACGTGATAACTAAGACTGGTTGTTGATTTTATTCAAATACTTTAGGTTCGACAACCTTGCTTTTTAACTAGGGCCACTTATATTATTTGTGAGACCACGTACACTTGTGTGTGCTGAGGAGCAACAACCCATAAGGGTATATACAACCTTAAAGTATAATGGAGGGCATATACATACTAGTTTTGAAAGTTGGAGGATATATTTGACCTTTTCTCCTTAAAAAAATAAGATTGAATTGAAATGTTAAAATAAAATTTTATTAAAACAAAGTTGAAGGGTTAAAACTGAAATAAGAATAATTTTGAAGCGTACAAAGTGAAATTTAGCGCAAAATGAAGTTAGAACCTGTAAAACATTGCAGAAGAATCGAGAAGTTGGCAAAGAAAAGGCCCAACTTGTTGTGTGACTGATTGAAGGAGAGGTATGGAAGGTGAGGCAACTCGGGTGATGGTAGCAGTGAACGAATCGACTATCAAGGGTTATCCACATGCTTCCATTAGCAGTAAAGGAGCATTCGAGTGGACTCTTAACAAGATCGTTCGTTCCAACACTTCTGGTTTCAAACTCCTCTTCCTCCATGTTCAAGTTCCCGATGAAGATGGTTTGGTTTCTGTCTCTCTCTCTCTCTCTCTCTCTCTCTCTCTCTCTCTCTCTCTCTCTCTCTCCTCTTGTTGAAAAAATTTCAAGCTGATTTATAAAGAAAAATGCCGCAACTAATTTGATGTTTAGGTGTAGTAGTAGTAGTTGTTATTTCTGTGTATCTTAGTGATTTATATGTCATTTTATTTCGTGCTGAAGGCTTTAGTTCTGGTATTTGACCTAGATATGGGAATTCCCTGTTTTCAGTCTTTTACCATGATTTCTAATTAATCCAGATACTGCAACACTGACGCAGCCATTTTGATGCGTAAGTTTTTCACCCATATTATCACTATATCGGGATTCTCAGCTTTCCACTTTTCACCATGATTTCTGATTAAGCTGCGAGTTCAACAATGACCTAGCCGTTTTGTTAAGAGGGGGAATAAGAAGGTTCACTGGTAAGCAGTAGGCTAGGGACTCGAAATGGTACTTTGAATTATAGGGACATATTATCACACAAGTTTGTCTAGGATTTGTGCAAAATGGGTGCAGAATTGCTTTTGTGATCTAAGCAATGTGGATCACTAGATTCCATGTTACCCCAGTTTTGGTGTCGCGACAATGATCATTTTCTTATTTCTCTCTGCGTGAAAGAGATCTAAGATTCTCTATCTCTTTCCACTTGCAGTGGGTAATGGCATCGTCAATTAAAGGGTGAAATTGTCAAAGTGAGTCTAAACGCCAAAAGCCATTTTTTGAACGCTACTGTGCATACTTATTCATAGGATTGGGATGGGGCAGGAAGCTGTTAACGCTTATTAGGCTATTCTGGAAGAGAAAAGACGAAGTTCACTCTTCTACTATGTAGGAGAAAAATAGTTTCAATACCCGCAAAATTCAATTTTTTGTATTCCTTTTTCTTTTATATTTTGTGCTTCCATTTTTATCATTTGAGGTTAGATTTAAAATATGTGGAAGTTTGAAGTTGCCTTGTGAAACCATTCCTGTGCTCTGGATTTCATTGGGCAAATGCAAAGGTCAGTTGTTTTCTCTGGTTCTGGAACATTTGCTTTGGCCATGTTTTTCTATGGGTTGCCATTCTTACATGATGCATCTAACAAAGTCCAAGTATGGAGTACCATTGGGCTTCACTGTGTAAATATCATTCTGGTTTCGATGTTTTCTTGTCAATCTTGTATATTTGGGCAGAAATATTTATTTTGTTGGTCATCTGATTACTAGGTTTTGAAGATATGGATAGCATTTTTGCATCACCTGAGGATTTCAAGGGCATGAAAAACAGGGACAAGATTAGAGGGCTCCATCTGCTGGAGTACTTTGTTAACCGCTGTCATGAAATTGGGGTATCGGGATTTCCTTGGATGAATCTTGGCATGAAAATTTATGTTTAAGTTACTATCTAGTATTTGAGCTTTACTGGTTGAGGAATGCACTATTTAAAGTTTGTTGCCTTCAAAATCTCTCAGGTACAAACACTTTGAAATTTACTGCATGCCACTTTATCTGTAGGTTCCTTGTGAAGCATGGACAAAGAAAGGTGATCCTAAGGAAGTCATCTGCCACGAAGTAAAACGTGTACAACCTGATCTTCTTGTGGTTGGTTGCCGTGGTCTTGGTCCTTTTCAGAGGTATGCATAATTGCAGTAGCAGTTACATATTTTCTTAATATTATTTTTATGTTTCTATGTTAATGTCCCTCCATCTTATAGAGTGTGTTTTCCCTCCACCCACTCTCCCTAGCAAGAACATGCTTTTGGAAACATCATAAACGATCTAATGCTCCAAGTTGTATTCTTTATCTTCTTCACTTAACAACTGAGTTGATAACCATTCAAAATTTTCATAAAGAAAAAGAGGTATAGTCCATTTGATATATATATGTTGTGCTTTAGAAATGGAAAATTGCAGCAATTAATATTCACATCAAACCATCTTTGAAGGCATATTGCAGTAGCAAACCAATATCAGTAAGCTCATGATTGTAACCGCTACACGGTCTATGCAGCGTTAGAAACTCATAACACCCTTTTGGGTGGTTGTGGTGCTGCTGCTATTCGTGTTGGTGTTGCTGGTACTGGTGCTTGTATTGGTTATGATCTTGATCTTCTTGATGCTCATCTTATAGTTTTTGAAAAAAAGTTGACTATGATGATGGTCACAGCAGTGGTGGTGGTTGTCGTGGTGAATATGGTGGATTCACACCATTTAGTGGGCATGCAACAAATAGCCCATACATGTTGAGATTGCAATCATCTGCTGCCTACTCTAGTTTTTGTTTTACGTATCCATGCAAAGATTGTAAGGGAAAACATGATGAATTAGTTAATATGCATTGACCGAAACTATAAAAATATTTGACATCTAAGAGGAGTGTCAATCCATCAGAGGATTTCAGACCGTTATACTCCTGCTGAGATTAACAGATTATCCATCTGTTCACATAAGAAACGTTATACTCCTACGAAGCAAGATTACCCATCTGTTCACATTGGACATTTGTTAATGAAGGTTAGAATACATACTCCTGCTGAGGTTAACAGATTGTCCATCTGTTCACATAAGAAACATTATACTCCTACGAAGCAAGATTACCCATCTGTTCACATTGGACATTTGTTATTGAAGGTTAGAAACTTACATATTCCTTCCTCCATTGTTCCATACTTATTATGATCTTGCAATTAATTAAATCAAACTCATGCATGGAATATGGAATTTTTTTTAACCCTTTTTGCCTTTGAGTATTTTGTTGGGCAGCTTGTTCTTTTGGACATCTACAAACTTGTAATGTGCATTTTATTACGCTCAAGCTGCTTAACTGGCTCAGTATTATGAGGAAGTGGAGTAACAACTTTTCTTACTTTAATATTTGAAATTGCTATGTTCTTCTTCCTAATTTCAATGGAAAAATAAGAGTCTGAAACCCTTTTTGATGGATTGAAATCCCTCTTAGATGTCAGTTTCTTTTTATAGCTTAGGTTAATGCATTAAGACCATTAACCAATTCATCATGTTTGTTCTGCAGTCGTTGCATTGACGGGCAAAACAAGAGCTATGAAGCAACAGTAGATGATTGTAGTCTCAACTTGTATGGGATATATTTGTTGCATGCCCACTTAATGGTTTGAATCCACCATATTCACCACCACCACTGTTGGGTGACCCATCATCATGGTCAACTCTTTTTTCAAAAACTACAAGATAAGCATTAAGCTCACCAACAACCTCTTGACCACCACTAACATCAAGATTAAGCTCACCAACCCCGAATGCTTTCCTTTTGATGGCCCAGTGGCTGGGCTTGGGGCTTCCATGTTGGAGGTCTCAAGTTCGAAACCCCTTGCCAGCGAAAGCAAGGGGTTTGCCTTCTGGGTTGAGCTCGTCGCATCGGACTTGCCTAGTGCGGGTTACTTCTCCTATGTGGTTTGCGAGCTATTGCATAGGAGTGGGCTTTACCCTATGCGCATCCAAGGGTAGTGATTGCGGGCTTCCCTTGTCATAAAAGAAATGCTTCCCTTTTGACGGTTGTTGCTCCATATAATTCTTTTTTTATCTTATCAATTACCTTAGGGTCAGGTGAAGTTTTCATAAACCCTAAAATAACAAGGAATGCCATCTCTTGCTTCAAGGGACAAGCCATAGATTATCTATAACTAACAAGTATATATAATAAAATAGTATTAAGTCCTGAAAATCAATCATTAATTACTTAATGGACATATAATCAGTTGAAACAGATGTATAATCCATTGCAACTGTTTGTACAGTTTGGTAGAATTATGTGTAATTTGTTGCCACAAATTACGCATCTGTTCCAATTGATATACAATATGCTAAGAGAAATCAAACAGATGTATGATCTGTTGCAACATATATGAAGTCATTTGCAACAAATGTGAATTTGTTAAGTAAAATTGTTCTATATAAAAGAAGAGTTACTGCACTATCGGCCAGGGGTGTGTGTGTGTGTGTGTGAAAAGGTCAACATTTAGTTTCTTCTTGTTTTTGGCAATCAACCATCTAAAAGTCCTGGAGAAGAAGTCTCCTCCAAGTAGTCCTTGACTTGCTGTCGGAGGTAAGGAATGACTTCAAATGCCCAAGCCTAAAAATAATAATGGCAACAAAGAATCAGAATAATCATTCAATAAAAAATGAAACACTAAAGCAGAAAATAAAACAATTACCATGAAAGCCCAAAGAAAACCCATATAACTTGACTGTCTTGGTGATAACTTTGTCAATAAATATTAGACAGTCAACCTGTAACTTTCCTGACCCCATGGATAGTTGTTGAATGCCTCACGAGTCTGAGAGAACTTCAACAAAATGAGTTGGTATGACTTGGTTTGTGTCAGAGAGAATGACATACACAAACCAAACAAAGCACTATAACTCCTTGTGCTTCTTTGAGAATTTTTTAGACTCTAGATCTTTTAGCAAGTTCATGCTTTTGTATCCCCTTCCAACAATGGACACCAACTTGTCATCATCGATTGTTTGTCTTGGCTGTCTGTGGTGTTTTCTTTGGCGTAACAGTAGGAAGAAGCTGAGAAGCAAGATGACATCCGAGTCCGGTCACTATGGCAAGCTTCTTTATGCCAAATAAACCAGCATGCCAAAGTAATTTATCCAAACCTTAGCCTTCTTTTCCACACCCTCTAATATAACTCTATGCGTCAAAAGATAATAACCATGGTCATTTGGAACTGTGCATTCTTTTTCTCCGGCAAATCAATAGAGCCTAAAGCAGTTGGCCTCAAAGAAGGTCTCCAATGTTTGCTCCTTCTGTATCACCCTAAATTTATCAAACATTTTCCACCTGATTCATTTAACAACACAATCACCACTTAAATCTGTGCCATTATCGATCGACATCTTCACCGGGAACTTGTCAATACTTTCAATACTAAATCAAGGGTTGATGGGCTGTTAGGAGCATAAGATATGACAGTTCGATCATGTTGGACTTTTGATCTAAATTCATGATCGATCTTTTACCTTTCAATAGAAGCAGTTGGTTCATTTTCAATTTCATCTCTATCTTCTCCATTATCACCATTTCATTCATATTCTTGCTCTTCCTATTTTTCCTTCCCGTCCAACATCTACATCTTCCTCTCTTTCCTCTTCACCTCCTTCTTTCTCTCTTTCCTCCTCCTCACTTTCCTCTTCATCTCTTTCTTGAGTATCTGAATCTCCTTCTTAAGTACCTACATCTCCTTCCTCATCTTCCTCCCTTCTTTCCTTACATTTATAGACCTTCACTTTTTTCTCCTCCATGTACTTCCTCATTTTCCTCTCTCCAATACTACTCTTTTTTCTTCTATATCTATAGTGGGTAACAACTCATCTGTTTGATAAAGGCTTGTGCGCGCTCAACAAGTTGATCTAATGTTGTTTTTACTTAAAAGTAGGGATGGCAATGGGGCGGGTTGAGCTCAACCCGCAAATTTTTTAAAACCGCCCCGCCCCACCACTTCCGCATGATGATTTTTTAATTTTCAACCCGCGCCGCACTGCCCCGTATAAACCCGCTCTGCTTAAATTTTAAAGTTCTTTCATTTTTTAATTAAATTTAATTTTTTTGGCTAATTAACGTCTCAACAACTAATTAACTATTTTTAGTATTTTAACAATTGTTTCTTAATCGTTAATTAAAAGTTTCTAATTAACATTTTAACAACTAACAATTTATCGACATGTCTAGTTTAAATTTTAGAAAAAAAATAAAATTAAAGTCAATGTTTAATGTAAAAAGTTTATATCTTTAATTTCTAGTAATTAGAAAAATTTTGTTTCTTCGAATTCCTATTTGGCTTTTTAAACCCCCAACCCACCCCGCCCCCCATTAGTGTAAAAAATACCTACTTCAACCCGCTCCACATAGCTTTAAACCCGCCCCACCCCATTGCCATCCCTACTTAAAATTATTTTACTATCTCTGCTTTAAGTTGATTGTTGTCCCCTTTCTTTTGGTTGGACGCATTTTGTCGACAAACAAGAGGTAAAGGAAAAAGGTTTCAATCGATTTGTGCATCATTTAAAAAAAGGAGAAGCATGTGATTAAACAAATACCAGAAAGTAATATACTATTCCAACAGATGAGTAATCTGATGACTCTGTGTTGCAACAGATTGCCCATCTGTTGGCATGTTAAAAACATTTACCACATCCCTTTTTTTCCTAACAGCTGACTAATCTGTTACAAATAGATGAGCCATCTGTTGGGGAAAATCAGAACACTTGCAAGATGCTTCTCCAATATCACAGAGGAAGCCAACAACCAAAAATAATCGATTTTACTATGCCATTGGACCCTTTTAACGACACAACATATAATAACAATGAATTATGCACTGAAAGATATGATACAATCTCAACAGCTGGTTGATTTTGTCCAACAAGTCATTCAACTGTTGCAACAATTTTTTCAGCCAAAACCAGAATGTCACTACTTTCACACCTATGTTTAAGAACAAGAACAACAACAAAAGAAATTCATATTTCACTAATGAGACACACTATAACAAATATATAACCATTTCAAGTGTTAAACAACAAATTAGGGTTTCTTTCTTCTTTACATGATCAACAAAATTATTAACCCTAACTTTGAAGAGAGACTCAGTTCTTCATTATCCCGAAAGCAATTTTGAAAACCTTAAATTTTTAAACCAAGCATTACCTGAGAAGAGAGCTAAATTGCTGCAGAGAAACGAAAAAGAAACGATAGACGTTGCCAAGATTGAGGTTGCCAGAGGTTGAAGTCGCTGGACATTGAGGTCGCATAGATCATTTGTTTTACAAATGCATCAGATGAAAGAGTTTTTGCCTTTTGAGAGTGAGTCTGGAAGAGAAAAATCAGAGCAGTTATGAGAGATGAAAGTTGAGTTTGAAATCTGATTATGTTTTTGTATCAAATGGCTTTGGTTTTTTCTTCTCTTTTTTTTTTTTAAAAAAAAAAATTAACAAGTTTTAAGGATGTTATCCAGTCCACACTTGATCAAATTTTTAAGTGACCTTTGACTTTGGCTTGTCAAACGTGTCACCAATATTAATTTTGAGACCCAAAAGACATCTGCAACTCAATTTTCTCCAGTCGCTTGGCCTTTATTGTGTTGATACAGCAGTTGCAATTAACAGACACAAGTATCAACACTCAATTTGATTGACCACATAAGTCTTTCAACCAACAATTTTTTTCAGCTCTTTTCTGATGCTTTGGTATTTTCAGGAAGGAAAAAAGATTTGATTGTTGAGTTGCAAACAGAATGGTAGTTTCAAAATAGTTTGCAAACAGAAAGGCAGAAAAGATGCATTAATCAATAGGTCTTGAAACTCGAGACACTGAAATCTAAGCTAGTCATGTGAAATTTAGAAATGATTAATCCTATGTAAAAAAGATTCATTTCCAAAACAGAAACTTAAAAATTCCCAGAAAAAGAGTATATTTTCTCCTTATTTCTTCTTAAAGGAGAATTCTAAACATCCCATTGTAGCACGTAGTGAAAATAGGTGGTGTAGTGTGATCAATTAAAGTGCATTACTCATCATGGAATTTTCCACTTGGTTTTAGCCTTCCCCTTGGTCTCTAGTCTGCCTCCACCACCCTATGATCTGGTTGCTCCTAACACTGCTTGTTAAGAGGAAATGAGAAATATTTACTAGCATCCTAATCCCTCCAATTCTCCTCTGACATGGTTGATTGCTAGAATCTAATTGATTTACTGGTCCTTAAAAGCTTCTGATAATCACCAATACATGGACTTCATCATATACCCAAATGATGTAGAAAATTGATCATGAATTTTGTAGCCAAAAAGGCTTGAGCTAGGTCCTCAATTACATTAGCCTTCTCTCACTTTGTTGTGAAAACTCAGACATCCTTGCTCCCTGTGAACACCAATTTATTTTTCTGCTCTTGTGAGCATTACATAGCCATGGTCTCCCACCTTTTTTGAGAAATGGCCATGTGTATAATATGGAACCAAGGAAGTACTGTCAAAAATATTTACGAGGTACCAACAGAATATCCACTCCAAATTCTTAAAGAATTTCTACAATTCAATCACTGCTTCAAAAATGAAACAAAAATAAACAGATCATCTTGATCCTTTATCTTCAAAACAGCTAGTTTCGCTCCCTCCAAACCATCCCACCATATGCAAGCTGGAATGGTTTACCACCATTTTTCTTTGGTTGGGATTCTTGCCTCTGATGCTCCAACTTGGTCCAACCATGTTAAGAAAGAGTTGCCTCAGCTGGTTTATAAGTTGACAGTGCAAAAATAAATGTTTGATACTCAGGCCTGTCTGCACACAGATGACATCTAGAACGTAAGTGAAATCTGCATTTTTGGTGTGTTTCCAATATTAAACAAGCCTCTCAAGCTACCAACCAAGTGAACCCACTTTGTGAGGTGAATTTATTTTCCAGATTTTGCTTCCATGACCGATGATTCCATTGCTGCGGACCAGAATTTTAGCGAAAGTAAAACAACTTTACTGTGAAGTTGCCCTTACTATAGATCTTACCAAATCAGCTTCCTCATGTATGCTGTTGTTCAGACCTTGAAAAGGCTCTAGTACTCCCAAAAAACAGCAAGCCTTCCCATTCCCCAGGTCACTCGAGAGGCTACTATTGTAGAAATTCCAACCTCCATTTTTTCTGTTTGTGGCAAGATCTACACAATTAATCTACTTGGCAGGCTCTTTTTACCCAGCTTTGTCATGAATCATGAGTAAAATGGAACTTGTCTGTCATTTTGCTGTTGCTTTTCAGAAAATAGGAATAATGCAGTTTTTAAAAACTTGGTACTTTGGGACTGTTCTTATTTGAGAGGTAATACTTGCAGGGTTTTCGTTGGAACTGTGAGTGAGTTCTGTGTCAAGCATGCTGAATGTCCTGTTGTCACAATCAAGCGCAGTGCAGCTGAGACTCCTCAGGACCCAATAGATGACTAATTCATTTGGTGTATTTGACCTCTTAATGATCAAAGATGCATACATATTAGCTGTTTAATTGTGACAGTGGAAAGATATGGGGAATTTTTCATTCTGGCGCTTCTTCTGTAGTCCATATCTGCCTGCCTCGTCGATGGCACATGATTGTGAGTTTGTGTCTGAGCTTCAGGTGCTCCTTGTAACGTTTGTGTTTGTATCTGTGTGTATATATATATCTCCTTTTTTCTGATGAATGTGTTGCCTATACATCTGTTTGTATGGCGTGCTTTGCCATAGCAAAATAATTTTTATCCTTGCACGTCTGGCAGAAAAAGAGATTTAAATGTGTTTTGTAAGCGTATACGCATTTTCACATATTCATGCGGTTGGTGAACACCAAAAAGTGTGCTGCAACTATCAACCAAACTTAATCTATGGTTGCATTTCAGTTTCACCAAAATTGTTGCTACTTTTTTCTCCGTATGTTTTTTGGTGCTAACCTTTGGAAACTACTAAATCTAGCCCAGGTTTGCCATTCATACTTTACACGTACCGATGCATTCTGATTTTTTTTTTTTAAAAATAGCATAAGGGTATTTTAGTCATTAACATTAAAAAGTTTTTCTCACTTCTTACCAAATACATCAACTATTATTTATCAACTTTACGACTTTTATCTAAATTCATAATTACATAATGATGATTTGCACAAAACCGTTTCTTGGACGCTATTAGTTACTTTGTTTTCAATTAAGGCATTTATGCGGGAACGATCATAGAAAATGTGATATAAAAATGGGTATTTATACAAAATTTATACTTTTTAGAGTTAAGTTTAATTAATACTAATTTTTTTAAAAAAATTATCAAAAATCCCTTCTTGTTGACACAAAAAATGAAATCAGTGATACATGTCGAAAAAGTAGAAGGTAAAAACATTAAGAGATTTTAATTATGATATATTGGAAAAGTATGAATTTGTAATTTGTATCAATAAGTGTTGCAATTTTGTATCATTTAAGAAATTTTTGTAATTTTTTAGAAGAGTAGAAATTGTATGAAATTATTTAAATATAATTTATGTATTTCTATAATTTTTAGTATAAAGATACTATTTATTGGGAGAGGTAGGGATAGCAGTAAGAGGAACCAAAACAGTTAAATTTTGGTACATAAGTCAAGACTCACGACATTGGTGTAACTTAATGCATTGGATTACTACTAAATTATGTTCGATTTGTTTTTTATTCCAAGCTATGAACAATAAGAGGGGATTGTTTAGATCATAAGTGACTTTCACCTTGTACTCTAAAATTGGAAATTTGAGTCATCAAAATATTAAAAATGTGAAAAGCTCCCAGGAAGGGGAGTAAAAGGAAAAAAAGAGAGGACAAGAATACATTTCAAAATGGTGATAAGTAAATTGATAGAGCTTTCGAGTCGTTTGGTACAAAAATGAATAATGCAAGAAATAACGCAAGGATTAATAACACAGGATAAGTAATGCAGAGATTATTTTTTATCAATTGTTTGGTTCATTGCTTCTCATCTACTCTTGTGCTTGGTTTAAAAACTCTACAAAAAGATCTTTCCAATTATATCCTTGAATTATTATGGAATTTTCTAACTAGTTAAGAGAAAAATAATTTTGCACCATATATGTTATTTTCTCACTTGAATTATTTGCGAATAAATAATTTTGTTCTTAATAAATTCACCACTCATAAAACATCAATTTTTAATTTAATAAAGATAGAACATCTATTGAAAAAATCGAAAAGATGGTAAACAATTGTAAAATAAATAATCTATATTTACACATAAAAGTTGAAAGTTGTAATTTTGATATAACGTTTATATCTTACAAGTAGGGGTGTACAGAACCAAACCGTAAACCGCACCAAACCGACAAACCGAACCAATCTGCAAAAAAAAAAAATCGCTTAGTGGTTTGGTTTGATTTGGTTTGGTATTGATTAAAAAAAAACCGACTATATTTGGATTGGTTTGGTTTTAATTTTAAAAAACCAAACCGAGGCCAAACCAACCCGACATTATATATATATATAATATAATATAAAAATCCATATATAAAATAATATCATTTAAATCCCAAAATTCAAGGCGCGTGCACCTCATATTATTTTTCTTTAGGGATAATTATCTTCTTAAGTTTATTTTATAAAATATTTACTACTTTTAAATATAATTTTTATTTATTATCATGAATTTTATATTTAAATATTTAGTACTTCTCTTCTTAAATTTTTTGAATACTCCCGCGCAACATTTCTCATTTTTACGCTTTTTTCATGTCGTTTCCTCTTCTTTTGGTTTTAACCTTTCCCTCCATATTCTCAGCTCTTATAAATATCAATGCTTTTCTTCCCTCCAAAATCTTCTTACATTTTCCCTCTGTTTTTCCCCTTATAAATATCAATGCTTTTCTTCCTTCCAAAATCTTCTTACATTTTCCCTCTGTTTTTTCCTTTCAGATGACCAGATCGAAAATGGGGAGACAAAGCAGATCGCGAAAAACTAAAAACATCGGTAAAGGAAAAGTTACTCCGGTGCAGATTGCATTCATCGTCGATCGGTACCTCTCCGACAATAGTTTCAGTGAAACTTGAACAACTTTCCGATCTGAAGCTTCGTATCTTCTCGCTAAGTCTCCGGTCAATGAGGTAGCTATTGATTGGCGTTTTGTTGGTTTGTTTAAGTTAGGATTTTTTCAGTTTGTATATCTAGATGTTTTGACAAATTTGGAGTGGTTTACTATGATGTATGATTGATGAATTGGTGTTATATTAGTTATGGAGATGGATTTAGGATTTGAAATTAGTAGGTGCAAATGTGTAATGTATGTCGATATTTTTCATTTTTTTGGATAAAACTTAAAAGTATTTTGTACTTTGTAGTGTTTCTAATCGGTTTGAGTTAGAATTTAGGGTTTGTATTCACTGAATGCATAATCTAGTATGTATGTATTTATACAAGGAAATTGATAAATTATCGGTGTAATTGAGGTTAATTACTATCTTTATCATTTGGTTTTCTAATATGATTTTTCACTTTGAACACAGACTATTTTCTTCAAATACTTGCAATTTTCATGGTCAAATGCCATCTTAATTCGTTGTATCTTGGATTAATCGTTG